>PVLD010000070.1:0-431854 GCA_004027595.1 Dinomys branickii
AAAAAAGAAAGTACAGAGAAAAGTTTCCACACCTTCTACAAAGATATTGGGGAAAATGCTGACCTACATACATGACACATAAAAGGATTTATGTGTAATATTTTGTGCAGTGGTAATCATTTTACAGTAACAAATGGTGTCTGCCTTAAAAATATTTAGTTTTCTGTTTACCAGCACCAAATTTTAAAAATACTTAAATACTTAAACTAAGACACTACCACGAGATGGCAGTATTTCCTTGGGTTTTCATTCATACCCCAGAGTTTGTCTTGTCCAAATTTGAAATTTTAATTATTTAACACTCAGGGCTCAACATGTCTATTCTTTTATTTTCTGCGCATTTTAAACAAAAAAACTTCATAATTGCAACAACTTATTTCAAGCAACAACAGCTAATACAGCTGTGATAAAATCAATTAAAATATAAAATTCGTGATAATATTCCTGGCCTTGACGTTTGTTAATTCTAGTTTTAACTAATTTTCAGTCTTAGGAAGTTAAGAGTGTGTGAGACATGGTATCAAACTTCTAGATCCTTAAATTCATTTATGTTGATATTAAACCTAGAAAAGTGGAAACATCCGATAAAAATTACTTACTTTTAAGCAATTTCCAATCTTATTATTAGTAGAAGTCTAAATTTTGCAGCCAAGTTTGTGATCCCTAACTCAGAATGTATTCATATTAAATCAAGGAAGGCGGCGCTATCTGATAAAAAGTAAAAGCCAAATAGCGAACGACGGAGTGGAGGTCACGTGAATTTATATATGAAGGCAAATGTTTTAGTCAGCGTCCCGCACTTGCGAGCCCTGCAAGTCCACCTGATTCCTGTCCCTCCTCCGTGACGGCGAACTTGCCCGGGCAGGAAATGAGGCGAACGGTGGTCCGCCTTTGTTTCTCCTCTCTTGATACTGTTTCACTAATAATGGCTCAAAAGTCCTCAGCTCTTTAAGGCAACAGAGACTGTCCAGTTCCTATTCTACCTTAGTCACTCGTGAAGGTCAAAATCGCTTAGTTTCAACCTTTTCCTTCATTATCTTCAATAATTTGTCTTCAATTTCTTTTTAAAATCCAGATGAGACTAGGAATAATGGCTCATGCCTGTAAGCCCAACACTTAGGAGGCTGAGCCCTGGGCTACCTAGTGAGTTCAAGAGCAGTCTGAACTGTAGAGCAAGACCCTGCTTTACCAACCTCCTCCCAAAAAATCCAGGTGAAAAAAATTATGTATATATACCTTATAAAAACATGTTACACAAATGTATTCTCCTAAACTGTGACTTGTGATATAACACACACGCCTCTGCACTACAGTATTGTGCGCCACAGTGCTGTGTTGTAACCAGTGAGCCTACGTGGATGCACGAATTCCACGCCCATTGTGTGCCTTAGGGTTCACTCTTGCTGTTGTACATTCTATGGGATTTGACCAACATATAATGGCATGAACCCTCCAAAGTAAGATAACAGAGAACACATTCGTCTCCTTAATGCTTCTCTCTGTCCTGCATACTTATCGCTCCCTGCTCTGTGACCTTCAGGGGCCACTAGTCTTTCTTATCATTGTCATACTCTTTTCTTTCCCAGAATGTTATCCAATTAGATTGGCTGCGTTAACTCAGTAAAATGGACTCACATTCCTTCTTTTCTTTTCATATTTTCATAGCTCGATTTCTGTCAGCACTGCAAACTATTCCATTGTCTGGATGTACTACAGCTTATTAAACCTGTTGAAGGACATATTCATGGTTTCCAAGTTTTAGAACAGGAACACAGGTCTATGAATAGCCATGCACAATTTTTTTGGGTAGACACAAGTGTTGAATGTTAGGGGACTGATTCTAATGGATATGACTGCTGGATAATACAGTAAGAAGGTTGATAGTTTTGTAAGAAATTGTCAAGATGCATTTCAAACAGCGTTACAAACTTACAGCTCTTTCAGAAATAAATGACTAGAGGAGGAACCTCCTTCAGAGCTGCTCAGAGAAATTCAACTAAAAACACAGATAATTGGAAGAAAGGGGAAGACACATTTCGTGAAACCAAAATCAATCTGACATAAGAGACTCCTAGATCAAGCAGACCATAGATACAGGACTTAATAAAACAGCCCACCTGGCTGCTGGTGGGACACGGAATTGGGACGAATACTTGTTATATTTGGAATCTTGAAAGAAAGAAAGAAAGAAAGAAAGAAAGAAAGAAAGAAAGAAAGAAAGAAAGAAAGAAAGAAAGAAAGAAAGGGAAGGGAAGGGAAGGGAAGGGAAAGGAAAGGAAAGGAAAGGAAAGGAAAGGAAAGGAAGGAAGGAAGGAAGGAAGGAAGGAAGGAAGGAAGGAAGGAATGCTCCTGTTTTTCCACAACCTTACCAGCATTTGCTGTGGTAGGTAATTTGGCTATTTTGAAAGGCATGTTGCATCATTTGTTGTTTTTAATGTGCAATTTAAAATGACTTATGAGGAATCTGTGATTATTTGTTAGCTATATACCTTCCTTTCCAGTCTTTTGCCCATTTTCATTAGGTTTTATGTTACCTTAAGGTTACATTTAAGAATTACTTGTCTATCAAATGCAGGCCCTTCATGAACTGTTTAGGTTTGCTTGTTTTCATGTTTCTTGAGGATTGTACTCAGGGCCTCACACATTCCGGGCAAGCACACTGCCACTGAGACCCAGCCCCGGATCGTCATGAAACATGTTTTTTTAAAACTATTTTCTCTAAAATGTGGTTTTTCTTGTTATTTTACTTGTGTTTCACAGAACCAATGTTTGAAATTGAATGAAAAACTGCTAACACATCATTTCATTCTGCAACAGGGTCTTCTGTACTGTGTGAAAGAAATTACCACCATGACCAAGGTCATCTATTTGGGTTCCCACATTATATTCTTGGAGTTTTAAAGCTTTATATTTTGAACTGAGGTCTGTGATACATGTGGAACTAAACTTTGTGAATGATGTAAGAGCTGCATCTAGAATCATTTTTCACCCATGTGGGTGCCAATTGTTCTAGTGTCATTTGGTGAAAATACTGTCTCGGGTCCATCATAATTTTTTTGTTCTTGTCAAACACCAATTGACTGTATGTGGCCCAGTTTCTAGGTCCCCTTTTCACTGATCCAGTAGCTTATTTTTCCTATGTCACCCAATATTTTCTTCTCTAGCTTTGTAGAAAGCTTGAGGTTAATTTTATACAAAAGAGAATAGAGTAAAGACAACAAAAGTAGGATGAAGTACGAGAGGAAGATTTTTTTTAACGAGCACCAAAATACATCACATACGCAAACTTTGTAAAATTAATGAATATAATCAGTGAAGGGTGAGAAACTCAAAATTTTCCCTTAAAGATCGCATGTGCAAAAAGGGTGTCTTTTCTTGTGGCTCTGCGTCTGCTCACAGTCTAACTTTCGTCAGTGTGAAGTGTCCACATGTCATCTTCATGATGCTTATTGTCATTGGTCTTCTCTGGTTTCTGCTGAGCTATTGTTATGTACCTGGCATCAACTGTACCAAAGGTATCGCAGTCTTTATTGCTTCAAGTATTTCTTACTTTTCTTTTTTTATTATCCTTATATTCTTTTATTTTTAATATTTTTAGTTTTTATTTCATAGAAAAATGTAAGACAAATTTTCATAATAGAATAATAAGAGAATAACAATAGTTAATACATTGCATGTTTTGTCTTCAAATTAGTTGCACAGAATACAAGATACAGGCATAAAAATTTCTCCAGTGAATGTTAGTGTAAACCTTCCTTTCCATGAACTAAGAGACATTAACAGTATAACTGATTTATATTTTCCCCCTTTTCTTCCATCCTTTCCCCTTTTCCACATCATAGTTTCTTCTTTGTGAACATTTTTTTCCTATTTCATAATATCTAGTGTATACTTTAGAACTTATTTACTCTTTCAGTTCTTCATGCCAAGGAAACAATATATTTACACATGTGAGTCATTTATTTCACTTGTGAGTATGGTCTCAAGTTTCATCCATTAACCTACAAAAGCCTCCAGTTTACCCTCCCTTATGGCTAAGTAGAACTCCATTGTATAAAATGACCACATCCTCTTAGTCTGTTCCTCAGTTGATAAGCATGTGGGCTGTTTCCAAGATTTAGCTATTTCCAATTGTGCTGCTATAAACATGAATGCAACTATATCGCTGTAGTATGATGTTTTTAATTCTTATGGGAAGATACCCAGAAGGAGAACAGCTGGGTTGAATGAGACCTCTAATCCTAGTGTCTTCAGGAATTTCCACACTCATTTCCAGTGTTTGTTGTACCAGTCTATGTTCCTACCAACAGTGGAGAAGTGTCTCTCCCAACAACTCCTGCAACATTTCTTATTGGTTGATTTCTTGATAACCATTCTTTCTGGGGTGATATGGAATCTCAGTGCTGTTTTAATTTGCATCCCTCAAATGACCAATGAGGCTGAACACTTTTTATATATTTATTTGCCATTTGTATTTCTTCATCTAAGAAGCGTGTATTCATCTCAGATGCCCATTTTTGGACTAGGTCTGTGAATTTTAGAGTGTGGTCTGAGTTTGTTTTTCAGTTCTTTACATGTTCTAGATAGAAGTCCTTTGTGTGAGGGACAGTTGGCTAAAACTTTTTCCCACTCTACTTTTACTAAAATGTGATCCCAATTATTGATTCTTTGAAGTTTTTCTCATGCAATTTGGGTTTCATTCTTGAAGTCTCTGCTTACACCAATGTCTTCAACACTTCTACCTACTTTCTCTTCCAGCAGATTTAGTGTTTCTGTTTTGATATTTAGATCTTTGATCCATTTTGACTTTAGTTTAGTGTATGGTGATGTTCACGGGTCTAGTTTTAGTCTTAGACAAGTACAGTGCCAGTTTTTCCAGCACTATTTATTAAAGAGGTTATCTTTCTTCCATTGAACGTATTTGGCTCCTTTGTCAAAGATAAGGTAGCTGAGTGTGTTTGGAGTTACATCTGCATCTTCTATTCTGTTCCACTGACCCCAGGTTTGTTTGTTTGTTTGTTTATTGCCAATACCATGTTGATTTTATCACAGCAGCTTTATAGTATAATTTCAGGTTGAGGATTTGATGCCTGCTGTCTTGCCTTTGTTGCCCAAAATTGCTTTTGCTATTCTAGGTCTCTTCTGGTTCTAAATGAATTTTAGGAATGTTCTCTAGTTCTGTGTAGTATGCTATTGGTATTTTGAACAGGACTGCATTAATAGTTTTAGGAGGAGGCCTATTGACAGTACATTGGTCCCTCCTATCCATGAGCATAGGATATCTTTTCATTTTCTGATATCCTGATATCCTCTTCAATTTCCTTTCTCAGAGTACTGTAGTTTTCAATATATAAATCTCTTCCTTTATTAGAGTGATTTTTAAGGATCTGGATGCTATTGTGAAGGGTTTGGTTTCCCTAATTCCTCTCTCAGTAAGTTGTATATGTACAGAAATGTTATTGATTTGTGAGTGTTCACTTTGTGTTCATCTACACAACTGAATTTGGTTATTAAAACTTTTTCCTTTCCTATCCTTACTCCTTTTATTGCTCTTTCCTCTAATTGCTCTGGCCAGTGTTTCCAGAACTATACTGACTAGGAGTGGTGCTAGTAGACATCCTTGTCTCGTTCCTGATTTTAGAGTGAAAGCTTTCAGTTTTTTTGTTCATGAGTATGATGTTGGCTATTGGTCTTTCTTAGATGACTTTTATCAGATTGATAAAGACCATCTGTTTCACTTTTCTGTAGGGTTTTCATCATGAATGAGTGTGGGATATTATCAAATGTTTTTTCTGCATCTATTGAGATAATCATGTGATTTCTGTCTCTTGCTCTGTGGATATGGTGTGTTATATTTATTGATTTGCATATGTTGAACCATCTCTGCATTCCTGGAGTAAATTCTACTTGGTCATGGTGTACAATTCTCTTTATGATTTGCTGCATTCTGTTTGCTAGTATCTTATTGGGAATTTTTGCATCTATGTTCATTAAAGAGATTGCCTTATAGTTCTCTTTTTTGGTTGGGTCTTTTTCTAGTTTTGGTATCAGTGCAATGCTGGCCTCCAGGAATGATTTAGGGAGTATTTCTTCCCTTTCAACTTCCTTAGAGTTCAAGGAGTATTACCATTACATATTCTCTAAATTTCTTGTAGAATTTAGCTGTGAATCCATGAGGAGCTGGGCTTTTTTGTTGGTAAATTTTTAATTACATTTTCAATTTCATTAACTGATGTTGGGTTATTCAGAATTTTTTTCTTCTTGATTCAGCTGTGATAAAGTATATGTATCTAAGAATCTGCCCACTTTTCTTGAGTTTTCCATTTTGTGAGAGCAAAGTTTTAAAAAAAAATAGATATTGATCTTCTGAATTTCTACAGGATCTGTAGTGACTTTATTCTTTACACTTCTCAATGCATGAATTTGCGTCTTTTCTTTCCTTTTTTGATAACACTGGCTAAGGGCTTATTAATTTTATTTTTTTTCAAAGAACCAACTCTTCAGTTCATTAATTCTTTATGTTGTTTTCTTAGTCTCCGTTGTGTTTACTGCTCTGAGCTTTATGACTTCCTCCCTTCTCTTTGTTTTGGGCTTGACTTGCACTTCTTTATCTGGAGGCTTGAGGTATAACATTAGACTGTTTATCTGTGCTTGTTCTGTTTTCCTGATGTAAGAATTCACTGCTATACATTTTCTTCTTTGGGCCACTTTCACTGACTCCCATAAGTTCAGTTATGTTGTGTCTTCATTCTCATTTAGTTGTTGATGTTGTTTAATTTCTTCTTTAATTTCATCTGTGACCCACTGGTTGTTTAAGAGGGTACCATTTAATTTCCATGTGTTTATGGAGTTTTTGCGGTTTCTTTTGCCATTACTTTCCAATTCCTTTGCACTATGGTCAGATAATACACATGGGATGATTCAGTTCCTTTGCGTTTACTGAAGTATGTTCAATCTGCTAGTTTATGCTCTGTTTTAGAGACAGGATACTATTCCAAATCCTGTGTGTTCTTGGATCCTCCTGGTCCTTGCTCAGCCTTTTCCACTGGCTAATCTGTCCTTTCAGGTCATTTGTTGTACAGTGGGTTAGGATCATATGATATTTTCTGGTCCTTTGCTCCTGCTGTTGCTGTTCATGGCTGCTCAGTCCCAATTCTTACTCCTTTCCCAAAGAATAGGTGCTACAGTCCCATTTGTTGCTTTAAAAATTCTGCTACCACCACCATCCACCTCCGCTATACTCTGCGACTTTGTTGGAGATATGAAGTGTGCTTCAGGAGGCCTTTCTGCTTCTGCCCCCAGTGGAGTGGGGACAGCCCTGGACTGCGCAGTCCTGAGGTGCAAGGCTGTTCAATTCTCGATTCTCTAACCACATGTCACAAGGGAACTGTTAGCTGTTCCATCTACTACTTACCCCTGTAGTCTTTTAATCTTGTTCCTAGCAGTTTCTGGTGCAAAAACAGGAAAGGGAAGGGAAGACAAGACAAGAAAGAAAAGAAAAGAAAAGAAAAGAAAAGAAAAGAAAAGAAAAAAGGAAAAGAAAAGAAAAGAAAAGAAAAAAGAAAAGAAATGGAAAAGAAAAGAAAAGAAAAGAAAAGAAAAGAAAAGAAAAGAAAAGAAAAGAAAAGAAAAGAAAAGAAAAGAAAAAAGAAAAGAAGAAAACTGGCTGATGTTCAGGGAGAGAGCAGTTCAATTACTCCTGGGTGTGGAATTTACTGCTGCAGCATCTTCTTCTTGGAGGCAGGCAGAAGAGCTGGGGACCTTACATCCCTAGTCTACCCGGTTTGGCTTGATGTAGCAACATTCTTTTAATATATCCTTTTCTTTTCTTCTTTCAAGATTCCAAGGATGGTGGGCAGTCGTCCTGCTCCCATGACCCACCAGCTGGCTGGCTGGAGGTTTTATTAAGTCCTTTATCTATGTTTTGCTTGATCTGTGAGTGTCTGACTTCAGACTGATCTTAGTTTCAGGGTGTGTGTCCTTCCCTTGCTTCCAGTTACCTGTGTGTTTAGTTGCATTTTTTTCCCATATCTCTGAACAAGGCTCTTTCTCTATTCAACAGTGCTGTCTCTCCCTTTGTTTTTGTTTTTGGAATTTCCATTACTGTGCATGTTTTTTGAAATATCTTACAATTCTCGAATATTCTATTTTGGGTTTTCTTCAGTCTTTTTTTCTGTTTGTTCTCAATTTTGAATTCTTTTGACATATTCTCAGTCTCAGACATTCTTCCCTCATTTGTGTCCAGCATATTAATAAACAAGGCATTCTTCATTGGTTTTATAGTGTTTTTTGATCTCCCAAATTTTAAAAACTATTTTCCAAATTGCCATCTCTCTCCTCACATTTTCTTTATGTTCCCAAATCTTACCTACTTTCTCCATAAAACGTGTAGATTATCAAGCATAGCTTTTAAATTCATGGTCTAGCAACCCCAAGAAGCTGTCTTTTTAGGTATGGTTCTAACATAGATAATGTCTTCAAACTGTTCTTCTGTGTTTCCTTTGGTTTAGTATGCCTTATAACTTTTCAAGGAAAGGTGAACGTGATGTACTGCATAAAAGATGTGTGGTAAAAAGGCCTTTAGTAATCTGGTGGTAGGCCATGCAGGTGAACACATGTTCTACAGTTCTGTGAGTCAGTAACAGTGGATTTAAAAAATTTTCATAGACACAAAGCGAATGTACATATTTATGAAGTCATAAATCGATACATATGTACATTGGTAACTGCCATTTTCATCACCAGAATTTCCCAGTGTTCAGAGCCTATGAAGTCATTTCTTATACTTCTTTCTCAAATATGTAATAGTTTGTAAACTCTTCTCTTCCTACCATCGTGCAGAACATTGTAACTTACTCTTGGTACCTAACTGAAGTTTGTTGTTTCTGCTGCAGTCTATTTCTTCCACTACTCCCTTTGCTGCCTGTTATTCTACACTGTACCTCCATAAAATTCATGTTCTTAGCTTCCACATACTCATGAGAACATGTGATAGTTGTATTTCTGAGCCTAGTTTATTTAACTTGATATACTTTTCTTCAGATCTATAGTTTGCCTTAAAAAACAGGATACATTTCTCTCTCTCTCTCTCTCTCTCTCTCTCTCTCTCTCTCTCTCTCTGTCACACACACACACACACACACACACACAATCTTTATCCATTCATCTATACATGCTCCCTTGCATGGGATTCCTTATCACCTGACTGAGGTTGGGCATTTTCCTTCATCCAGGTGACTTATGCTCTTGTGAAATTCCAATAGGTTCAGTTCTGGTAAGATACTTTCTCATAAAGACAGCTTCTGTCAAACGAATAATTAACAAAGTGCTCTGCTGGGCTGGGGATATAGCTCAGTGGAATAAGCACCTGCCTGGCAAGCACAAGGTACTGAGTTAGATCCCTGATACCGCCAAAAATAAACAAAAAAACAAACAAACAAAAAAATCCCAAAATTCTCTGTTGTATTTCAAAATATCTACTTTCTTCCCAGGTTCATCTGAAAGCTTTAGAGGATTTCTCTGTTATCTTCACAGGGAGAATTTAGCAGATCCCAAAACTTAGAAGAATGGTAATGTACTTACTAATACAAAATAAATACATTTTTAAAAAACTGCTAAATGCCTCCAGTGTCCTCATGACTGGAAATGCCTCATTTACAGAGCATTCTAGTGGTAGGTTTGTTGGTGGTTTCTTCCTCTAGCAAAGTTTCTTTCTCTGTATGTTCTTGCCTCTTTTTTCCAACACAGAGCCAGCAGTTTGTCCAATGTCCCTACTTTTCTGATAGGTCTAAGCATAGGGCTTGTTCCATTTATCTGTCTTTTTGTTCTTATTAGAGCACTATGGCAACTTTTAAGCTCCTTACATGTTTAAGAGGAAACTGAAAATCTAGATCTGCTTTTTCAAAAACTAAGTTCAAATATATTTTAAACTTATTAACATAATCTTCTATATATTATATTATGGCATCCAATGTTATTAGGACAGTAAAATAATATTTTGAAAATCCACTAAAAGACTCTTCTTCCAATGAAATGTGCTCACTGTAAATTTTATTGGCAAGATTATTTTATTTAGAACATAGATATTACTTAGTCCCACCCATACCTCAGCCTCAAGGTTTTCTCCTTCCCTACTACCAGACTGGTTTTTCACATTAAATATAGATTTTAATCTGATATTATTCCCATATATTTTCTCTGAAAACATAGATTAAATCAGCTTTCCTATGTAGAAACAAATCACTGTATTTCTAAGTACAATAAGATATATCAGTATTATATAAATATTTCCTTGTTTAAAATCATGGGTCATTTTTTTCAATAGAAATCTAAGCTATTAAGTTTGGTTTTGTTTTTGTCCTCATTTTGTTTTTAGTATTGATAAACTAAATTTAGCTTTTAGTATTGATAAACTAAATTAACAAAATCTATTTAAAAGTGAATTGAAAAAAATTATATGAAAAAAATCAAAGATATGTTTATTCTAAGGATCATGAGCATTAGCAAAAATAATTGTCACCAGTTTCTCTAGCAGAGCATAAATTTATGAGATCAACAGTTTTAAGTGTCAGAGGAGGGTTTCTATGAAAGAGAAATTGGTAAATTGCGCCTTCCCCCATTGCCTACAGAGTTAATCATAAAAAAGTCAGGTGATGGTTATTTTTGCCAAATAACAATCAAAACAGCTCCCTTCAATACTTACAGGGTGGTGTCATGAAGATTCCTAGACTGTGTGTAAGTTTAGGTCACTGCAAGGCTATACTTGGCAATTCACTTTTAATTTTAATTTCTACTGTTCCCTTCAGGGGCTACACACGAATCTCCAAAGAGTGAACATAGGCTCCAGAGGCAGCAGCAGCTGTAGGAGGTCTTAGAAACAGCACAAAGGGCTCAGATGAAGTCAGTGTCCAGCTACGTTGTGGACATTGCCAGTCAAGCAAGCGGGAATCGGGCCTGAATTCAAGGCACATACACAAAAGCTTTGTCTAGTCAGAGGAGATATCATGTTCACTCATTATTCACACACATGCACCGGGGATAGAATAGCAAGTCCAGTAGATGAAGGTTTCCCCTGAAGATTAAACCTGCCCGTCCACTGAATCAAACACGTCCTATAAGTAAAACCTCACCTTAAGGGTGGATTACATCCACACGCACACACTCAAGTACTCATTCCATAAAAATGTGCTGAGCAGCCATTCCCTACAGACTTGGTACTAGACTTTATATTATCACGAAGTAACCACAGGAGTTCACAGTCCTGAGTAAGACAGAAAACTAAGCCTTATGTTAAGGGCTGTTGCTCTTCAGCATCTGCGGGGATTTATTTCTACATAATTTATAATCATCCCTTTGTTACTATAATATATAACCCAGTGTAAATTCTTCGAACATAGTTGTTATGCTATATGGTTTAGGAAATAATGATCAAACTGGTCACTGCACCTGCAGTACATATAATTTTCTTACAAAGATTTTTAATTCAATGATCATTGAATCTGTGGCTACAGAACTGGCCGATGTGGCCGTCTTATTACCTATGTGACAGAGAGAAAGTTTCTACTTAAACGTGAGCGTGAAACAATGTGACCGATGATGTGTGACACTACTCTTTAAGGGGAAAAGGGAGTCACGTGTTTCCCAAAGTCACCATTAGCTTCTACTGTTGTAGAATTAAACTTTGCTGTTTGGTTATTGAATATTTTATTTTTATAATTAATTGTATTGGTACATTTTATATGTACATTCTGATCATATTCTTCATAGGGAATTTGTACCTGCACATATCTTGATTCCTGTTTTTCCCCCAATGTCCTACCCTCCCTTCGATCCCTCTTTCCCTCCTTATTTAGGAAATCTTTGTTTCCATTTTTTCCTTCCATTCTTTTTTCTTTTGCCCTCCTTTCCTTCCCTTTCCCCACCTTCCTTGAATCTCTTCCCATTGGAATAGTTTCTTTCTACTGTCCAACGTCTATTATGTGCTTAGGCCCTTATTTTCCCTTCCAGTTGCTCACACCAGAGAAACAATGCACTATTTAAACATTTGTGTCTGATTTATTTCATTTAAGAGTAGGGTCTAAAAGTGCATCCACTTACTTAAAAATGTTTTAAGTTTATCCTTCTTTATGATACAATAGTAACCCATTGTATAAGAAAATCACATCTTCACCCGTTCATCCTTGTTTGGGTGTCTGGGCTGTTTTTAACATTTAGTTATTACAAACTGTGCTGCTATAAATGTGGATGTACATATGTCACTGTGATATAATGCTTTTAATTCTTTCAGGAAGATACCAAGAAGGGGAATAGCTAGGTCAAATAGAACCTCTAGTTTTCACTTTATGAGGCATCTCCACACAGATTTCCACAGTGGTTGCACAAGTCCACACTCCCACCAAATGTGGCACCTGTATGTATATATTTAAATAAAAAAAACAAAAACAAAAAACAATTCTTACTTTCAGAATGGCCCAATCATTGCACAAAATATGTCTGTAGATTTTTCTTTGGTATTATTATCCAATTATGAGGAAAGGAAAATTAAGGATACTATAATGTCCTTCAATATTCTCAAGTGTGTTAATATAGGGTCTCATGATAATTTATCCCTAGATGGACTACATACCTAGATGAAAAGAAAAGGTACTTCACTGGGGTTTTTTTTTGAGAAGACTCACTAAGTGACTATACTGCCCAGCCTATGCTGGCACATGTGATCCTCCTTCCTCAGCTTCCCAGAGCACTGCAAGGTGTGGAACTTCTCTTGGCCCCTATTGACTGGGAATACTTCTGACAAAAATCCTAGTTAAATTCTATCTGACTTCTACGTTTTTCTCTAAGAATGCATATAATCTCTTTAAATAAAAAGCACATGCAAATTACACATTTATTTATAAGTGATTAACCAGACACTTTCAGAAGAGCAAAAATTGTATGACTGTTAAAGCAAGTCTTTTAAAAGAAGAATAAAACAGTTACACTTACTCAAATAATTTAATTTTTCTTTTTTGTCTTACACAAAAACTGGGAATTTCAGAAACTTCAATTTTGTTAAAAGCAAGATAATTTGCATAAGTATGCGTCTGTGAAGCAAGAGGAAAAGGGTCTTAAAGGAAGACTTCTGGTGAGCCCACCTGAACTGAGGAGGTGAAAAAACAAGAGAAAGGTAGGTGGGGGTAGGGGTAACAGGTCACAGAGGCTAAGTAATTGTGACAAAGTAATTCATAGACATTGTTGCCTAATTCGAATGTGTAATGTATCAATGATGGAGTAAAATTTAGGTCTATGAAAAAGTCCGGGGTGCATGAAAAAATACATTTTATTGTTTAGTATTTTTAGAAGCATGCTTTCACTGATTTTAAATTAAATAATGAAATCATTGCCCAGAGAAAATCTTCAGGTCCTAGACTAAGTTATTAGCAAACAAAACTCTTAAGAGTACTACAGAGAGATGACATAGCCCATCAGGAGAAAAGCAAATAGGAATTTAGAGTAAGAAGCTCCTACTACAAAGTTATCAGGAGCTAAGGGTTAAAGATTCTCACCAGAAGCCTCAAGAAGCTGCTACAGAACAAGGTTCTCTGCGCGCAGCAGCATGCAGATACTCATTAGAAATGCAGATCGCTGTGCCTGCTGCACGACCAGAGGGTCCCAGCAACTTCTAACTCAGCCAGCTCCCTGCTTTTCCTGCTGCACCCACACTCGGGGACACTGGGCACAGAAAAGGGACCAGGTGAAAGAGAAACAAGAATTGTCGTGATAGTCGCTCTACTCTTCCGTTGTGTCAAGTGTGGCAAATCGTTTCACTTCTCTTGGTGGTGTTCTTGGCAAGATTATATATTCGTGTGCATACTGCCTGAGGTTAGCTCCACATCTCAAAGTATGTGGCTCTGACACTCTGGTTGTGTATTTGAGACAACTGGCTGTGCTTTTGATCTGCTAGGACGCCTGCAGGTAGTCCAGGGAAGGAATGGCCCGGGAGAAAAACAACATTTCATCTGTAGGTACAGGTAACATAAACGGTAAGGAAGAAAGACAAAATATACATTTCTTTTGCAACTTGACTTTTAATTCATAAATATAAAAATATACAAATTCAATGTACAGTGCTGCAGCTATTAAAGAAACAGAAATACTGTAGAATGAAATGAAATGAACTACTTTTGGCCTTAACAGAAGTATTCAGATAAAGAAGGTGAAAATCTTCCCTAGAAGAGGAGGAAAGGTCCTCAGAGGGAGTTCGGGGTTGTAATTTAGAGTTAGGAAGAAAGGAATCGATAGCTCGTGGAATACACAGTGAAACGCCTGCTTTGTGTTTGCGTGGTGGTTCGTTTGCTTTGGATTATTTGCTGGAGTCATGATCTGATTGCTTGTGCAAATTCAATAAACTGTAAAGTGGGAAATAGACTCAGTTTGTATTAAATATTTTTATACCGTGTAAACTGATACATTAATCAGGTTTCCAATGTGGTTAAAAAAAATCTCCCAATTGAGAAAAACATACTCATCTAAGTCCAGATAGAGTTCTTTCAAGCAGTCTTACCTCAGCTTCCCGGGGATTCCTCCAGAATCCAAACACCCAGAAGAATTAATAGGACTACCTCATCTTTCACTTTTTAATGTTATTGAGGTATTTCTTGTTTCTATTTCTGTCTCCAACATGCCCCAGAGTAAGAAATTAGACTTTATTCAAGGTTGACGTCAGTTCACAGCTCAGTATTTGGCATGCAGCAGGTCCCACGGAGCTATTATTTCCCACACTGAAAGAGAAACACACAGCATGGGGAGACGTGGTCAGTGTGAGTCGTACAGCAAGGGCGGGAAGGGATCAGTGTCTGTTGCTACCAACTGGCAACTCGTTTGCAGCACCAAGATAATTTTTTCCTTTCAGAAGGAGCCAAACCTTCCACTTAACACAATAGGGTACAGAAGAGAAGGTGAGCTACCCCGATACAGGAGGATCAACATTTGAGAAAAAGAGAAAGTTACATTCCTGTGTAACCTGCGAGTTGTCTTTACTGAATGTCTTACCGGCAATTAAGACTCACTTCATTCACTGCTGTTGATGCAGAACTTCTCAAGTAATTGGGGGGTTACACTTATAATATTAGTACATAAATAGATTTTCTAAAGTATTATTACAGAATGATTTGTAGATTAATTAGACTCTTTTAAACAACTGTATCCAATTTTCTTGTGTAGTTACCTGGTATTTACCGTGACTTAATACTGCATTAATCTGCCACACGAATGCCATGGCAAACACATATATTTCAAAATCAACTACCACAGTGTTTGTCATATTCTTATAGTACATATTTCTTTCTTCTTGTTCCAAATATCTAAATGTTCTACATTCCTTGATACAAAGTAAGGTAGCTATCTTGAAACACATCTTAACTTTGTCTTTCCAGATGAAATAGTTCCCTCTTTCAAACTGGAAGGATTTATTTTTACCAGAGGCTTTGGTATCTCACCATCAGTATCAGATAAGTACTTTTTCAAAAATAGAATGTACCAAAGTGTTCCAGTTTGCTCAGCATGAGGAACATGAGACTTCCAGTGTTAAAGTGGATTAATGGCTGCCATGCACAGCAGGGCAGCTGGTCACCCTGAGGAAGATGACTTCTTCCAAGATACTGAAGATACTGAAGATACAATTTATGTGTGGTTCAAGTTAAGGAGTTAGATGAAATGCCCAAAGTCTAGTAACTGGAAGAGTATATATTACTTATAAGAACATGCATTATAGATAATAATATTTTATATCTTATTATATATTTATAGTCATAATACTTGTATATTAAAAGTATATTTTGGTATGTGCCATACTCAAGAAAGCAAGAGTTATCAAAAGCAAACAAAAGCTATAGCTGAAGAGTGGCTGCTGGACAGTAGGTAGAGAGCCACTCCCAAATTTTAGTATGTGGCAGTGGCTCAGATTCAATGCAGAATCTTCTTTTTTCTACGTTCAGATTACCTGATGTTTTCTCTCATTAGCAGAACTAAGCATGCAGCCAAACTATAAGAGCCATCATGTAAAATCCCACTCCAGGATCAGGAGGCAGGGTGGAGAGGGTTGAGACCAGATCTGAAGGAGCAAACAAGTGCGTAGCCTCTCAGATTTCTCTGCCTAAGTTACAGGATTTGATTGACCTTTTAAGAACCTTGTACCCAATCACTTGGATCGAGTGAGTCTCACAATAGAGAGCCAATTCTGGTTTTATTATATAATACAGAAATTATTTGACTCGTTCCAAACATGAACATTTTGTGCCATTGTACAAATGTGATACAGTAAGGATATCTGCCCACGTTCCTTTCTTCTCACTCTTAAATTTGTGAGTTTTACTACTCTTCAATTATACCAATTTAAAGTTTAACAATACTCAAGTAAATAATCTTACTGAGTTTCTCACAGGCTGCCAAATAGCTAGAACCAGTGGGATTGTTTTGACTATTGAAAAACAGTAGATATGCCACATAATGCTGAAATTAGTAATCTATTAATTAATGAAAAATGTATTGTAAACTAACAATGAAAAGACTGAAACTGCTCTTTTACATTTATTAGCCAAGAGGAAATAGCATTCAATCTAGGCTTAAGTTTCAGAACTTCTGCGTCCTTATTTTAACAACATACAGTAGTTGATCAAACTTGTAAACTTTGGAAAATAAGGACCTACATTCTTTCCTACCTATACAATGTAACTAACATCAAAGTATATTAAGTATGTAGCTACTGACATGTATGCATTTGTGCGTGAAACTTCTTTTGAAGACTGCTAAATTAAATATTCAGGAAAGCCTTGAGGTAAGAGATCTCCACTCTTTCGGTTTGGGTATCATGAATTGCAAACTAACACATGCATCAAACCCAAAATTAATTGAGTATATAACAAGTAGCCAGTTTCTGGTAATCAAATGTAGCCAGTTTACTGGACCATTCCCAAAGGAGCCAAGTGCCTGACACGGCCAGCCAGGTTCTCTGTTTCGCCTTTCTGTTCAGCCTGTCCGAGCTCACAGTTCCCAGGACTGATGGAACTTCTCCTGCAGAGCACTGCCCAGTGTATGGATATTTCTTCAGATAACTGAGCCAAATTAAGTCTGTACAAGCCCAGAGGCTATAATCTTTCTAACCTACTTACAGAGTGCTTGGTACAAAGTCTAAACATTTGTAATCACCCTATTATTAAAAATGGAACTGTAGTTTATCTGTGCTTCTACTTACATGGTGAAGAGCAAACTATCAAGATCAGAGCTCTCTCATACAACGGAGAAGTATTTATAGGAAAGCATTCACATGAATGTAAGTCTGTCATATAAAATGCCTCTCAAGCCCTTTGTTCACATGCAGTCTTTCTGCATGCTTAGCAAAATTTCAGTTCTGCACCCCAATGAATTCTAGTCATTTTATAATTAGCTAAAACTTGCATTGACTATTAAAGTTCTAATGTAATTCTTCCCTAGTAATGAAATTGGCCAATAAAACACCATTAAAATTTTGACATGAGTCGTCTTTCTCTCCTTTTTAAGAAACTACTTTGAAGGAATAGTGCAACTTTAGTGTACAGCCATAGGATGAACCAGGACTGCTCTCTTTCACTAAATACCTGTGTAAGTGACACCTAGCTGTGTAGTTACTGTATCTCCTCTGATCATGCATCCTTTCAAGGCAGCATTTTTTGAACAGGTGGGCCAGATTACCTCCTGTTCTTTTCACATAGGGTAGTAATAGATTCCATTTATACAGAACTTACACTACCTTTACATAAGCATTTTCTCAGTGGTTTGTCACTTAATCCTTACAATGGCACCACAGTGGAGAATTATCCCAAATAATTCACAAATAAAACACCTAAAGCTAGAGGGATGAAGAGGACTTGTGTCAGGGTGAGGAATGGATGCTTTTTACACCTTGGAATGTAACCGCCAGGTGCATTTTCTCATCAAAAACCTTCTGAATTTCCACATTCCAAGGTACTGTTTCAGAAAGTAAGGCAGAGACATCATAAAAGAGAAAATTAGCAAACTATGTTCTCAGATATACAAACTTTGATTTTCCAATAATTTGTCATTCTTTTTGATGATACTTGATTTTTTTTTGTATGTACCAGTGAAAGTAAAACTTTTTACCGTGAAGAGAAAGGTGATAGGCCATTATTCATGGTTTTTGTTCTTTTCTCTTTAAAGAAAAAAGAAAGAAAAAAGAAAAAAACACCTACCAACAAGACATTGTCAGTTTGCAAATAATTTTGAAGGGTGAAGTTCCTGTTGGCTGTGAAAAATGAATTTTTTGTTGAAAAACAAAACCTAGTCCCTTTTGGAATAATAATTTCTTTATGAACACATTAGTGTGAGCAAAAAACTTTAGCTTAAATTCAAACACATGTAGAATTATATTACTTAATACTTAACTATAAGTATTCAAATACATAAAACTGTACTTCAGCGTATGTTTTCTTTAATTAAAAGTATAAATGCAGGATATGTCTCTGTTTCCACATATATTTGTTGACCTGGGTATTGAACCCAGTGCCTTCTCTCTGTGCTACATCCCCAGCACCTTTTATTTTTTTATTTTAAGACAGGGTTCTACTAACTCATTAATTTTTGCAGCAGAGGCTTGAACTTTCAGTTCTCCTGCCTCAGCACCCCACAATGTCACCTCTTCCCCACTGAAACTAAGCAAAGTGTGCAGTTGAGACTCCAACTAAAGGGAACATCCGTAAGTTTATTTCTCATGAAAGTGGTAAATATAGAAAGGAATAGACTCATTGCACCTAATAATTCATAATAGACATCTAAGAAATAAATATTACATATTTAATTCTAAGTTTGCAATGCAATGCAGTAGGAAAAATTAGGAAAACTATATCATTTAGATTTTTAAAATTTTTACCAAAACTTTCTTCATTTTGCACAAAGAATATTCTTCAAGATCAGTGTATTTCTTGACAAAAATCTAGAATAGCACATATAAAACACTGTTTGAGAATTGTAATAATGCCACTGTCTATGTAAAAATTCAGAATATTTCAACCCACCCTAAATATGTCTTTATACCATAACTTTTTCTTAGTACAATATGAATGACAAAAATTTAAATACTCAAATTGGGTATTGAAACTAGATTTAAAGAGCTTCTTCTTATACCAAAGGTTCAGAGTGTCCCTTTGTTAAGTGTTCTATAACGAGGCAATAGTGATCCATTAGCGTGATGTGTGCTTTACTCTTCAGCGATGAGCAGTATCCAGTCATAACTGGAGTAGTAGGAGTTGCAATCAATACAAAATCTGAAAAATGTACAAAAATGAATTTAAAAAGTGATACATATATTCTCTGGATAGTCAGTTTTAGGAAAGGGGACAGACACAGAAGTTGGTGACTTCCATTAATCTATTTGGGCCCACAGTGCCCTTGAAATTTTGCCATTAGCCTTTGGTGACTGTCCCATTTGGAAAACACTACAGTAAATAAAAAAACTGAGCTATTTATTTTTTTCTCCATGCAATTATACTCATACGTGTTTTAGTGAAAGCCCACAAACCACTTATTTATTTTAAAAATTTAGATGCAGAAATGATGGAATGATAGTGTACTAAATACAGTACAGTCAAAGTCCCAGTGCTGGTCCACAGAGACTGGAAAATCCGTACAGCACATCCACGTAGTACTAAAGAAAGAGCAGGTGGGCATCGGGCTCCTCCTCTTTGTTTGTTTGTTCATTTTTCATTTATAGTTATCATTGTGGGTAAATCAAACCCAGGGCTTTGTGCATGACATGAAAGACTTTACCACTGAGCTGAACCCAAACCCAAAATTACCTTCTTATAAAGGAATGGATTGGGAGATACACTGTTATAAAAATGATCAAAGAAAAAAGCATGATGCTTCTCAGTGGAAAATGTGGAGGTTACCTGAGATGTTAGGATTAGTCCCTCAAATTGGCATAAAGTATTACTATTTAATTTTTGATTTGAAATGTTCTGAAATTCCCATGATGGTCAATTTTAGGTATGAACTTGACTTCATTAAGGAATACCACAACAGCCCAAAGCGTTGTATCGGGTGTGTCTATGAAGGTGTCCCCAGAGGACTTGAGCGTCTTAGGGTGAATGGATGGAGTAGGAAAGACCATTCCTCAGAGAGGCTGAGCAACATTCGCTTGCCTGAGGTGAACCACAGATGCAGAATTGGCCGGTGCACTCAGACACCCAAGGCTGGGGCACGCTTGTCTCCTGCTTGGACACCAGCACTCCAGGCCTGCCAGTCCACAGGGTGCGAAACTTATGGTATCAACTCCTTCCCTTGTTATGAGAGCTTTCCACCTCAAACTGAGAGTTACCACATCTCTATAACCATTTCTAAGGCCTTTTGACCTAGCTAGAGTCACCCTAGCCAGCATCTAAGGCCTCTAGCCTCCAAGCCACCTTCACTGGCGTCCTCAACCACCACGAACATGTTGGCACATTCTCACGTATCTAGAGATACATATTCAATTGTTTCTGTCTCTCTGGAAAATCCTGACTAATACAATGACTAATGTTAATTACCACTTGCTTCATAAGCATATTTCCTTGTGGTCCTGAAAATTTATGACGAGTTAGATTTCCTGGGGAAGAAAAAAACAGTATTGTTAATACAGACTTGAGGTTTTAGACGTATGATTTTCCAATCTGAAGCTGAGTATTTGGTTTCATGTATTTAGCAGAAAACCTTGCTAATAAGATGGTACTATCTTGAAGGAGGGAATAGCCAGAATTATTGTTTTGCTTAAGGTATTTAAAAAAACCACCCATAGCTATCCCTCACCCTACTTGATGAAAACAGTGGAACTGAGAAGGTGAATCAAAAAAACTTCTTTGAATTTACAGGGATGCTACAAAAGGATCAAAGGTGTCAGTGCAAATAAACTACACTACATATGGAAATGATATGATTAATAAAGAAATCAAAACATTTATTCTTCACTTCTTAATGACTGAAATAGGAGTCTTAACTGAGATAGGAATCTTAACTGAGATAGGAATCATAACACCGGTGGTGTAGCTCAGAATAATGTGTAACTTTACTTCTTAAATTACATCCCCACATCCCCAATCCTTGAAGACAAACATACCCATGATACAGTAATGATACTATTCCAAGTGGAACTAACTAAAGAAAACACTATGTTCCTCCCTCAATCAACCACATTGTGCAACTATCTGCACAGTGATTTTGCAAAACCACTGTATCACTCCAAACATGACTACTAAACAAGGAACTTCATTTACACATCCTCTCTGCTTCCAGTATAATCTGTGTTACACACATAAGGCTGAGTGAACTGGGTATCATTGCATCAATTTTGTGGTTGAAATAGTATTTCTGTGCTGCATCCCATGCAGCTCTTGGTGTTCAGGGGCAGGGTGCAGTGGGTCGGGGGAAGAGCGGGAAGACTGAGAAATAAAGATAAGAGCGAAAAGCTGAGGTTGGGTGGAACCCTCTCTCTGGTTGAGAGGGAAAGGAACTGCTCAACCACTGTAGCCCCATTTAGTTTTACTCTCAGGAGCTTGCTGTGAATTTCAACCTCTCCGCCTAGCAACCTGTTCTCAAGCTGGACCAGCTTGTTTAAGTGGCTTGAGGAGCTCTCCCTGTTCTTGGTTGGCTTTGTCTTAGCCCCGCATGTGTGATTGATTTCCAGCTTCAGTCACTCCCTACATTTCTGTTTGGAGACATGTTGCTTAATTTCAATCCCAGATATTTGTGTCCTTGTTTCTATCTGAAAGGAAACAAAATAATATATAGGAATACTATACCTCATTAGGTTGGGTGTAGCAAACTGGACTACTCCAAAACAATTCTAAATTCCCTACATATTCATTAACATATGGGAACAGCCAGACAGAGGTATAAAATTGAATTTTATTCAAGTGTATGATGAACTGCTTTGCATGGTCAAAAATTTATGATTGTGCTCCAAAGACACATGAAGTTTCAGGCTCTGGGGCATCCCTAAAACGTGGGGAAAGAATAATATTACAGCCATGCAAAAGACTAAAACATATACGGCAAATTGTACAAATAAATCTGCCTTAGACCACCATGGCCAGACTATCTTCCGTATGTTTCTTCCACAGAATTTTCAATAAGGTAGGTGTTATAGCTATTCCATAACTAGAATAATATATTTCAAATAATTCTGATTATATAGTATTAATTATTATTAATCACATTCTGATTACATAGTATCTTGATGTCCATTTGTGCCGTTTCTTAATGTTTCTTAAAATATTTTCATTTGGGTAAAAACATTATGGAAGGAAAATCACGTCTTTCTAGTTGTAAAAATAAGGCTTGTTCTTTTTTTGACATAGCCAAACACTTTATACACTCAGAGCATGTTAATACAAAGTAAGCAGGTCCCATTTAAGCTCGGGGTTTGAAAGCAAAATAAGAAATAAGGCAGACTAACCCTAAATCAGTCTTCGCTTTACCAAGTCACTGACTCTGCCCTCCGCACAAGGACAGACCACATATGAAAACTGTACTGTAAGTAACCGTGCAGCATCCTGCCTCCGCTCGTAATTCCTCAGCCTCCTCTAACTTCTCCACCAAACATCACGGGGAGATTTTCTAGACACAAGTAAGATTTTCAGCCTCACTTTCATACTACCCTTAATAATGCATTCCGGTCTTCTCTCTAGCCAGTCAACCTGCCTTTTAGTTTTTAAAACTTTCCTATAGTCTCCATCACCTCTAGTAAAAGATGGACTCCAAGTTTATTCTAACTGAAAGTGTGCTTGAAGGGCGGTAGATTTCAAGATACTTCATTGCTGTGATCCTTCATGGTATGATTTCACCCTACATGTAGAAGATTGGGTATAAATTTAAAGGGACACATGAATACCAGGACTCATGCGCCAGGCACACACCTGTCTAGCATGGGCAGGCTTGAATGGTACCGTGTGCCCCAGTGAGCCCCAACCACAGGAAAGGAAACAGAAATTCTCAGAGAAATCTTTCCAACACATAGTGGCTCACCGATACCCGTATCATAGCATAAGAGATGGTGTTAATATGGTGTCTGTAGGGAAGACTGAGCTTATTTGTGAGAAGTTCTTATTTGTTCAGTTTGTCAATATTTTGTTCACCCTATCACATTAGCTCCAATTAATTTAAAGCTATTTTCATATGATGGCTCTCATCCATATACAAATATTTCTGGTTTTTAACTAACTGTTCCGCACGTTATAGTGCCTACCCGTGCCTCTGTGCGTGGTTTTCTTACACTTCTACAGAATGACATATCGTACTCTCATTCTCTTCAACAGCAATCTGCCCTGGAAAAAAGCTTAAATCATCTGACAATTTCATTAAGTCTTCTTGTGTGAGTTTTTGAAATAGACACAATTTATTATACATTTTCTCTCTGATATATTTCACTTAGACATTATTAATATCAACCTTTCAAAATATTTTTCATGGTGTCCTGAGATAGTTTCAGGTGGCATGCCCCCGTTCCCAGTGGGTGAGGCACTTGCTGTTCAGAGTCACTTCTTGGAAAATACTTTGTCTGCCTTGGGGCTGGCACTGTCTAGGGCTACTAATGCTGTCCCAGAGGTGCATTCTAAGATGAGAGCAAAAATCTTTCTCTCCATTAGGCTCCTCTTCAACACCCTAATCTTCCCCTGGGCTATACATGCTCGCACCCAGAGCATCATGATTGAGCCTACAATGTATCTCTCACACTGCGGCAGAGTCTCAACTCCAGGTAAATATATTATTTCTGCTGGTCAGTGTGTAAATTATTTTTTATAGCCTCAATGATATTGGCCCACTAGAAAGTACTTATGTGCTGCTTTTAGGTGAGTTAAACTGTTTAAATAGAGTGGGCAAAAGAAAATATTTTCCCAAGTAATTTCACCTTCCAGAGAAAACAAAGACCACAGTATTCTTGTTATTCCCAGAATAGTAAAAGGGGAATGTGTTTAACAATCTACTATCAGACCAAAGCAGTAAGTCCGGTAGTACTGAAATCTGCCGTATCAGCCTAATCATAGGGAAGCATTACTTTTTATTTGAGGAGTCTGAGTAAAGATGGCAGAGACTGGTAGACATTCCTACATGTAAAGTCTTTTAGGAGAATGTAGTCTTTGTTCTTTCCTTCCAGTAGGAGTTTCTATCAACTGCTTGTGAATAGAGTCAAATTTTGGAAATTGTCCAAGCATCTCTTTCCTACCTACAATACTGGCATCTGCTGTTGAACCTCAGCCTCCTGGTCAGGGACTTCTACACTAAAATAGAATTAGTATACAGTTGATAGCCGTGAGCGCAGTGTACTTTGGAGCTATGTAGAGAGGGAAGAGATCAAAGCCCTGCTAAAACAAACCATAAAGTATATCAAATCTTGCCAAGTGCAAGAAATTTCTAAATTCTCCACAATTATTTTAAAGGGATGTGAAGAACTATTTGCTTATTCATGTTATGGGATTAGGTTACAAACCAGAGTGTATTTAATATCCTATTAATCATTGAAATATTATTATTCTTTTTAAATTCAGATGTATTTTATATTAAGACCTTCTTTAAACCTAGAGTTACAGGTCAAATTCAGCTTCAGCTAAGATACACTCATTCTTACATTTCTTGTTTAAGGCTAATGCACAACCTAGAAAGTAAAAAAAAAACCTGTCTGATTTATTAGCAGCATGACCTTGAAGTGTTAGCTTTGCTAACCCTACAGAAGAGATATAGTAACATTTTCCTAACAAACAAAAAATTTCACATGTATAATTTAAGTGAAATTATAGACTGTAAAATGCTAATGTATCTGTTTCTGGCCTTTTCATCTCATCTACATATATATTTCTGGCATTTTCAGTATCATTTCATTTGCTCACAAATTACACGTTTAATAACAAATTCCTCAGTCTTGTATTCTACAAATTTGTGTGTTAAGCTTATACGTGCAATATAATCTAGGTGAGTCAGAAAATTCTTTTAAAAAGCAAAGAAATTTGCGAAATACCTGAGCTACAATCTTAAAGAATTTATAGGAGCTTGAGTAGGTATGAGGAAACTTAACCATGAAGCTCTGAGGTTAGTAGTCACTGTCAGAACAATCTTGGTAGAGAGATGAGAACAAGATGTATCATGTCTCTTGGGGTGGGGGTGGACATTCATGACAAATGATAGCAAGTAATGTGTTAGGACATCATCTTCAAGGAAGAGGATTGTGAGTCCTTGAGGAACACTAGGTAATATTAAGAGTAATGAGCAGATCTACAGAGCAGGGCAGGTAGAGATGAAGTCTAAAAAATAAACCAAGCAATCAAATGAAGAGATATAACGGGTAAGTTAAAGCTGGCTCAGAACTTACCTTCAGAGCAGTCCATATAGAAGTAGCATTCTCCTTTTAGGAGATTTCATGGGCTGAGAAATGCCCTTTAAGCAATAGTAGTGTGTGAACAAATGCCCAGAATTTAAACACGTAGCCTTAAAAAAAAAATGTTTTGAAACCCAGAGGGCAGCATGTCAATATTATATCTAAGATGTAGCCTGGCAGGCAGAAGAGAAGTCTCTGTATCTCCTAATGGAAAGAAATTCACCAAGAACAATATCATTTCAGCAAATAGTATCATCTGACATCACACAAATGGATCTGTGTGTGCAAACTTAGAAATGTAATCGATACTGTAATCCCATTACGTCATTAAAACTTTTGCTCTTGACTTAAGTAAACAATGAAATAGATGTGGGTCACCTTCATGTTTCAGTAACTTGAAATAAATAATAAAATCCCAAGATTAAAGTTAACAACTTGAGGAAGGTTGGATTCTCCTCATTCTGTCTCTGAAGATTTCAGAGATAATTACTAGCTTTAAAATTGTAGAAAAAGACAACTACAAGTGGCACTTTTTTTCCTTGAAAGAATGTTAAAAAGTAAGTTTACCAATCCCAAGGACTGGTTCATACCAGGTCATAAATAACCCTTGGATGTTACTTATTAAGCAAACATAGAAAAGATCATAGGTTAAAGATGCAGGTGCGGTAGCCAACTGTTTCAACAACCAGATACATCACTGAACAAATTTCTTTATTCCTGGGACCTTCATTTGTAGGGAATTAACATTTGACAAAGAATTGCATGCTTAAGGGTTGATCAATTAGAAAGCCAAGGTACCTATCATTGGCCTGTGTAAGAAGGACAAGAACAGCCCGGGATGGTATCTGTACAGAGAGATTAGTGAGTATTTAGCGTGGATTTGCATCTCTCTGCAGTACAGACGGTGATATTGTATGGAGTTGGAACTAACTCCAGGAAGGAGCAAGCTGTCTATTGTTTCAAACTCAAGGTCACTGTGAGGAAGTAAAGCTAGGGATTTACTGGTTCCAGGAGGGCAGCTCTAAGTTCCTCAAACTGGCATAAAAGGATGAAAGCTATAAGAGTAGTTCTCCTTCTGCTATTTCATCCGCTTACTAATTAGATTCTGCCATTCTTCTCCATTTCTCTTCCTGGGCTCTGGCTTTCCACTGCTTTCACCGGGAACGTGCAACAACCTCACCTCTACTCTGTCCTGGTCAGGATTCCCTCCAGCGCCGAGCTCAGAACGTTTCACGTTCACTGATTCCTCCTAATAAATCTTAAACATTTTTGTTAATTTGCATAATTTTAAAATAAATATTAACGACTGAGTAAGAAAAACGTTAAAAATGAAATGTGAACATAGCAAAAGCAGTCTTTTTCAGAAGAATTGGGAAAGCCTGTCATAGAAATATTCATTAAACTGAATTAAAACGGTGTGGGACGTCAGGAAGCAGGTACAAAGGCAGGATGGCAGGGGAAACATTCTGGGAGAGGTTGGGCCAGAGAGTGGATGAGGTGTGAAGGAACCATCACGTGAAACATTTTGTTACTTTAAAAAGGAGACGTATTCTTGGGCAGCTCTGAAAAACATTTTATACCAAGTACAACACAGGCAGTGATGACTATAATTTTTCTCAAGAGATAGCACTAGACCTGGCTCTAGAAGGGTACTGTTATGGCAAACGTAGTCTTACCTGTTGGCAATTGAGAGAAAGACCATGTGTGCTCATCCTTAAGGCAGTGACAAGGGTGGCTCTGCAGTAGGCCGTGAGGACCTGGAAGGAGTAACAGTAGGGGTGATACAGGAAAATAAAACCTCCCAACCTGAACGGTATCTGAGACGAGTTCGTGTTCTCTAAAACCTAAGAATGACTTTTAGGAACAATGGAGGTTAAGAGTGGAACATATTCATTGAGGGAAAGAAAGCTTCTGTCCAAGAGAGGGACAGAAGAGGGGCCGAGTGGGTTACCTCAAGACTCTGTCTTTTCTAGGGACTTTTATAGAGAAAAAGCATAAGGTGAGGTGGGTCCAAGGTAGGGGAAATGCACCGTACTATGGTCAGCCAGTAAGAATTGTTCAGGTAAAATCAATTAATCGGAATCAAATGGGGAAGCGAGCAGAAAGGAATACAAAACAGGGCTTTTCCTGTAAGGGGTTGGGTCAATGATAATTGTCTTTAAAGTGATTGCTACCTACTTAGAATATCAGTCCCTGATGTTTACACCTAGGGAGGTATGTGGGTGCATTTATTTAGTCCTTTTGTCTTGAGGCCTAGCCCACAGGTACCTTGTCTTCCATGTTGGCTCCTTGGAGGGCCCGGCCCTGTCTGACTGCCTATATTTCTATCTAGCTCAGCTGCCTACAACAGAGGCAACTTACTTCCTGGCACTTTTAACTCCTGTTGTAGGATATGGTGATGAATAATAAAATATGATATAAAAAGTGACAGATATCAGAGACAAAAAGCTAAGACAGAGAAAAACAGGAGCATGCTTAGTGTTCATGACTAAAATCATGGAAGGCGCTCTAGAGTTCCTAAAAAAGTCTCAAGAAATATGTTTTTAACAGTTTTAAGTAATCTAATACGATAGAAATGCTGCTTATTGCAACTTACTACTCCCTAGGATCTGGGGCAGGGAATATAAAAATTATATTTGTGTCTGCTAGCCATTTTTAATCCATTTTCCCTCAGGGCGATAGGCATATAATTTCAGTTCTGCGCTTGTGCGTGTCCACTGTTCCTGGCACCATTTATACCAAAAGCTTTGTTTTCTTCCATGTATGTGTTTAGCACCTTTGTAGAAAATCAGGTGGCTGTAATTGTGTGGGTTTATTTCTGGGTCCGCCACTGTGCTTCAGTGATGTTCATGTCTGCTTTTAGGACAAAACCATGCTGTTTTGCTCCTATGACTCTGCGGTATATATAGATATACTACATGGCATGTATATATAATGACTTCACACTATCTTCTGGGTTTCAAGAACTTTTTCCCTCTTGAGTTTGGTCTCCAGATATCCTAGGCGCTCATCCACAGAATTCTGAAGCCAGAAGGCTGCTCCATTCAGGAAAATCGCTAGGAAGAGCAACACTAGCTCTGTACGGTTGGGGCTTTTTAAAATGCTTTCTTCATGTGTAAGCGCTGATCTCTGTATTTCCCAAAGGTAAAACATGACATCATTACGAATTATGCCACTAAGCTTTTAACTCTTCAAGGGATCCCCAACCTGCTAACTTCCTCCTCAAGTAACAAAAGAGGGAGCACTTCCTTCCTCATAGTTTTCCCCCAACAGTGAAGATTTAATCTTTACTTATTACACGCACACACACACAACAATGGAGATTTAATCTTTGATAATTGTACACATACATAAATAGAATTTTTTCTGATATTGCAAGGTAATGCAATGGATGGAATTAATTCCTGTATACTTAACCATTTGTAGCATAACTAAGTATATCTATGACTATGGGGACAGTTTTACCACAAATATCAAGACTTACAAAGATATGATTAAATTCATTTTCATTTGTCAGAAATAGGAACTTTACTTTTCTGTTGCCCTTCTTGTGTTCTCATTCCTAAGACTGCACTGATTGCCAGCACTGCTTCATTGCTCAGACTTTAAAACTTTGTCCTAGACCACTGAGAATTAACAGAGCTCTAGTGAAAATTTGTGAAATTGTGGTTTCCTGCCTAGCCCTACACAAAATAAATCACATCAAAGAAATTTTTAGCTAAAGTGAATATTTTATTGAGGAATGAAATTGTCACGGATCAATCATACTAAATAAATAAATGGAACTAATACTGAGAATTAATGGGCTCATGTGTTGTCCTAGATGTATTTTTTTCCCATGGCAGTTATATCTCATCAGCAATTTAGGGCTGAATTTTTTGCAAACTTCCTAGTGTTGGGCTGGGGATATAGCTCAGTGGAATAAGTGCCTACCTAGCTAGCAAGCACAAGGTCCTGAGCTCGATCCCCAGTACCACAAAACAAAAACCTTCCTAGTATTTAAATTATACTACCAGGCATGGTGGCACACCCCTGTGATCCCAGCAGTTGGGAGGCTGAGGCAGGAGGATCATTGCAAGTTCAAGACCAGCCTGGACTACAAAGTGAGCTCAAGGCCAACCCGAACTGCATAGTGAGACCCTGTCTCAAAAATATTGTAATAATAATAATAATAATAATAATAAATAAAAATAAAAAATAAATTATACTAAGTGTGTTTCAGGAACTCAGTAATGCTTTCACTTTCCAGTGCTGCTACTCAATTCTTTGTACCTTGCCATTAGCTGTGACCTGGGGAGCTTTTAAAGATCACTACATTTAAAACATACCTCAAAGCCACAGAATCATTGTTATCTACTGGAAGGACCTGGACATCAGTATTTTTTCAAGCGGACAATGTAGTTTAAGTGTTGTGAGCAGTTCTGGCAGCACAGTAATTTGTCTACAGAATTTTTAGGGAAATAATGATTTCCCCTGAATTTTTTATTTGAAGCTTGTATTATTTGTAATGTTGCAAGGCCTCAGAAAAGCATCAGCTATTCAAAGATGTGTAGGCCCTTCATTTTTATTCTTGAGAAACGTTATTGAGTACTGACCCAAGCAGGAAAAAATAAGCTTTAAAAAAGATTTTAAAAATCATAAAATAGTTCATTTGTGAGGTTCTCTTTTTCATTGTGGTTCTCTAATGACTTCAAAAATGGCATTCGCATTCCACAGACTTCATGGTAGTCACTCCTTTCCAGACTTCTGTGTGAGTTACTCCTTTCTGCTTGTCCGTTAAAGTGTGTCTTAAACCAGACTCTTTAAGACCACCGTTCTCAGAATACCTACGCCATCTCACCCCCGAATGCCTCAGGTAGCTTCTTCTTTGGGGCACTGTGGGGATTTTGATAAAGTTTCTCCTTTTGTTTTCTTCATGATCCTTCACGGTAAAAGAACAGAACGTGCGTAGTTATAATCATTATTGCTCAATAAAATGGAGCCATGAGTTCCTCATCTTTTTAATTTGTTCTCTTGTTACTCCATTTTGTATTGCTGGAACAATGTATGTCAGACTGCATCAGTCCTGAGGAAAAGACCATTGCTTTGGTTCATGCCGGCGGAAGCTGGAAAGTCCTGGACTTCATGGCTCCTGATGAGCACCTCCCGGTGGGAAGCAAAGAAAAGTGTTATGTGCAAGAGAGGCCCCGCGGTGAGGGGCACTCAGGCGGGTGCCACGCTCACTGTGTAACAGCCTGCTCTTGTGGTAAGAGATCCGGTGTCCGGAGAGCTGGAACGCACTTTCAATAGAAAGGCACTTCCGCTTCCGGCCCCAGCACACTGTTATACCGGGACAGAGCAGCGCCATGAATTTGGTAGGTAGACATCATGCTCATACCGGAGGTAGCACTTGTGAACAACCTGAGTGCATATTCTGTAAAAGGAGAACACACATTCAAAAACATCACTCACCAGCAACTGATTTTCAAAATTCTTGTCTTTTGATCATCTTCCAAAATCATCACACAATGTTTCTCTGTTCACTTTGAAGAAATTGTGACTATTCTACTCTTTATTAAAAACGCAAAAACCCATATGCAAAGGACACTGAAAAAAAATACACCAAAAATTTTACTGTTTTTAATCTCCAACTTATAAGATGATATGTAATTTTTTAAAAACATAATATTATTTCACATAAATGTTCAGAACATGTAAAACGTGATTATAATTTTGACAAAAGCAACAATAAAATTAACTTCTAGTTTTACTTCTAGTTTTATAAACAAGGAGCTTGAATAACTCTAAGGAGTACATTTTCTACCCCTTGTATTGATTGTACATTTTACTTAGATATTTTCAACATACATTTATTAAAATTGTATTATGTAATTCAATGATAAGAATTCACATATGTATTTCAGCTGCTGTCATGAAGAAAGATAAAAACTTACTTTCCTCCTTGTGAAAACTTTTGTACTTTATATATTTTGTATTTGTTGTCCTTAAATATAACAATGTCAAAGAGAAGAGCTGTTTGATAAAATTTAATAACTCTCTTCCTCGTTTGCAGTATGTTTTTGTTAACTTCTTTTCTGTAGATTTGTCAGTTGACCCAGATATCTGCAAATCCATTTGAAATCCTAACTGAAATACATTCTAAAGTTATTAATTTTATTAACTTTACAGTAAAAAATTAAATGAATTTTATAAAATAACACAAAGGTTAATAGTAATTTTAACACAATTTTTATAAGCTCAGCACTGGCAGGATTTATAGATACTCACTATGTGTACTCCACAGTCCTATACTGTTTTCTGATGTCAAATGCGGTTGATCTCACAACACTAAGGATTTTTTCATCAATTAAATTCATTGCTACAGAGTAGATATGCATAATGATCACATTCATCATATGGCAACTGTATTGGTGCGTGATTGATTCTTATTTTCTCCCATTGCCCTCCTTTCCCTTCTGCCTCTCTTCCCCAAAGAAAAGAAAAAAAAATGAGAATATAAAGATAAAATGGAAACACTAAGTATTATATACATCTCCGCTTTCCAGGAAAGGAAACCAGAAGCTAGATTAAAACTAAGACTGACAACAGCCAGTGACTTAGTGACTAAAAGCACCCTTCTGCCCCCTCATTTTTCAGAGGCATTAGGTGAGTTGTGCAGAACATACATGCCTTAACTATTTTCTGCCTCACTTTTGTACTATGCACTATTACGGCAACACAAATGCCTCACAGTCTGGTAAGTTTTCTCTTTAGCCGTCACCCAGAGGTCCCATCCCGGGGTGGTCCTCCTGCTGCCCAGATGTTGCGGGATCTGACTGGGAAATACCTGCACCTGCCCCCATTAGGAGACTTGCCCTTGGCCAACAAAGGAATCTCATCTCTCCGCTGCTACTAACGACAAACTGATTTAAAATACAACATGATTTCTTCCGTATTTGGGTGCTGGAGTCCATCTGAGCACAAAATGTGAGTACTAGAGCCTGGGAGCTTTCGGGGCAGCAGCGGAGGGTGGGTGGGGAACACGTAAGGTGACACAAACAGGAGTACAGAATTCCCGCGTTCTGAACAACACAGGGGAGTGACTGATTCACAATACCCTGTTAGATATTTTAAGAGTAACTACAAAAGAGAACCTCAAGGGCTGGGGATATAGCTCAGTGGAATAAGCACTTGCCTAACAAGCGCAGGGTCCTGAGTTCGATCCCCAGTACCGCAAAAAAATAAATAAATAAATAAACAGTTTAGAAAAAAAAGAGAGAACCTCAAATGTTCAAGCACAAAAGAATGATAGAGGTGGCAATCTTAATTAGCATGACGTGATGTCACACCATGTAAAGTTACTACAGTTTAATTGACTATTTCTGGGGGGAAATATTAAGAATACTGATTTAATAACCAAATACTGTATACACATATGGAATTATCACACTGTACCCCTTAAATTAGTACCATAAAAGTAAATTTTAGAGGCTATCAGGAGCAGTCCCTGTTCTAATGGTTGCTATTGTGTCTACTTCAGAAGTTTAGAAGCTTAAGTAATTCAGCAGTTCTTCCTCCTAGGATATAGAAGATACCTCCTCGGGTGTCTGTTTATGCTCCAGGATGTTGTAATGGTTCATACATTGTGTCAACTTGAGAAATTTAGAAGGTTAACTAAGTGACTCAGCAGGGGGTCCTCACTTTCTAAACATCCGGAGCCTCTGCAAGAGGCAAGCAGAGAGATGGTGCAAGTTCTGCACAGGCCCCAGGACAGGTAACTCGCTTACAATATAAGGGAGGACAAGAAGTTTCGCTCTCCCCTCTTTTTGGCCCTTGTTGCTTTTGCCTTGAACTGCTTTGTCTTCTGCGGCCTTGAACTGTTGCCCCTGTGCCTGACACCCTGCCTTGGAGCCAGCTGACTGCAGAATGAAACCTTCACAAACTGTGAGTTAAACCTTTCCTTCTTTATTTTTGAGTGTCGGATATGTTGTCTCAGCAATGAGAAAAGCAACCGAAACATCTGCTACTTGGGTCACAGGCTACATACTTCACTTGCAAAAACATTCTTTCTTAGAGCTTTGCCATTACTTCCTGATTCACTCCTACCTTACGCTTTTTCAGAAGGTCACTTGCACAGCAAACTGTAGGCAATCCAATCCTGTGATACAAATCCTACTGTATGTAAATGTGTTTGTGGGTATATACGCGTAAGTGTATATAACAAGTGACTCACAAACAAGAATAAGACAGTAACTCACGACTCCCGTACTTTGTTCATGTAATTAGGTATACGAGTGATAAGAAGGAATTAAGGGAACTAAGCACAGGGAAATAGGAAGTTAGATAACAATGCAGCTAAATGAACACAAAGATGATCCTTTTCCTGTAAACTAACAGCATTAAATTAAACTAATGCTTTAAAGGATAATTTAACAAAGCCACAACTCACTCACAACCCCGCTAGTCATTCATGGGTACATAGTTAATGCTAATTTTAACATGCACTGATTCAGCAATATTCAGTATACATACAGTATGCCTTTAAATCCTTGAAGCAAAGTTATGAAATACAAATTCATATTTTAGAGAAGAGAAAGCTGAAGAGCATTGAAGACTTTGCATACTTGATATATTCCACAAGCTGTACTCTTAGTCAGAAAACTACAGCTCACTGGTAACTGAAAAGTAAAAATTATAGGAAGCAAGGCCATGAGAGGTTAGCTTAATACAGGGCTCCCAGTTATCCTCGCAGCAACTAGTCAGTTTTTGATGGTCAGCAAAAAAGGCACTATCTAGATGCTACTGTGTGTCAGAAAATATAGTTTATTTGTTCCTGCTATAGGCGTTCTGTTAAATTATAGCAGCCAAAGCCCAAAATATAAGGACATTTCTGCAGTCTCAGTCTGCGCGTCTGTGTCTCTTCCTCTCTCTCTCTCTGTCTGTCTCTGTATCTCTTTATTTCTCTCTCTTTTATTTCTTTTTCTTTCTCTCTCTCTGTCTCTCTTTGTCTCTGTCCCTATCTATCTCTGTCTCTGTCTCTATCTCTCTCTTTGTCTTGATACAATGTCTTCTTACACAGTTCATGCTGGCCTTGAACTCATTGTGTAGCTCAGGGCAGCTCAGAACTTCCTGTGGTCTTCCTGCCTCATTTTCTGAGTGCTGGGCTTAAAGGCATGTGCCAACACACCTAGCTTACAAATACTTTTAAAAAGTAAGACAAAGAACTGCCATCCTTAAACAGGTTGCAATGATTAATAGCAAAACACACGAAGAGACTCATTTAAAATTCCATTAGAAAATTAGTTGGACTGCTTACAGTTTATACACATAATTGACTTGCCCTTTTATCAAAGAGCAAAGTTACACAACTAAAAAAATAGCTAGAAGATACTAAGGTTATAAATGAACAAGAATGATTACAGTATGTGTGAGTACAGAAAAAAAATGAATAGTGGGTAATGAGGGCATGAAAGTGGCTGGGAACAGTCATTTTAGAAGATTAAGGTCATTTTGCTGGTTGACTGTGAATATGGTATTTTGTGATGCAGAGTGTCTGTGTGTATTCATTGAGTTCACCAATCAAGACACTAACGTTTGACAAGCAAAATACCATGTTGTACTTAGCAATCCTAAGATATAAAATTAGGAAAAATTATTAAGTGAATAATAATATTTTTCCTTTTTATACCTTTTTTTTTTCTTTTTTTTTGCAGTACTGGGGATCGAACTCAGGACCCTGTGCTTGCTAGGCAGGCGCTTATTCCACTGAGCTATATCCCCAGCCCCTTTTATACCATTTTCAATGCACTTTCCATAGGAATTTCCCACAGAACTAATTATGGCTTAGTTGATCAAGTCATCTCACACAAAGTTCAAACACAATTTCATACACTTTTAATTTTTTTTCCATAGTACATATTTATCATACATATGGATCACATTCATCATAAGGAATCTGTACCCATATGCCATTGCGATGTATTTCAGCCCCATACTTGACAAGAGTAGGGGCAGGTTTGAGTGGACACTGAGGAAAAGAAGCTCATAAAATAGAAAGGACCTAGCACTTAAAAATTTCTTATAACAGAGCAGGCAGTTTCCATGTACACTATCGCTTTACCACAATTTTATGAAATAAGTTAAAAAATAAATGGCGTTGTCTGTTGAAGAGGTACAGGTGGTTATATACTTGGGTCACTAAGTTCCATATCCAGTCTCTCTTTTATTTTTTCTTTTGAGGCAGGGTCTCCCTAAATTGCCCCGGATAGGATCCAACTTACCACCTCTTGCCTCAACATCCAAAAGTACTAGGGTTGCAGGTGTGCTCCACCATGCACAGCTCTCCTGGCTTTATTATTATAGAAGTAGTCCTGAAAGCTCTTTGGCTAGAATGAGAGTAATTTGAACTAAGAATTTTCAAAATATTTATTGGAAAAAATATGTATCAGTTATAACAATATTAGAGCTCCAAGGAACAAATATTCAATAGGAAAAATATATAGCAATTAATTTTTATTAGCTATGTGGGTAGTAATTAAATAATGGCCACGTTTCAGTTAGACAGGCACTGAAATTTGAGACCATTGGTATGACAACTGCTGATTCAGACATTGTTAACCAGGATTTACTTGAACAACCAGACTTTGCTAAACAGGAAATAGGTGTAACATATATAAGGCCCTGACCCTCCCCCTCTGTGCACCTTCCTTCCTCCAGTAGATGAAACAAATACTTCATCCTGCGCTAAGAACCAGCGGTGGTAAGTGGCAACTCCTTTGCTTCAGGATAAGCATTTCATCATGCTAGTATATTTACAACTGGACAGGGGCAAAATGGTACATTTAATACACACAGATATGCTTTCCAAAGCTCTGCTGATTATATGTGATGAGAATATCTTAAACTTTTTTTCTGCTAAGAAGGTTAACATGTAAGTAACTACATTTTGGGAAAAACTACTTTATCCAATTTGATAATTAAGTGTAATTTTTTGTACAAGCAACAGTATAATTAATTTTCATGCCCCCAAAGATTGTATTAGAATTATATGTTACAGTATATTAGAATAATTATATTATTACAATTGTATTATAATTACTGTCAGTAGAAAAATGAAAAACTGCTTCTACTGAGAAATAATTTTTATTAATCATAACACATATGACAGTGCCTTAATACAGACATTATTAAATTAAGCATGAGAAATCATCCTTGCTAATAGTTTCTAATTGGTCAAAACAAAAGTATAGAGGTGCTTTTGAGATAAAAAGCATTTTATGAATGATCACCAACATGAAACATAACTTATCCTGTGAAATGTGTACGAGATGAAAAGGAAAGACCTTTAGAAGTTTTCCAGTCAAATTCCAATCTGCTCAGGCTCCCACATTTTTTGAAGGTAATTTAAATGTAATATTTATTGTGTGAATTTATGTAGGAAACAATTTCCACAGAGAAATTTATATTTTATGACAAATTAAAAACAGTACTAGAGACTATTTGGATACCACGGAACTACCTTAAGGCAACAGGGGAGACATTGTGTACCCCGTCAGGGAAGGCTTTACTTCTTAATTGCATTTATTCCTGCTTTTCACTTCTATGGCCACATGCCACCCAGGACCTTTAGGACCACTCGTATCTTGCCAGCGACCATCAGTCTGTGCTAGTTAAAACGCGAACCTGGAATGTCAGCCTGTAGGACGAAACTTCTGAAGGCGGATCAAAGGCTGTTAAATTGATGAGGCGTTTCCAGCCCGCGAGCTATTTTTAAATATTGCTCTGTGGGGTGCGCTGTGGCCCCTGGATGAAGCTCAGATAGTTTTCAAGCAGTGTGAGTCACATACAGCTAAGAAAAACCGAAATACTGTTTAGTCATTTCAAGTAACTGGGAAGGATTTCATTCTTGAAAAGGAAAAAGGTGCTTTTCAAGAACTGCCAAGGGGAGCCATTTTTATTTAGATAGCTTTCCACACTTCTTACAGATGAAGTCTAGCAGGTTTGCAAATTGTACATGTGCCTGACTGCTTTCTGACTCATAGATTCTATTGAGATGAAAGTGATTAGAGTGAAAACTTAATATTACATTTTAAGTTAGAAAATATTGGGTCTGATACCTTTCCGTGTTATGACTTATCTGTAAATGTGTCCATAGATATAATGCACACATTCCATACACCTGTACTGGTGTTTTCAATGACGTTTGCTGATCTGAATAATCCTTTAAAATTTTCCTGTGCTGTTCATTATAGCAGTGAGGGTTTTGACACCAAACTCACTGGGCTGACCAGATGGTTCTGCCACTTGAGGGTTTATGATTTCTCACTATTGATTCTCTCATCCTAGGATTGCCATTGGTAAATTGTCGTACGAGTAAGAGTGTCTACCATGTTGCTTTCTTGACTTGGAAATAAGTTCCTGGAGGGTGACACAGTGTCTGGCACAGAATAAAATCACTATATATGCATTATGATATATAGCTAAATTATGGCAGAAGGAATTTGCATGTAAATTTAATTTTAAATTTGCATGTAAACTATTTTATTTATAAATTTAATCCATATACATTTACCTTTAAAGACCATGCTTAAAAGGACATAATTAATTTTTTTTTTCCTTAGAAGGAGCCAGTTTTCCCAACATGATATGCCACATAATCTGTCCTTCCCCTGCTGCTCTTTAATGCTTGACCTGTCGCTGATACTCTCTAACCAGTTCCATCAGGCCATTTTTAAAATCTAAATTCTATAATCATATTAAATTTCACCAACAAAGATTTGGTGTCTATCTTACTGACCACTATGAAAAACTATGGAAAGATGCTTCAGTTACTGCTCTTGAAATTTGTCCATGTTCCCCCCACCCCAGTACTATGGATTTAACCCAGAGCCTTCCCACTAAGCTATCTCGCCTTTATTATTTTGTCATTTTGACACCAGGCCTTGCTAAGGAGCTAAATTCTCCATGCAAGTCTCAAATCTGTCATCCTTCTGTCTCAGTCTACCAGAGTGCTGGTATTACAGGCCTGTGCTAACACATGCTTGAAAATTACTTACTTATTCATGAACTAATCTGAGTATTCAAATGGTAAGGAACTGTAAATTAGTTTCATTAAGATTAATTATTATGTTAGTACATTGTCAATTAAGATTGTAAAAATTTTAGTTTACTGAAGTCTTTTTTGTAACTTAATGGAGTATTTTAAGTTTTCTCAAAATGATTTTTTTTGTTGTTTGTTGAACAGTTTATGGTGTTGTTACTCTTATTTTTGGTTTTCTGAAATCTTTCTGAGTGTCGCTCTCTATAATAAGACAATAGTCTACATAGCAAATTTGTTCATTACACTATATTCTCGAGACGGTTGCCATATGTAAAAACTAGCAATTTTACCTTTTCCCTTACAAGACTTAACAATAATACATATATTCTTTTCTCTTTAAAGGCTTTATTATCTTTCAGAAACATGTTAATTAAAAATATTAGTCATTTTTTTATATTCCTAATATAGTATTAAATGGGATGTAACTAGAGTTTTTAAATAACCATTTACTTGCTATAGATACTTAGTAGATTATTGACACCAAATTAATTATCTATTCTATTCTACTTTAAAATGACAGGTATGGACTGGATTTAATGACATTTTTATATGCTATTTTAGCTTATCAATGTGACGGATTTTACTAATGTGTTTTCTAGTATTGAATCCCCTTTTCAGCTCTACTATGATTGCACTGGATCGTGTTATTTTTAATGCATTTTTAAAATAAGTCAGGCTCAGTTAAAATTTTTGCATTATATTTATAAAATAGGCCTATATATCAAATACTGTGCTCCGCCTGTTAGTTCACCCTTACTGCATTAAAATACCAGAAGCAGGTTAGCTGTACTAAGAAGAGAGGTTCTCTTAGTTTGAGAGGCTCAAGGACATGGCTCTGCCATGAGCGTAGCTCTGGGGACCCCTCAGCTCTGTCACAGTGTGGTGGGTGATAATGCTGAAACCACTTGTAGGATGGAGCAGTCACCTTCCCGACAGGACGCTAGAGAGCTGGGCAGGGCCAGGCTTAGGCCTCTGTACCCTCTTCTGAAAAGTACCAAAGAATTCCAAGGAGCTACCCAATCCTTTATGAGGACAGTGATCTCAACTCACATAAGGACCCACCTCTTGAAGGTTGAACGATGGCTCCCCAAACCATCACCTGGGCAACTAGGCTCCCAACACGTGAACTTTTGTGGGGCCAAGCGATGTCCAGATGACATCCTCATCTTTTGCAGGAATCAGTCTGAATCGTTTCCACTTGCTCCCACTTTGTAGCTTACCTGCACTACTCCTTCCACATAAAGTGTAATCTGAAGAATGGCAGTGAATGGAAAAGAGGTGGGATTGCCTGCAAAACAGATGAGGAAAATAGTAAACAGTATGGGCCTGTTTGTTTGACACCAGCTCTCACTAAGTAATCTAGGCTGGCCTTCAACTTGCTATGTAACCTCATCTGGCCTTGAACTCATGACTTTCCTGCCTCAGCCTTCCCAAGGCTGGGATTATAGGTGTGCATTACCACACCCAGGACAAGAGAACCATTTGATAAATGAAAAGGAAAAATTCCTAACAAAAAAATTGTTCTCAATAATTTCAAACATATGGTAAGAGTATAATCTAGCAGAGTTATACCAAGGTTGCAAGCATAATTCAGAATGATAAAACACAGTGGTAAATTTTTTAACATTAATAAAGAAATCATGCCACAAAGGCATTATTAAATGCAATCCCTACATATAGCTTAAAAAAAGAGACTAGAATAAAAGAGATCATTAATTTGATAACATTAATATACTAAAACTCTAAAGCAAATACACAGGTTCTTTTAATCACACAACCCTCAGGTTTGGGAGGGATACAAGGAAGAACTGTGATAGCCCCAGAGAGTTTTGCTACACACCTCCTTATTTCTTTCAGCTGGTGACCTTCTTGAATCTTGAGTTTCCTTAGTTCTTTATGCACAATGGTTCCTATGTTTCCGGATGTTATCATGTTGACATTTAGCATCAGGACTAAATGTCAACAGTGTTCGTTCTGTTGCTACAGGATTTTTCTCTGAATAAGAAGGAAACAATTGTCTTGAGGTAAGCACAGGAATTAAAAACCACGATTTTCATTATATCCTCACACCAGCCCCAGCCTCATGAGGTAACACTCCCCTTCACTCGACCTTCACCGTACATGTTGTTAGGGTTTATATCTAGATGCTCCCAGGAGCCTCACGTGCCCATAAGCAGGGGCTTTTGAAGGAGGATGGGATCAAGGGGTCTTCAGAGCTGACTTGCCATGGGGAGGTGGTGCCTGGTCAGAGAGGCAGGTTTCTGGGGAAGTGACCTGGAAGAGTGTCTCTCCTTTATTGGCTCCTTACTCCCCTCTTTGCTTCTCGATTGCTGTGAGCTGAGGATCTTTCACGTGTCTTGGCACTTCTGCCCTGACTGTCTGTGTTTAAGGTGGCCGACCACAGACTGACTCTTTGGCACTGTGAGCCAAAATGAACCTCTCCTCTGAACTGGTATTTTATCCCAGAGATGAGAACGTAAGTAAGGTACCCGTGTAGTCATACACAAGTACACAAAGAGAAGCGGACACACACACACACCAAAGGCCATGGAATTTTCTTGCTGTCTTTTTGGTACTGATTTAGAATCCATGTTTGCCTTTTGTTTCTGTAATTCCTTGAAGTTAATTCTGAGTAGGCAGAAAAAAGGTATTGCTGCAGTGATATGTGAAAAGTTCACTTTTTACATAAATAATTTAATTAATTCTTTTAGCAACTAAACAAAATTTTCCTATTATAATCTAGAAACAAATATTTCCACAAAATGGACTTTTAAGACAAGACATACCTGTAAAATTTCTGTAGACGTGTTTGTCGCTTAATGTACAACGATGACATGTAAGAAAACTTTTTTTCCTTTTCACAAAAGTGCTTCAACAGTAGTGGTCTTAACATCACTGAGTAGTATATCTTGCGGTTTAATTAAATCATGCACATTTATTTATACTTCAGAAAGACAGATTTACTCTACTATAGATTCATAATTAAATAGCAGCAAACCACAAGGACCTGAAATTGCAAAGCTTCAATATTTCTGCATTTGGCTTTTCTCTGTTCACATATGAAAATTTCTAGTGTCTTTAAAAAAGGGAAAGTACAGAAGGAAGAATGGAGAGCTAAATTATTTGAATATAGCAAACTGATTCTTTGAAGACAAATGAATTTAAATTCAACCACAATTTGTTCTTAGGAAATAATGGAGGCAAAGTGTAACTGCAGAAATTTAGAAAATGCTGCCATAAGGTGAATGACAGGGTTAAAGACAGTCGTTCTTTCTAATTCTTTCTAATTCTCTCCACAGGTACACTTCCTGTTTACAGTAACCCTTAGGGAAGCCCTTAGGTGGGATGGAGCTAAATGCTTTGATGATGATAGTGAATCTTTGTCTTACTCACCACAGTCCAAATGTTTACCTCCTCAGCCCCAAGTGGTTTAGGTTTGTCAACATCTTTCTCCAGAAAGCACTAGGATGGGCCAGGGTAAAGAAAAGTACAGCCTTATCATCCACTTTTGGACACATGGGGAAAGTTCAACAGCTCAGGTGTGGCTATTGGCTTCCCTAATGATTACTAGGGTTCTGGAGGCACAAGCTGTGTCTTGTTCACTTGATCATGCATAGCAATGACTAAAAGGCTATCCTGAATGGAGTATGCAAAACATGGTCAAGTTTTGCGTGCTCAAAACTCTAAAAGACAAGAACAATACTTATCTTATTATTTCTGACTTGAAAACAAAGAAGAACCTGTTTTTCTCTTTTGTTAACAAATTGACCAAGAGACCTATAGGAAGCCATTGCCAGGGGATCTTCCTTCCCAAAAGAAGTAGGCTAAGAGTGAGAATCCTTTGGAGATGTGCAAAAAAAGTCTCTGCAGGTGGACCAGTTGGCTCATATACAATGACTACTTCTTAGCCACAATACATTTTCATAACATACAATACAGTTATGGAAAAAAAGCCAAACACGTGGTTGAATAAGACAAAATTATTTTCTGACAGTTGGGAAGGCTAGATGGTCAAGATCAAGATGCCCTGGTTATTTCCCAATGAGGGGCTGTCTTGCTGGCATGCAGACAGCCATCTTTACACTGTGCCCTAATATGGTCTCTTCCCTCTATGTGTGTGGGTGGGTGGGGGGAACATTCTGGTATCATATATGAGGACACTAATTCTATTGGATCTGAGTCCCTCCCTTATGAAATCATTGACCATCAAGTACTTTCTCAAAGGATTCATCCAAACATATACAGAATGGGTGAGTCACCATATGAATTTGAGGGTGGTAGGAACACACCCATCCAGTGTATAACAACAGGCTAAAGATCTGCCTTACAATTTGATATTTAGTTTTTTAACAAAAAGCCTAACTCTCTCAGTTACAGAACTACCATAAGTGTATAGTGGCTTTTATTTTTAATATGCTTCAATAAAGGGAAATATTCTGATTTATGTAGGCATTTTATCTATCCATTTTTGAACATGCTATTAGTTTGTAATGTATTTACCCTTACATATAATGATATAAAGAAAATTTATCAGCATTTTGGGTGGTTCAGGCAGAAAGATAGTGATTTCAAGCCCAGGCTAGGCAACTTAGTGACTTAACCAAGACACAATCTCAAAATAGAAGTGCTAGGGATGTAGCCTCAAACTTTTATAGAATACCTTATTACTTCCTTAGAAGCACAACAATTTGAAGTAGTAAAGCAAATGTTGTGAACGTATCAAAGATATTCATAAAGATTTTGCAAATAACTCATCAAAATGGAGCAATTAAATTATAAACTTTTCTTTGACCATCTAGAAGGAGAACACTGTGGTTTTCTTGTTTGTTTGTTTGTTTGTTTGGGGAGGTTGGGTTTTGGGGAGTTTGCGGGCTGGTATTAAAGATAAAGTCTTGCCAGAGAATGAGTCACAGCCCTGGCTGTGTGAATAAAGTTGAGCAGACTGATCTAAAAGCATGAAAACCTGCGGAACCATTTTAGAAGAGGGACCTACAATTTTTAGGTCATAGAACAAACTAGACCCCTGATGTAAGATAAACGTCTTTTGCTTTCTTCTGATTTCAAGAAAATGGTCATTTTCTTCGTGTGATCTTTTGAGACAGGATCTTGCTATGCAGTTCATCCTGGCCTTGAGCTCACTTTGTAGCCCAGGCTGGTGTCGAACTTGCAGTGATTCTCCTGACTCAGCCTCCCGAGTGCTGGGATTACAGGCATGCACCACCACACCTGGCAAGAAATGGTAATTTAAAAGGATGCAAAGGGGACTGAAAGTAGTTAGCAAGAGCTAAACACAGTAGTACTTAAAATGCAAGGGCTGGGAGTCCATCTTAGTCTTTCCCTTTTGCTTGACACACACAGCTTAAGGGAGAAAGGATTTATTTTGGTTCAATTATCATTCATAGTCTGCTGGCTCCAAAGCAAGACAAACTCACAGAGACATAGAGACAAGAAGCAGAGAATAAAGAAAGGACCCTGGGAAGGAGGTAAACTTCCATGATACTTCCTTCATGACCTGCCTGTGTGGACGCTACACTCTAACAGCAAATCAGCGATAACGCTTCCGTAACCCGATCTCCTTTCCAGTGCCCCTCAAATGAGTGCGGGAGGCTCTTGTGAGACATCCAGATAGAAACCATAACAGAGATATTACTACTGAATGGGCAAGGTGAAGATGCCAGTCCTAGTACCAAAGAGAGAGCAGTTACATGATCAGAGTGCAGCACTGGGAGGAAAGGACAGTAGGCCCTCACCATCAGGCGGTGTGCTCTGGGGCTTTTTCAAGTACAGCACTTGCACTTGTTACTGCCTCCGTGGAGAGGTCCCGCGGCAGCCCAGCCCACCGTTGTTCTGCTGTTCCGTGTGGCGATTCTCCTCTTGTCACGTTATGAATTTTGGTAGTGGAGCTCTTTAGGCCTCCACCTCGATGTATTAACCATGTCACTGCAGGTCTTTGTCCCCTGTGTTTTGTTTTCTCAGCGATGGTGTTATTCCCAGTGACCCTGTTCCTGGTTGCTGTACTGCTTCCATCTCTCCCTGTAAATGGGAATGAGGTAAGGTTAAGGTTGAAAATCTTTCCAGACAACTGAGGAAACCATGAGAGGGAGCAAGTGACAAGATTGGTCTTCAAAACTGAGTGTCTGGTACACGACAAAGTACTCAGTGGAAGCTCTGGACAGTTGACACATGTTCACAGCGGTGGTGACCAGCATGGTAGCCCCCAGCCATGTGAATGTATTGACCACCGATACATGGTTATCTAAATCAACATGGGGGTACATTTAAATATACAGAAGGTTTCAAAGGTAGTCCCAAAGTAAAGAGACACAATATCTCATAATAATTTTAATTTGGTGATGATGAAACAGTAGTTTGGATATATTTATTAAATAATAAATATTGTTAAATTTACCTACTTAGCCTTTCTAAAGTGGCTACTTAAAATTGAGATTACATGTGGTATTTGAACTGTGTTTTGATGAGACGCCGTAAGTCTATCAGTTTAATGCTAATATAACTTCTCCTGCCCCAAGAGCTACTTTCTTTTTATTTAATTCATTAAAACATGATCCCCATAGAAAATTAACAGTATATTTATGCGTAATTTCAAATTACTATGAATTCTTCACAGACATTGCTATATCTAATTTTTATGGATAATATAAGAGAATAATTATACCTGCTCTTAAGTGAAAATTTGCTAAAATGATTAAGTAGATACCTTGACCATTCTCCAATGATCTCTAATAAGCATTTTCCTCAAATAATTCTGGAAAAGGACTGATCATCCTTTTCAAAGGTAGAGTGTGCAGTGCCCAAAGAAGGTGTTTATCATCTGTCCAGAGAACTTCTGACTGGCAGAAATTCCCTTTAGTTATCACCCCCTGCTTCAGCTTTGGACATATAGTAGATAGGTTTCCTTCGCTAGAAAACTCCAGCGCTTGGTAAAGATTTTGTTCGTCTATGGAAAACCAGTCATTGCCTTACCACAAGCAAATTATGAACCTGGAGACGATTTATTCCTCCCTTAAAGGTTTCATTCATGTAATTTGTTTCACTTTCAAATCCTTTTCTACAAAATCCATTTGTGGGCCTCCCTTTTCAGCTGTCACCCTCTCATCTGTGTCCAGTTTTATTTATAAATTTATTAGAAGATGATTACCAGAGAGATCTATAATCACATTTTGCTGAAGCCTTTATTGTCCGCCACTTCTATATTACATAGAATCCCTTCAGTTTTGCTATGTGGGAGTACAATTATTGATGTCATGTACCTATCCAATATAATCTCTTAAACATGTACACAGAATTTTATTTTCAATACTTTTAGTATTTTTGTCATGTAATAAAGCTTTACTGATGTTCATTTTAAAAATGAACCAAATATGCCTCTTCTTCAGAATTTTTATCTACAAAGATGTAAAAAGCAGAAAAGCACTACTTCTCTCTTAGAAACCAACTTGACTGTGTTTTGAGATAAAACTCCTTTAAGTGGGTTTTTGAGGTCAATAGGAAATATCTAGATATAGTACTTTAGCTTTCGTGAAATGCAAAGCTCAGTCACTACTGATGAATAGCATTGACATTTTTTTCAACCTCCTGTGCTAGATCTAATGGTATCAGACATTTAATGATTGTCCTTGTGTGGAGCACCACCAAGGTGACCCTCCCTGGAAGAGGAGCAATTGTCTCCATGTTGGCTGAGCCTGACCCTCTTTCCATGTATTCATATGTACAGGGCTGACTGGGACTTTTCCTCATCCCTTCAGTTGGCTTTAAGCAATGCCGGTCTAGCTGAGGTGTTGATGGTAGTCTTTGGAGATGGCAGGCGTGTTTCCCCAGAGGCCCCCTTGCTCCCATGAGTGAGTTGGGTTGAGGTGAGATGTGTGATCCAATGTTCCACACTGTTGGCTGGGATCCAGCCTTGGGATAGAGGCCGTGACTTCCTGGGGCTTCAAAGATCAGAGCTGAAGCACCAACCCCAAAACATTAGATGCTATCTCAGTTGTATTATACAAATTATTCTTTCTGTATATCCTTCTCTCTGCATAGGGCAGAGGTGATTTCAGGCCTCCCACCCGGCCCAGCTCATGGTACTCACTTACTTCCCGCGGTTCTCACAGTCACTCATCCTCAAGCCACTCCCTTCTTCACGAATGAATAAAACCTAGATTCAGCCTTGGGTCGAGGCCTTTGTTCTGCATGGCCATTATCACGGCTGGACTTAGGACCCCCTGGCTCCCCATAACTACAAATATCCCTGTGTCTTTATTCTCTCAATGAGTCACACTGGATGTGGTAGACTGGAATTAACTCACTAGAATTCCAGTAACCTTCCATGGGATTACAAATATAAACTTCCTGGGCAGTGACGAGGTCTGGGAAGTGCTCACTCTAACCTAGTTCTTAGGAACCTAAAAACAGGAGGAAGAAATTGGCACAGTCGCTTTTGTTAATACAGCATGGTCAGATCTCTAAATACAGTATTAGAAGCCTTGAGGGAACTCAGCAAGGTGGTAGGGGCAGATAACTTTCCCCGTGTTCTCAGACAAATTTTATAAGGGGTTGCCAGTTTATACTTACAATTTAAAATCTTTTTCTCCCTATAAAACTGCATATGTTATATACATTTAGATCAATAAAATACTCCTTTCCCTTTTATTCATATTTTATTATTATTACTTTAGCTTATTAGTACATATTGTAGTGCATAATGTTTCCATTCCTGGTGGGAAGTTGATCCACAAACACGACACCCCTTAATTCTCTCTTCCATCTCCTCTCTTCCCTCCTCATCGCCTCCACTCAGCTCCTGATTTCTGTCTCAGTTACTTTCCCTTGCTGGGAAAAATTACCCAACACACAAAGTGAAAGGAAGAATGGTTTATTTTAACTCATAATTATAGAAGTTTCGGCCCATGGTTGGCTGGTTCCAAGGCAAGGGGCAGAGAAGAGAGTGGTCAGGACACAGCAGCAAGGAGCAGTGGGCATCAACACAGACGGAGGGATATACATACACCTCCAAGCCATTCCCACTGGGCTTCATCTCCCAACATCACCCCCAGTGACAAACCCACCAGTGGACTAACCCTGTATCACAAATCACCCCGTATCGCATACCCATGGTCCAGTTACCTGCCCAAAGCCCCACCTATGTAGACATGAGGCTCTGGGGGCAGTGCTACATATAAGGCAACAATTCCCTTCCCACTAGATATAAGGCATAACAATCCCCTTCCTTGGTTTATACATGTTTGCAGTCCAAGATGTTCACATTTCTTGTATGGATTTGGTGTATGCATATAACACACTCTAATTCTCTTATATTTTTTTGTGTGCCAACAGTGTACATAACCAAGTTTAACACTCCAGAGCAACACAGGAAAAAAGCATAAGCTCCAATATTACCATCTGAATTAATATCTTATCAGTCCCTGTTCTTGTTATAAAAGGGTACAGTCAGCAAAAGTCCATTAGTTTAATGACTCCTTTTCTTCAAATTGTATTAGGGATTTTTTTTTTTAAATCGTGAAGCCATTCCCTGAGTGATTCCATAAAATCTGCTACCTAACACATACCTCTTTTACTAGGCTACGGGCTATGCAGATGCATAGAGCATTTCTTTAGATATCAGATGCCTTGTCAGAAGAATGATCCCATTCAAGTCTACAGTACATTATGTGCCTGGACCTTCACAGTCCCTTGTTGCAAGCTAATTGAGTGTGACTCTCTTACTAGTTCCTTCCATGTACCTTTGTCATTGTAAAATGTTATCGCTCATTAAGTACCTCTAGAAAAGTCATAGTAATACTTCTCTAAAAACAAAAGCAGCACTGGTGGCCTAGGAGGAGGGTTTAATTTGCCGTCATTGATTACACACCTATTTTGAAAGCTTTGGCCTACCACTTGTCTGTTTGAAAGTCTTATGTAAGTCTTATTATAAAACTTGTCTTATAATCTTTGGCATTGTTCAACAAATAATGTTAGCTTGAACTAAGCACTTTTTCAAAATGGTCTTTGACCTTTTGATCAAAGACGTATTCACTTGTAATTTTCAAATATACTAAAAATAAACCTGATTTTATTTCTCCTTAGGATCAAGCGTTTGCTATTTTGTCAACCACTCTACCCCAAGTCCAAGAGGAGATTGTAAATAAACACAATGAACTAAGGAGAGCAGTGTCACCGGGTGCCAGTGACATGCTAAAGATGGTGAGGGGCCGTAATGCAGGGAAGGTGGGCTCAGAGCAGGCTGCTGGCAATGGGCTTCCTACTTTGCCTAAGAAGTTCAGCCTTGAATTTGCACTTGATTTGTTTGATGGTCAGTGTGGAATTTCTTAACGTCTCTTGATTATGCTTAAATAACTTGTCAAGTTTAATGGACTGTTTAAGTTATGGTGATAGAACTAGGATATCTTCAAGCATCCAGTGAATCATCTTTGTATTTTTCTGCTCTTATCTGTTAATCTAGCACCAGGAAGTTGCTCCCTGTGGATCGGTGCTGTTTAGTGTACTTAACAGTGCAGTGTTCTGGTTCCACCACCAATGACCAACATCTTCCAGATGTACTGAATAAGGGAAGGGGACTGGAGATACAATATTTGGAGCGGGACAATTACTACAAATCACTAGCTGTGACTGCTGTGCTATTAAAATAATTGGGCCATAACTATCTTGGATTTTTTAGTTACCTATGGTAGACACACTATTAAAATCACATAGATAGATGATATAAATGTAAAATAGATGATACAGAGATGTATGAGAAAGATACATAGAGATAAAGATAGATATAATCTGCTTTGGATTTAAAAAGTTGGAAAGTACCTTTGCAGAAGTGTGTTTTTTTTTTTATTGACAATTTGTGACACATAATCAGTACATTCACGGTGGAGTATTGGTATTGGGATCCATGTTGAATCTTAATCCTCTTTACCCCGCCCTGCCCCTCCTCCCCATCCTGTTTTCTCCTCAGATTCCCATCCCAGCACCAGTTTACCTCCCCACTGTTTGGCATCTTTCTTTTATTTTGCTGTTTATTTAGACCTTGGCTTTCTCATATAAGAGAAACTATGAAATATTTCACCTTCACTTACAGAAACTTTATAGAGATATAAACAAACCTATCAATCTGACTGTATGTTTTGTGTCTTTGACTTTCAGCCACTAAGTGAACATTTTTTTCCTTCTTTCCTTCTCCCAGAAATGGAGCAGCGCAGCAGCAAAGAAAGCGCAAGCCTGGGCAAGCAAGTGCAGATACAGTCACAGTCAGAGTGAGGACCGAAGGCTCAGTATGTACATCAACAAATATCAAAATTTGAAATAAATATTGCTTCTAAGGTTGCCTTTTCCCAGTTAAGTAGCTCTGAATGCAGACATACAGTAATTCTGAGAATCACCGGCTTGTGTTTAGTGTTCTCTATTTTGTAAAAGCTATCTCACACAGAATCACCTTTGTACCTCCCAAGCAGTTCATGAGTAAAGTAGGTTGAACCATTTCCATCTCTAAAGATGAGAAAACAATTTCTCTGGAGGGAAATGACTGGCAGTTAGGATCACATGCAGGATATTAAAAAATTAGAACTTCTGACTTCTAACCCATTAAAGATTTTATGAAACTAGGTAGCCTGTTAGTGTTTTAAAAATTAATTTTGGATTTATAAAACACATTGATCCTGAATTTTCTCAAATATAGTAAAAATTACCATTTATCTTTTTTCCTTTTTAATTTTCATGACAGAAATTCTTTATGCTCTGGTTATCTACAATGCACATTATTTTAAAGTAAAAGTTAACCTATAAAAGATAAACTTTACATCAAAGAACATCAAAACAATGACAAAAGCACATAAATGAAATTTAAAATACGTATGGAATTATCAAAATGCCGTAAAGTCAATCCCAATTTAAAAGTAATGAATAACTAATCTGTTTTGAAAACAAGTCTTCATTATTATTTATATTTTTGACAAAATAATTACAATCAACTAGGGTATCTGTAGTTAGGAGAAGATTTTAAGAATTGGTCTTTCAAATCTCAGTCTACTGTAAAAATCTTAGCTTCTTGCTTTTTCTTTTAAAGTATACGCACATTTAAATGGGACAGAAAGAAGTTTAATCTTTCTTTAAGCAACACGCAGACATTACATTTAATGTCCAAATAAAAATAATGTTTGCACAACTTAAAAAATATTGGAATAATACTTTGTGCTGCAAGACACTTTTTTGTTCATTTTGAGGAAGGATTTGCCCTGTGATGCTCTGACTGATTCACTGATTAAGGAACTACTGTAAACTTTAAAAATATTCTCTCTTCTGGTGTTTGTTCATACTTGGGGACTTTAAAGACTCACTTTAAGGTTTTTTTTCAGTTTATACAACCTAATGAACTTTAATATTAATGCAGATTTTATATATGAATATGTCTTGTGAGTACAGTTTAGAACAGGAGAGAAATTAGAGGAGTTAGTAATTTTCCAAGTAAAAGCTGAGCACATATGAGGCACATACGTTTTATGCAACGAATTTAATGTGCAAATTAATGAGTTCTAGGAGAGCAGACATTAAAGAAAAAAGACTTCTTTATCTACTCAAAGCTTTGTACGTTGAGGCCACACCACGTGCACTGGGCACATCTGGCTGCTGTTCAGCTGATAGCTGATGAGGATCTGAGTCACCCTCCTTGTGGACCCAGCGTTCCACAGCTATGGACACTGAATTTGCAGAGAAGGAGCTCTGCCTAGCTTGTGTGTGTGCATGTGCGCATGTCCCATTGCGGGCCTTACTGAATTCCTCATGAGTGCCTGTTACCTCTTAGATATAAGCTGTGGTGAGAATCTCTTTATGTCAAGCGCCCCCTCTTCATGGTCATCTGCAATCCAACAGTGGTATGATGAGAACAAGAATTTAGACTTCGGTGTGGGTCCGCGGTCACCTGGTGCAGTGGTTGGACATTACACACAGGTAAGGAAAAGAAATAAAATATGCCCTGCCTCACCCAATCTAAAAGAAAAACTTGGCCGTATTTTGACTAATTCCAAAATCAAATCTGAGGGAACAATCTTCTGTGGATACAGTCTTGGCATTCTTTGGGAATGTGAGCTATTATTTTTTGATACCCTGTAATTATCAATATTTTATTCATGAAGTAACACATTCTGTACTTCTTTAATAATCTAAAACAATAAAAGAGTGAATGTACAGAATAATGTAACATTTAAAATATTTTTGATTTGATTCAGTAATTTATATATAAGGTGTATGCAAAAAATACCTTCTCACATTCTTTTTGTTATATTTCCTTCCCTCCCCTCTGCTCTTGTATCTTCCCTTGTGTGTGCTCAGGTTGTCTGGTACTCCTCCTTGTACGTGGGATGCGCCTATGCCTTTTGTCCCAGCCAATCACCTTTAAGATACTTCTTGGTTTGCCATTACTGTCCCGCGTAAGTATACACTTAGCGATTACTGTTAATAATGCTAAATGCAAGTTAATAATTCTCAGTTATCATGTAAAAAAGACTGCAAAACATTTTTAGGAGAGAAGAAGTGAATCTTTAGAAAGAATTTCTAAAGTGGAGGCATATTTATTCAAACTTTTAGAAAGATGAATTTCTTAGTTACAAAGTTATTTTTAGAAGCTCTTTCCTTTTGGCTAAATGATTTGTTTTCCCTCTCAACTGCTGTTACCTGGACTCAGGGTTACCCTGTGAGGACCATGAGGTATGCAGTTTTTCATATTTGAGATGTCTGAGTTCACACACTAGAAAGTGAAATATTGCTGTTAGAGCAGAGTAAAGGTGAGTGGGCAAATGAGCAATGACATAATTTCATGAATCTACCAGCTCCTGTTCCAATGTTCATAGTTTTGCTTAATTAAATTGTTACCTTGGCCGCTAAGAAATGATTAAGTCTTGGGCTTTACAGCCTTTTAATAGACACATAATAATAGGCTCATAGAAAAGTTTTATTTGAAAAGTTCAAGAAAGTACATCTCTTTAAGCCTATGCCTTTCACAATTTACTATAAAAATCTTTGAAGAAACCATTTATTAAGATCATGATTTATAGCCAAAAGCTCATACCTTCCCCAAAGCATGTTTGAACTTTCCCATAATGACCTACTATGTAATGAAGCTATATTAATTGACCTGTTGGTTTTAATTTCTTTCTCATACACGAATGTTTTTATCACTGGAAGCAGATCTCACCAAACCAAGAGTTTGAGTATGATCCACTTTTAGATTGTAGATAATCCAGATGATGTGGAGCTTTTAAAACTATGACTTTGAAGTCATTCTTCAGCATGTCCTCAGGTGTTAAACAGAAAGAATTGAATGCCATTAACAGAATGATTGGGATGCCTGGTCAAAAACTGAGCATGTAGGAAGCCTGGCATCTGAAGTAGAGTCAAAGTGAAAAAACAAAACAAAACAAACCACAGCAAAGAAAAGACAGAGAGAGAATTTCTACAGCACTTTGTATCTCTTTCATCGTTTTTATAGTTGCTCCCACATCCTTTGTGGAGAAAATATATTTGCATTGCCTTGGGCTTTTGCCCAAGTTGGTAGAATCAACAATTTGACTTCCTTGAATATTCAGAGGATAAATAAATAATAGTACACTAATTATGGGAAGTACAAGCTGAGCACTGTAAAATTAGGACACTGTGCAGACTGCTCTTCATAAACCCGTTTTGTTTTTTTTAAAAAAAATTGTCATTTTTGTAGCATAAAAATCACACACACACACACACACACACACACACACACACAGGCACACAGCACCTTTAGATAGTCCCAAACCTGCCTAAGCACAATCTAAAACACGTACCAAAAATGCCTGAAGGATTGTCACTCTTACCTAGAAGCCAAAATTTTACTGCAACTTTACTTACACTGTTTCATCTTATAGAATTTTTTCCATTTTTGACTACAAAATTACATTTTAAATGAAGCATTAATTAGTTTTCCTACTGTATCTCTCTGTCATCCAGAATCATTTCCTTTCTCTGCAGGGAAGGTGTTTTATCCTTAGCGAGCACTTTATGGTGAGCCATTTTAACAGCTTGACCAAGTCTATCGGGAAATGGAGAAGCCTTAGCCACACTGACACACTCTGAACGTTTTAGGCTCTGATTATCCTCTTTCTGTCATTCAGGTCCTGAGATCCATGATTAAGTGAAGAACTAAGTCTGTGAATTTTTCTCTTATTTGACATAGTCATTTGAACACCTTTTGGGAATGTTAGATTTTTAATCATTTGAGACAATTAAAATCCATATATGTATATTTGGTTATGAGTTCAGACTGAACAGAAAATTTGAAAATAATGTATCTGACATTCTGCCTTTCAAATTTCAGTGGTAATAATTTGGCAAGACTGTACACGCCTTACAAGCAGGGAGCCCCTTGCTCCAGGTGCCCCAATGACTGTGAGGACGGACTATGCAGTAAGTGTAATGGGTTAGCTTCCTAGTTCATAAAATAACGTGACAGACTTTTTTATGAATTAGAAAATCTTCTGAGTTTAAGCAGTTTAAAAGATCCTCAAGCAAAAGATAAAGTCTACATATTGGAGCCTAAGTACTGTACAAATGTTACCCTCTTCCTTACATCTGTACTCTTTGGAATAAAAGCCTGGTTTCCATGTGTCGTAGAAACACTTATGATTCATTTATATTTTTCATGATACTGAGCCCTTTACATTGCAGCATCTATGAATATGTTTTTGGAGAAATAATTCACTGTAATTAAATACAAACTTTCTTAACAAGGACAATGCTAAAATAAATGTTTTTAAAACAGAAAATAAAATCTTTAGTGTTTGAGATGTTAGAATATGACTCAGTGCAGAGAGGCACACCAAATACTGCAACTCATCATACAGCAATAAATTTCTAACAAGCTCTTCAGCTCCTCCCTGCGGTAGCTAGAATTGTCAAGTGTCATAACCATGCGCACTTCTGATTGCTGGTCCTTATAAATAAATTTTTAAGGTCAAAAATTAAATTTTTACATATTATTAGTCCACGGAAACCTCAAAATATTTCAGCAAAACTATAAAGTAAAATAAACATCATACTATCTCATTTCTAGTGTTATGAATAGAAGCGCAAAGGGTATGAATATCATTCAATCCAGTTCTCCCTGTCTCTGACATCCCTAAAAGTTTTATAGACAGTGTATTATGATAGTGCATACAAACCTGTGTTTGTAGCAGAGCAATTCACAATAGCTGCACTATGGAAATAGGTAAGATGTTCATCAGCAGGTGGATGAGTAAAGAAAATTATACATCACATGAATATCATGTAGCCATTAGAAGAGTGAGGTTGTGTCCTGTGCAAGAAAATAGACTTGGAGACCACTGAGTTCAATAAAATAGGTCAAATAAGTTAGACATCACGTTTTCTCTTATATAAAAAACCTAATTAATTAATGTGAGCAGACAGGAACTAGAAGTTACACTTTTAGAGACAGGGAGGTAGGGGGTGCTCAGGAACGGTAGAAGGGAGGGTGCGGTTAAACATGAGCAGTGTAGGTGATAAGTATGTACTCACTTCCCGCAGTCAGACTCTTCATCCTTTGGTGCTAACATGCATTGCTAAAAAAGCACATTAATTATATCAAAGTTATAAATTAACTGAAGACGAAAAAGCCAAGACTACATAGCTTTCAGGAATGCTTGGCCCAAGCAGTTTGGACTCTATCCTATCAGTAATGAATCGCCAATTGAAAGATCTTAAACAGAATTGGTGAGGTCAGAAATGTATTTTAGAAGGAGATGCCTCAAATAGTAGGAAGAAAGGATTACATGAAAGCCAGGTAGGAAACATGGACTCAAAAAGAAATGGACAGCTGTACTACGTTACTGCGAAAAGAATGAGAAGAAAGGTGTGAGAGGAAAGAAACAAGCAGAACTAATATTCACTGTTGGGTCCCTGTGCTTGTGAGTGCCGAGATAAAGGACGCAGCTGGTCCTTTGTATGTACACACCTACAGTCCCCGCTCCTGCGAGGATGAAGGGCAGGATCATGTGAGTACAGGAAGACAAGGACAGCCTGAGCCACATACTGAGGCCCATCTCAGAACATAAAAGCAAAGGAAAAAGTAAGCTTCTGTTGTTCTTAGTACCCGGGTTGAATGACTTAGACATCGGGAGTGCTGTTTCTCTGAGACTGAGTGAATTCAACGAGCCTTGTGGATTCAGGAATCAAAGAAACACCAAGCCTTCAGGTAGGCTGAGGAATGTAGGCTGAGATTTGTTCAATATGTAGCCCCTGAGAGGCAACGAAGTATAAATATCCCATCATCATGTTGACACTCTCTCCACTTTTAACGTAAAAGAAATGTGTCTACATATTTGTCCTCCTGTAAGATCATTTATGAGACCCCATGACTGCCCTCCACGGCACATGTACCACTGCTTCACCACCCCTGCTGTAGAGCTATGCTGTTCAGTAAAACCCTCCACGGCGACGAAGACGTTCGGTGTTTTCACTGTCTGGTAGAGAAGCTCCTAGATACACTGGCACTTGGAATATAACTGGTACTTCTGAAGATACACGATTTTAAACTCAATTAAATTTTAAACAAAAGAAGCACACAACTGGTGGCTGCTATTTTAGACAGTTCACTTCTAAAAAGTTTCATTTAATTTTACTCACCATTTTTTGAGAAGAAAGTAAGAAAATTTGCCTTAGAAACATTTCAAAAAGTCCAAACCTCAAAAGAAGCCCTAGGTCATTCAGAGAATGAACTAAGAGACCTTACATGCTGGGCAAGACATGCAGTTGTCATCACTGTCTAATAATAGCAACCTGTGTGCTCAGTCTCCCTCCTGCTGAATTTGTTCCTACTGTGGTTGCTATGGAGAACAGTGCTGATATGGTGACTAATTGTTTTATTTTTATTTCAGCCAATGGTTGCGATTATGAAGATAAATATTCGAACTGTGCAAGTTTGAAGAAGGCAGTAACCTGTAATCATGAAATGGTCAAGAACAATTGCAAGGCCTCCTGCAATTGTGAAGGCAAAATTTATTAACTGCCAATGCACATGAGCTAACCTACGTGGAGATGGGCGACGTCCTCTACTTAGATTTGATTTATACTACTAGGAAAACTATACAGGTAGAATCTACATGTGTGATTCCAAACAGTAGAGCATCTTCTAGGTCTGCTTCTTATTTTACAGAAATCTGTTTTATAAAAAGGATTAAAAAGTAAAAAAAAAAAAAAAACCCTATGATAACTTTCAATTTTGATATGTGATTTTTTTGTGATTTAAATTCAATGAATTTAATCAAATTGAGGATTTTAAATGTATTTTCTTGTGACTAGGGTCATGGGAACTCTGGACTGGAATTGAGATTCATATTATCAGAACTAAGGTTACTGAAATGAGAACAGCTAATAATGTCCTTGTCATGTGAATCTTGGGTTATAGTGTTTTTGCTGTAGCTCTGCCTAAAAGTGCATCTCCAAAGAAGTGTTCACATGTGCTGTTTTTAACACCTCTTCACCACCCTCTTCCTTCCCAGTCACTGGATTTCATTACTATTGCTTGCAACTGTGATTCCTAAAGTAATATTAGCTTTCATTTTGTCAAAATCAGTGAAGACTTTGGTCATTCATCTGTACAAATTTCACAGTAGCATGTGACCATGCCTTCCCTTTGAAATCTTTCTTCCTTAACTCTTCCTTAGTAAAGAATTCAAATAATATATGTAGGGACTATCCCTCAAGATGTCAGAGCTCAGCTCAGCCCTGTGTTCCTATCAGCACACTTTTGAGTCTGCAGTGAATTTAGTGACTGACTTTCAAAAGTAGACAGTGGAGAGGCAGAGTCATTTTGGAGAAACATGACATGTGCAATCCTTGCCAAGCAATCCCAATTATAGTCTCTTTCATTAAGAATTTAAATTTTCTCTTCAGAAATAACCTTCTTTAAAATGTAACTTTTAGAGCACAGTTTTCCTGTTTAGAGTGCATGCATCTACAATTTGGATATCCTCTCAATGTTAATCTGAACTGGTGATTTTTCAAGTGATATGTTTTAACATTTGTCACGTCTTATTAACTATGTTGCAATAACATTAAATTTCTTAGCTCTCACATCATGAGTTTGTCCTACTTAATGTGTATCTCAATTAATTCCCAATAAACAAATCTATGGAAAATGACCCAAAAAAGTCCCCAGAAACTACTTATTTGTGATTTGGCTGTCTTAGCAACTTAATTTTGTCATGTTTGCATATTTTTTGTGAAATGTAAATAATAGATTATAAAAAAATGAAAACAGTAAATATATTCCAAATTTATGCAGTTGAACTATGTTAGACTAATAGGCAAATAAATGGAGAAAAATGCAGAATGACATACAAAATAATAGGTACAGTTTAAAATGTATGCATGGGCTAAGTTATATATACAGTTACAGTAATAATCATTTCCTCAAAAAATTCTATACTGTGTAAAAGTTACATTTTTTTTTTTTTTTGGTCTTTTTGAGACAGGGTCTTGCTATGCAGTTCAGGCTGGCCTTGAGCTCACTTTGTAGCCCAGGCTGGTCTCAAACTCACAATGATCCTCCTGCCTCAGCCTCCTGAGTGCTGGGATTACAGGCCTGCACTACCATGCCTGGCCTAAAATTACATATGATTGCCCTATCCCAAATTTGTCATTTAGAATGATCTTAAATACTCAGGGATACTTTTTTCCAAATGCAAGAAGAGTAGATTGCTGCTTGCATCAATGAGATTGTCAATTTAAAAACAATTAAAAATGCTATAGGAGAAAGTGGTTCATTTTTCATTCATGTTAATGACCGCAAGGGCTCATATAAGTATATATTGTTGGTCATTTCCACACACAGAATTTCAAGGTAAAATGGAATTCATATTTTGCATCCATTGACAATGGAAAGATGAAATAATGCTAGCTTAAGTTTTTCCTAAGCCTCATTAGAGGAAGTCGATTTTATTCGTAATACATCAATTTACAAGTGATTTTAAATTCTAATTATTACAATATATTAATTGTACAAATTAGTGTGATTCACTATTGTTATGGCTTGTGTCTAGATGTCCCCCCAAAACCTCATGCAGTCACAGGTGGGGCTTCTCATAGGTGGCTGGATCTAGAGTGTGTGATGCTGGGACTAAGGGTGTGTGGCCACTAATCCAGTCACTAATAGTTTTGGCGTAGTTCTTGGTAGGATTAAAGGTGCCCTGCCCTGGGTGCATACAATGTAAGAGACAAAAAGAAAGTTAGTGAAGTTGCTTGCCACTTGTCGCTTGTCACTTGCCTGCTACTTGTTTGCCTTCTGCCTGCCCCAATTTGCCATGGCTTGTATGGTGCCTGTATGCTGCCCCTCCACCGTGCTACTCTGCCTTCTACCTTGGATATCAGGTTACATAACCCTTAGTTATTGTGGGCTGCTCAGGCCCTTAATTTCCCAAGTGAGTAGACAGTGAAGACTTAAAGAAATGAGACAACTGAAATGGTTTTGAGGCTCCATGAGGGTCTAACTCTCTCACAGCTTTGATATTCTGGGTTTAGACCAAGACTTCTCTGTGCAGCCTGTATTTATTTGGTGTTCAAACAAAGGAGGATACTCAAGAAAGCGAGGGAATCTCACAGGACCTTGGGGGATTTTCCCAAGTAGTAAATTATGTCCATCAGGAGAACTACCTTATCTTTAGGTTGGTATTCATTGTAGGAGTGTGGAGCCCACAGCTGCAGTCTCCTTGTAGTTAATTGGGAGTGGAGCCAGATGTCCTCAGCTGTGGCCTCATCTTGTCCTTTGAGATGTCACAGCTTCACAGGCCAGTGCAGGCCTCAGCGGTGACCAGTGGCTCACACAGGTTCACTTACTATGAGTCCACTGTCCATCTTTAGACAAGATACCTAAACTTCGGACAATTCGCAAGTAAACATGAAAAGCCAATTGGTTAATATTAAATCCTGCAGGCCCTTTGTAGTGATCTCTAACACCTGGAGCCACCCAGCTTTGAACTGAAACCTCTATACACCGTGAGCTAAATAACTTTTCCTTCTTTAACTGCGAGTGTTGGGTATTTTGTCTCAGCAATGAGAAAAGTAGCTAAGACAGCTGCGCTACATGTTTACACACAGCGCTAGTATAATGTCCATGTCCACCCGTCCCTCTACTCCCCTGCATGAAACACTCTTTCCAGTCCTTAGTCATTCTTCTTTTACTTTCAGGTCAGAAAATTTGTTTGTTTGTTTGTTCGTTGCTGGTTTCCACACCTGAGAGAGAAAATGTGATACTTTTTTTCTGTGTGTTTTATTTTGTGTGTTTAGTATGATATCCTCCAGTTCCATCCACTTGGGTAGAAGTGACTGGATTTCATTCTTCCTTATAACTCCATGATGCTCGTTTCTGTATCTTTCTACTGTCAATGAACCTCATTTCTTATCCATTCATATGCCGATGAGTACATATGTTAGCTATGTGAAGAGGGCCACAGTAAATACCTTTTGTTTGTGTTGCTATTATTTGTATTGTGTATTGACCTCAGTTTTTTGTTTGTTTTGCTATATACTGATTAGTATCAGAGCTGGGTCATGTGGTAGTTCTAGTTTAATATTTTGAACAGCCTCTATGCTGTTTTCTGTAGAGCTGCAGTAATTTGCATTCCCACAAACATTATAAAGACATTCCTATGTTTCTCATCCTGCCCCACAATTTTCAATCATTTTCTTGGGGTTTGGTATTTATGTTCATTAGAAATATTAGTCTACACTTCTTTTTTTTTTTTTCCCCTAAGGAAACATCCGTTCCCTTTTTTTTTTTTTTTTTTTTTTTTTCCGGGACCGGGGATCGAACTCAGGGCCCTAGTGCTTAGCGGCAAGCACTTAGCCCACTGAGCTGTACCTCCAGCCCGAGTCTACACTTCTTTGCTTTCTTTGCTCCCTTCTCCCTTCCTTCTTCCATCCTTCTTCTTTCTTTTCTTTTTTTCTTATTGTTTTCTTGATTTATCCTTAAACGTTTAGGCACCAGAATCATGATGAATGATTTTGGAGGGGTTCGCTGCCTTTCAGTTCTATGGCATAGCCTGAGGAGCACTAATGTGAGATTTTTTGGGGGGGAAAAACATTCAGTAAGATTCAGCAGTGAAGCCATCTGATCCTGGGGTTTCTTTGCTGGGAGAATGTTTATTACCAGCTCAGTCTCATTACTTGTTGCTGATATGGACAGGGTTTTTTGAAATAGGCAATTTGATTCAATTGTGTAGGGCATGTGTGCCCCAAAATGTGTCCATTTCTTATAAATTTTAAAATATCTTGGCATAGTTTTTCAAGATAATCTCTAGTGATCCTTTTAATGTTGGGATATCAGTTGTAATTTTTTCACCTCCAATTTTGTTTATTTGGTTTCTCTCTCTCTTGCTCTCTCCCTCCCTCTCTTTCCCTCTTTCTATCCCTGCCTCTCTCTCCTTGTCTCTCTCACACACATACCCTCTCTTGATTTGCTAATTTTGCTTATCTCTTCAAAGAGCCACTTCTATTTGTTTGATTCTTTGTATTGTTCTTTTACTCTCTATTTCATTTATTTCTGCTCTGAACTGTTTTATTTCTTCTCTCCTATACATTTTGGTCTTGGTTTGTTTTTGTTGTGCTAAGATAGCAAAATGCCTTGGCAGGTTATCAACAACTTTCATTTCTTTTTCTTTCCTTTTTTTCTGACTTTTTAGCTTTTCATTTCCAAGAATTCTTACGGTTTGTTGCCAAGATTTCTGTCCCTTCACTGGATTTCTCATTAATGTCTTGCATACTCTTCATTATTTCATGTAACTATTTACATGTATAATCCTGGATTTCACTGATCCTTTTCAAACCATTTTTAATTGTTTATCAGACATTACATCTACTTTAGTATCTTTGAAATCTGTTACTAGAGCTCTAAGAATTTTTGCCTACATCATATTACTTTAGTTGCTTCTTTTCACATCTCCTGTGTTTCTATGCGCAGATTTGCACATCTGTTGGGATAGGTATCTCTTCCAGTTTAAGGGGCTGCTTTCTTTGTGGATGGCATTCTTCTTGTTATGCATCTTGGTGTATAAGGATGTGCAATTGCACATTACTGTACGCTGGTGGGGTGGCCACTATAGCATAATCTCTGTAGCTTCTTCATCTTGGTAACTTGTGTACAGCACAGCAGGAGTCAGAGACCTACTGTCTCTGTTGGTCCCAGGAGAGTGAGACACTAGCAACTCTGACAAGTTTAGTATCAAGTAGAATATATAAGGTATACACCCTGTCATTTCTCATACAATGGAAGTGGTGACCTCTGCCAGGCAATGGAGTTCCTACAGATACAATTGATATTGGCCCTAGCACTTGAATGAGTTTCTATTACTGGCTGCTGCAGACACAGGGAGCAATAGGGTATGAGAAGACCTTTCCTGATTAGGTATTCAGGTTAATCCAGAGTTTCATGGGAAAGGCAGGAACAGTTCCCCATCAGTGGTATCCACGTCCACTATGTCCATAATGCATGATCTGACCCAAAGGGGCTGTAGTGATACAGGGAAACTGCAGAGGCACTAGCAAAAATTGTATTATTTATCTCTGCTACTAAGGTAGGCTTGCCTGGCCAGGACTGGGACATGAGACACTCCGCAGATATACTCAAATTTGTGAGAATTGATGGCTACAATTGTTTCTCTTTTTAATTCTTTAAACTAAATTGTCCACCATGATTCATCTGCAAGGCAGTTGTGGCCGGAGCTGAACCAAATTCCTCCCAGCTCAGCTGGGCTATAGCTCCGTGGACAGTGCATGAGGACTTGAGCATAACCACAGAAAAATAAAATAAACTAATAACAGCAACATGTCAGGAAATAGAAGAAAAACATACACAAAAAGCCCAAAATCAAATAAAAAAATAAAAACATAAAGAAACCCCCAGGATAATAGGACAGTAGCAACAGAAAAAGGAGAAAACATCCAGTCAGTTTCTGTGCTTGAAAAAGTGAGCAAGACCTTAGGCAAAGTTTCTTTCTAGATCTTCTTAACTGAACACCCCAGTAACAAAGAATTGGCCAGAAGTCCTCAAACCTCAGTTATTTCACCTGAGCAGCACTGAGTCACTGCTGAATCTTGTTGAAATTCCTACCAGCTAAGGTGCTTGAGGGAACCAGGAGGAGCAGAATGTGGGCAGCAGTTTTCTCTATGGAACTCTTGGATGATTTTTATATATCTCATAAATTTAGTGACTTGTAATGAAACCTTCTCACTATAGTGTTCAATCTCTCACCACTCACAATAAACCAGGCTCACAGCCATAAAAGAAGAAGGTAGTAAAGTAGTTAGAGCCCATTCACAAAAGCAAAATCCAGAAAACCCCAGCAAAAAGTATAGCAGCATGTACAGCAGCCCAGGGTGTAAACACTGATAAAAGCTGGGCTCAGTTTAGACAGTTCAAGTTGACCTATATGTGCATGAAGGACACACACCGTTGGGATTTTTAATTTTAGAAGATAAGTGTTATGGTTTGTGTCTGCCTGTCCCCACCCCAACTCTTCATGCAGTCATGGGGTGGGCTTTTAGAGTTTGACCGATCATGGGTGTGAGAGCTATACCTGCCCTGGGGCAGATAGTTCTGCATATGTAAGGGAGAAAAAGGGGCTGCGTGCCTGCCACGCCTTCTCCCTTTTGTGCTTGTTGTCTTTTGCTGTCTTTCGCCCCCATGAACTGTTGCCCTCTGCTATATGCCACTCTGCCTTGGAGCCAGCCAGGTATGGACTGAAACCTCCACAAACTGTGAGCTAAATAAACTTTTCCTTCCTTAATTCTGGACCTCAGGTATTTTGTCTCTGCAATGAGAGAAAAGTAACTAAAATACTGAGACACCCAGAGCTCAATCCAGACACATAGATAGAGAGGGAAGTTTGAAGTGAAAGCAAACCATTTGGTTTAACTTAGTCAACAGCCATCAGGAAGTCATTTTTACAGAAAGATGCTAAAGCAGGACAATACATTTCCATTTGTGACCTTTTGTATGTTTATTTATAACTCAAGACCAATAGTACATTGACCACTCAGAACCTATCACTACAATGACTGGCCTTCATTAGTCATTTTGTAGATCAATACTGCTCTTTGTTCAAGGTATTATCTCTGTTATACAAGTAACACATCATTTTCATGTAATAACATTTCCATGTAATTTTGCAAACAAAACTTATATATACTGGCCAGTGCAGGCTGCACAGTTAGAGAAAATTTTCAAACATTTATCTTATACTTAGGAAGTCGTTCTGACAAAACAAAAATCAAGTTTCTTCATAGACAGAAGCACAGGAAGTATTAACTAGGGATTGGAGAAAAGGTGCACTTTATATGTAGAAGGGGAGAAGGGGTCAGGAAGAACCCCTCTGTGTCATACTCTATGCACTGGATAGGTAGTAGGCTGTTCTCCCTAAAAACTATTTAAAAATCATTTTTTTGTAAAAGTGTCAACTTCTTGCTGTCACTATTAACATGTATCACAAAGCACAGAAATTTCTAGTGTTTCAAGGTGCCTCTTATAGAAGCACAGTCACCTTGGACTGAATACCCAGGCTGACTGTATTTCATCTAACAGAACACTCCTTGAATTTCAAGATGCACCATTGTGTAAGCCACCACAAAGAAAACAAAATCCATGAAATGCTGTCAATGTCAGAGCCATAGTGATTTAAAGAATGAAAAGATGTGTCTAAGTATTAAATAGAGCAAACACTATTTATTTTTTGGTATACAATGTCTTCTACCTATATGTAGCACCTAATCATATTGAGCAGTCTTTAAATTTCCCCATGAACAAGTTAGCTCAAACTAACAACAAGGTCATTCTTTACTTTGTATTCTTTCACTTTTGATCACTGCAGAAATATAGCTGATGGCTATAATATTTAACAAACTGACAATAAAATGACAATTTCATTTTCTTCACAATCTGGGCAGTCATGTTCATAACATTTTTAAATTTTATCCATCTTCATTTCTATGTAATTTTATCTCTGCATTTTTATTCTTCATTCTCTTTGAAGCACTAAGCTTGTGCACTTGTGCACAAGCTACCTTAAGTCACTGTGCAATGTCCAGTCAAATGTTTATTTTTTTAAATATTTGATTATATAATTTGATGTTTATTGCTCAAAGTTCTTCTTAATTTGTATCTCCAACCCTTAAAGACCAATATAGCCACAATATTGTAATAATAATAATACATATATAGAGTGTCATTATTGTCTTTGTTTTTCATTCACAATTTTAAGTATGAAAATATGACACATTTAAGCAAGAGAATCCAATAGGAAGTAAATAGTAGAAGTATTCTGTTCTTTCCTGAATCAACCACACTGTATGAATACTTGGACAATGATTCTGTAGAATCACAGTATTGCCCAAACCTGAAAACATAATTATACTAAATAAGGAAAATTAGTTTACACTTCCTTTCCTGTTTTAAATATAATTTGTGGTACATACACAAAGCTAGAAGGAACTGGATATCATAATGTCAATTCCATACCTGGAAATAATTTTTCTGTTTGCAGAAATGTCATTTAATTTCAATTATAGATATTTGTGTCCTTGTTTCTATCTCAGTAGAAACCAAATGATATGCAAAAATAATACAAGCAGTCAGACTGGAGGTATCAAATTTCATCAGCACAAAACAACTCTAAATTCACTCCAGATTCACTGAAACATGAGAAGAGGCAAATGCAGTATAAAATTGAACAAGAGTGACAAGTTCTTTGGTGTGGTCAAAAATTCATTATTGAATTCCAAAGGAACAGTCAGCTTTTGGGCTGACAGGTGTCCCTAACAAGTACAGCAAGAACGAACCTAGGTCCCTGTTCACCCTAAAGACAGAACACATCAGACACATAAACCATTCTTTTAGATTAATATGTACAAATTTCATGTCTTTCTCCCTTCAAAATTTCCTGCAAACTTGGTAATAGCATCATTCAATAACTAGCACAATATCTTGCAGATAATCATATCCTCATTTAGCATCTTAGTTTCCCATTTTTGCTGACTTTAACTATTTTTTAGATATTTTCATTTGAGTAAAAACAAATTATGCAAGCAAAATCATGTTTTTCTATTTATAAAAATGATGCACATACTTCTTTCAGGACAGTACAAAAACATTTTACTCTCAGCACATGCCACTAATTAAACAGTCTCAGTTAAACTCAGGGTTTGAAAGAAAAATAAGAAATATTGTGGCAGAATAACTCTGAGTCAGACTTCACTGAATCACTGATTCTACCATCCACACCAGCACAGCGTAAGAGATTGGGAGATGTTTGTAACCTCCACTTTTAAATCTTTAGCACCCTCCAATTTCCCTGCCAAACACCACAGGGAGATTCTCTAGAGATTTATTTTATTATACTCCTCTATAGCGCACTATGCTCTTCCTCTGGAGCCCATCCAAATGCATTTTCCTTTAGGAAGCTCTGCTATACTCCTGTCACCTCTTCTAAAGTAGGCCTCCAGGTTTATTATAAATATGACAGTGCTTGACATGTGCTGGATTTCAAGGTACCAAATTTAGTTACTGCAATCCTTCGCCACTTGGTTTCCCACTATTGTAGAGGGATGAGGCGCAATTTAAAGGTAAAAATGGGTACCAGGACTCAGGAGCCACGCAAGACCCTCTCTGGTGCAGGCAAGTTGAATGATATTGTGTACCCCAGAGAGTCCCAGTCACAGGAAAGGAAACTTAGAAATTTTCAGATAAATCACTTCAGAGCATAGTGGCTCCCTGACACCCAGAAGACAAGCGTAAGATATTGTGTTTAGAGTGCATTTATGGAGAGCATCTCTCTTTGAGAAGTTTTCATTCCTTTTGTGTTCAATGTGTCAGTGTATTATTCATCTCTTCACATTAGCTCTAAATAGTTTAAAGCTATTTTCCTTTCTCTCATCACATAAAAATACATCTAGTTTTTTTTAACTATTCTAAATCCAGTTTTCTAATGTACATCGATGCCTCTGTGCCTGGTTTTCTTATACTTATACAGATTAGGTTAAGGTATTCTCCTTCCCTTAAACACAAATTTGTTCATGGAATAAAGCCCAAATCACCTGACAATTTCATTAAGTCTTCAGCTCTGATTGTTTGAAATAGACATAATTCACTATAAATTAATTTCATTTTATTTCTGCTACATTACACTTAGCCACTGTGAATATCAATTGTTTAAACTATTTTAATGTAGTCCCGTTATATAATCAAGAATAATGGTACTCCTATTCCTGAGTGGGACGTGTCATTTGCTCTTTGGAGTAACTTCCTGGAAAATACTGTGATTGTCCTTCTGTGACTGCGATAATCTAGGGCTGCTAATGCTGTCCCAGAAGTACATTCTAAGCTGAGATCAGGACCTGAGGGGGTCCTACTCTCTTTCTCTCCATTAGGCTTCTCTTCATCTCCCCAATCCTCACAGGGGTCTGTACACCCCAAAGCATCATGACTAAACCTGAAAGGTGCCTTAGGCTCTATAACAAAGTCTCAGTTCCAGATGAATATGGTATTTCCATGGTCAGTGTGTAATTTCTTTTTGCAGGAATAAATGATATTTGGCCACTTGAAGGGACTTACCTACTGTTATAGGTAAATTATGCAGTTTTAAAAGGGGAAACAGAAAATACTTTCTCAGAGATTTGAATCTTCAGGAATAACCAAAGATCTGATTGTCCTTGTTTTTATCTACTTTTGTGAGTAACTGAAGAAATTCTCACTCTATACCAGGCCATCCATACTGGAAACACAGATGTCTCTCTTCAGTCTGGCACAGTTGTAACCCCAGTTTCTCTCCTCCCAACCAATCAACAGGTGGAAAAAAATATGAAAAACCGTTGCCCAGAACCATGCAAACCAGCCAGCTCTGAAGGAACAGCCCTTCTGAGTGGTGGCTACCAGTTAGTTCACTGATGGCACACTGTCAAAGATGGCCTTAGGAGGACAGGTTATACCATAGTCGGCCCAACAGAGGTCACTGGAGCAAGAGGACTCCCTTTTGAGATCTCAGCCCAAGAGGCAGAATTTATTCCCTTAACTAATGCTTTACACTGTACCAGGGCAAGAGGGTCAACAATTCTATGTGAGCCATTTTGGGAGCCCAAATGATGTATCAAGTGGCTAATTATTAGTGGATGTTGCTGTGTAGGCTTTGTCATTAGCCTGTCCCACAGCTCTTATAATCCTATCTCTTTCTATTACTGTGCAACAAAAATCCATGATGAACTGGATGTACTAACAGGGCAGACCAAAGTCATTTTCAAAGTATGGAATTTGGCAGCAAACATTTTAGGGTTCTCAGAAAAGTATCCAGTTTCTCTTTCCATTGTTAAATATGCATGATCGACAGAGGGACTCAAACCCATAACGTACCATCTATGCCTTCTCCTTTTAAAAGGGATGGTATCTGATAGGCTTAGACAAGTTCTCTGAGTTTGAGGCCATATAGTAGGCAGACTCGGAATTAATATGGGTGGGCCCAGGAGGTTGTCTTCCTCTCCTTGAGATACTGCTTGTGCCCATTGGTAAGGAAGGTGTCTGTGGGAAGGAGGCGCTGACATGAGGCATCCTCAGCAGCATCAGCTTGTGAGGAAGGATGAGCTGTAGGTCTAAGATCAGACTGTTGGCAGAAAACCATGAAGGCTTGAACATAGGGTGCCTCTGACCATTTATGTCTGTTATAACAAAGGTATCTCCTGGGAGTATGCTGTTATATTTTAGGCAGCTACTGGGTGAAGACACCTTTTTTGCCCAAGGGGGTACAGAAACCACGACTAGTCACACAGGATCTTAAAATTTATTTTCTTGAGTGTCTGACAAGGTTGAATTTTTAACAGTACCTGAGGAAGCACCAATGGGGAGAGACAGGGGGAATAAATGAGGTGTTTCCCATGATGGATCTCTGAGCAGGAGGAGTAATAATTAGGTTATCAGAACTTACAGAGTATCCTCTGGATTAGTTCCTGGGCTTCTCAGCCCACCTGGATATCCTGGTAAAGTTGAACTGCTTGGGATTAGGTCATTAGGGCATGTAAGAGCTCTCCTCAGAGACCTAAGGAAGGTCTGTTAGATTAGGAACACAATATTAGTAAGATAATATGAGGCAGTCTAAGACCTGGGGAGCGGACATGCCCCTATGGAAAAAGATTGAGCCTCGAAAGGCCATTTGAGACTGTGTCATCCTAAGAGAGGTGGGATTTTAGACCCTCTATCACTAACTACCCAGGCGGGACCTAGCTTTAAAGCACAAGTCTTTGTATAACACCCTTACCCCTCCCTAGATCATTCGTCTGTCCATACGGGCCCTGCATTTTCACTAGCCTGTGCCACAAAAGGATATGGTTTTTCTAGCAAACAAAACTCTCCCAAAGAAAAGCAACCATAAGCTATACATCATTTTAGATAGGGAAATAATCCTGCAAGATATTTTTCCCTCATTCTCAGAGAAGGGTTTGGGCCTGTGAGGTGCTATATTGGTTGATGAAGAAGACATCCATAGACCTTAAAAGTGCTCTCCTAGTGGTGCTTGCTCCACGCCTGTGGTTTTTAAAGACTATGCCTAAGACAATGCTTTGAAGATTATACAAAGTAATCATGTTTAATAGGAATTCAACTTTTCATATATGAAAATTTCTAATGAGTATGGGTTAGCACAGGAGAGAAATTAGAGGAGTTAGTAAGCTTCCCATAAAAAAACTGAGCACATATGAGGCATATACAACACATGTGAAGAATTTAATCTGTAGATGAATGAGTGGGAAAGCAGACATTGAAGAAAGATGTCTTTCAGCTGGCAGCTTTGCATGTTGAGACCACAACACACACACACTGATCAAATCTGGCTGGAGTTTACAGCTGATAAGGAATTGAGGCACCTCTTTATGGGCTACCCAACAGCAACAGCTATGAGTACTGTGTTTAAAGACCCAAGGCTCTGCCTTGTTTGTGCCTGTGTGTGTGTGTGTGTTCCCATTCTGTGCCTAATTGCTTTTCTCATGAGTGAACTGTTCCTCTTTAGATGTGAGCTGTTCTGAGAACCTCTTAAGGTCAATTGCACCACACTAAGCAATACAAAGGTGGTGCGGTGATACAGGAAATTTTTTTTTTATCTGCAATGGGAGGGCCAAAGATAACCATATCAGAAAGGCAAAAGGTATGACCACTTGAGTAGGGGTTGAAGATCAGAGATGTTTTCTTTTTTATGCATTATTGTTTTCTTCTGTCCACAATAATTCCACTACGAGTGAGTTGTGGCTGTAGCTGGGCTGGACTGTGGTTCAGTGGAAGAGCACCAGGCGAAGTGCATGAGGATTTGAGCACAATCACCAGCACCACAGAAAAATAAACTGCTAACAAAAACAGGGAAAGTAAGATTTTTAAAAACACAACAAAAGTACAAGAAGAGTGAAAATATCCACGGATAACAAATCGGTAATATCAGAAAAAAGGGGAAACCTCCCACCAGTTTGCATGCTTAAAGAAACGCACAACACTTTCTGCAAAGCAGTTTCTTTCCACATCTTCTTAGGCTGAGCACCCTGGTAAGAAAGTTGGCCAGAAGTCCCCAGACCTCAGTTCTTTCTGTTGAGCATAAATAAAGCATAACTGAATCTGGTAGAAACTGCTACCAGCTAAGGTGCTCCACGAACCATCAAGAACACAGTATAGGCAGGAGTAGGGCATTTCTCTGTGGAGCTCTCAAATAGTTTTAAAATACCTCTTACATTGAATAGCCCGCAATGAAATCTTCACACAGTAGAGTTCAATCACTCACCGCTATGGAGAAGGATGAGGAAACGGGCCAGCAGCCATGAGAGAAGCTAGAGAAGAAGTTAGATCCCGTTCCCAAAAGTAAAATCTAGAAAACACGAGCAAGAACTGCAGCAGCATGTAGCACTGTCCATGATATAAACACTGATGAAACAAGGGCTTAGTTAAAAGACTTTTCAGGTGGATCCATACGTGAACTGACACATATCGTTGGGACTTTAAGTTTAGAAGACAAACTGTCTGAGAGTTTAATCTTCATACATGGAGAGACAGGAAGGTTTGAAGTTAAAGCAAGTCATTGCTTTAACTTGGTCAAGAGTGCACTGCATGTCTTTATTATAGAAAGATGCTAAAGCAGAACCACATTTTTATTTTTAAGCTTTCATATCTCCATTTATAACTCATGGCCAATAGTATATTGATCACTAAGAATCCATCAATATAATGTTTGGCCTTCACTAGTTAATTTATTGATCAATACCACCATTTGTGGCAGGAACTATCTGTCATACAAGTAACACACATTTTTGTGTAATACAACATTTCCACATAATTTCCTGAATAAACATTGTGCAAATTGGCCAGTGCACGCTGCATAATTAAATTTTTCCAATTTTTTGAAAAGTAAGACCCATATTTGCAAAGTGGTTCTGACAAAAAATTTCAAGTTTCTTCACAGACAGAAGCTTAGAAAGTATTAACTAGGGATGCAGGAAGAGGTGCACTGTGGAAGGAAGATAGGGTGTAAGTGACTTGGTGGCTGTCCTTTGTAGGTGTCCTATACACACTGGCCATCTAGGCTTTCTCATCATAAAGAGTGCTCAAATAATCTTTGCAAGCAAAGATTTTTTTTGTATCACAGTTAACATGTATCACAAAACATGCACATTTTGAGTGTTTCAGAATGTATGCTTCTGAAGCGTGGTCACCTTGGAATAAATAGACATGGTGTGCTATTTTATAAGTGACAAAAATAAAAACCTATGACATTCTGTCAATGTCAGCAACATACTAATATACATGATGAAAAAATGGGTCTAAGTATCAAATACAGTAAACCTACTCATTTTCTAGTACACAATGTATTCTGTTGACATATGGTACCTATTTATATTGAGCAGCCTTTGAGGCTCCTTATAAACAAACCAGCTCAAGCTAATAGTGAGCCAATTCTTCACTTTGCACTGCCTCCTCCATTTTTCATTACTCAGAAAAGTAGCTGCAGGCTACAAAATTTAACACTCTGGACAATAAAATGAAAGTTTCATTTTCTTCACAATCTGACCAATCAATGTGCTAATAACATTTTCTAATTATATCCATCCCCAAGTATATATGATCTTATCTCTTCATGGTTTTCCTTTTGATTCTCCTTATATTATTGAGTTTGTACATTTGTTCAACTGCTACCTTAAATCTTGGGGAAATATCTAGTCAAACTTTGCTCTTTTAAAATGCTGGCTGGGTAGTGGTAGCTCAGCACTTGTCATCTGACATTCAAAATGACAAGACATAGGAGCAAAATGCAGTCTCAGAACACAACTCCACCCAGAACAAGTACAGGAGACAATGACACAGGAGAACTAGGAAGCCACATACCTAAAATTTCTGAAATGATCACATCTTAAGTAAAACAACAACTCCATCAGGCCATAGGAGAGATTAAATCTGAAATAATCTCTCAGGCAAAAAACAAAATGAAAATAATAATGAAAGAAATGTTTCATACATACAGAGAAGAAACAGATAAAAGAATAGAAGAGCAAAGGCAACAAATGGAAATGTTAAATGAGCAATTTAAGAATGAATTAGAACACATGAAACAGTCTCAAAGAGACTTCCAGGAAATGAAAACTGCCATTGAAAGGTTGCAAAACGGCTTGAATGAAACCGAAGATAGAATTTCCGATCTTTTTTTTTTTTTTTTAATTTTTTTTTTTTTTTTGTGGTACCGGGGATCGAACTCAGGACCTTGCACTTGCCAGGCAAGCGCTTATTCAACTGAGCTATATCCCCAGCCCCGAATTTCAGATCTTGAAGACAGTATAACAGCTAATGACTGTGAAAGGAAAGATCTCTTAAAGTCATCAAGGAACCAGGAAAAATCAATCCAACAGCTGCAAGACCAAGCAAAGAGAAATAATATGCGAGTAATAGGAATCAGTGAAACAGCAGGAGGGAACACAAATGACTTAAAAAGAATATTTGGAGAAATAATAGTAGAAAATTTCCCAAGCATGGTAAAAAATACTGATGTGCAGGTAAACAAAGCATACAGAAGTCCAATGAGCCACAACCCAAATAAAACCACCCCCAGACATATAATAGTCAAGATCCCAGATATGCTGCAGAAGAACACAATATTAAAAGCTGCTAGAGAAAAGAAACAGATCGCCTATAAAGGAAAGCCCATCAGAATCACAACAGACTTCTCAACAGAAACTATGAAATCAAGAAGAGCTTGGAGCAAGGTATTACAGATTCTGAGACAGAATAGCTTCCAACCCAGACTGATGTATCCTCCAAAACTATTTTCAAAATCAATGGAGAAATAAAGTATTTCAATGACAAAGAACAGCTGAAGAACTTCATGAGTGCCAAAATAACATTACAAAAAGGACTAAAAGATATTCTAGACAGAGCAAAAAGAGACCACAATCTCAAGAAGAACAATAGAAAGGAACCCTTAAGCAGAACAAGAAATTAAACAGCAAAAGTAGGAAAGCAACAGCAAGTAAACAGCATGACAAGAATAAGCCAATGTATAGCAGTTATAACCATTAATGTAAATGGCCTTAATTCACCAGTCAAAAGAAACAGACTGGCAGAGTGGATTAAGAGACAAAATCTCACAATGTGCTGTATACAGGAAACACAATTTACTCAAAGGGAAATCCATAAACTGATAGTCAAAGGATGGAAAACAATTCTCCATGCAACAGGTCCCAAGAAAAAAACAAGTATAGCTATTTATGTTTGCAGACAATGTATACTTCAAAAGCAATCAAAAGAGACAAAGAAGGTCACTATATACTAGTTAAGGGAAAGCTGCAAGAGGAAGAGATAACAATCCTAAACATGTATGCACCAAATACTGGAGCACCAAACTATATAAGTCAAATCTTAATGTACATAAAAAACCAAATAATCAATAACACTATTGTAATAGGGGACCTGAACACCCCTTTGATGCAAACAGACAGGTCAACTGGACTAAAACTCAGCAAAGATATAACAGACCTGAACCAAATGTGCGAACAAATGGACTTAGTAGTTGTATACAGAGTGTTCCACCCCACAACATCAGAATACACATTTTTCTCAGCTGCACATGGGGCTTTCTCTAAAATAGGCCACATTCTATCCCACACAGCATACTTACCTAAATGCAAAAGAACTGAAATTATCCCATGCACATTATCTGACCACAGGGCAAAGCAATTGGAAATTAATGACAAAGGGAATTCCAAAAACTCCATAAATACTTGGAAATTAGACAACAACCTCCTGAATAACCAATGGGTCACAGAAGAAATTAAAGAAGAAATTAAAAAATACCTACAAACAAATGAAAATGCAAATACAACTTATAGGAATCTCTGGGATGCAATGAAAGCAGTCCTCAGAGGGAAATTCATAGCGATGCACTCACACATAAAGAAAATAGAAAGAGAGCAAATAAATAGCTTAATGTTACACCTCAAACTTTTAGAAAAAGAAGAACAAGTCAAGCCCAAAGCCCAAAGAAGGGAGGAGATTATAAAGCTTAGGGCAGAAATTAATGCAATTGATACGAAGAAAACTCCAAAAAATAAGTGAATCGAAGAGTTGGTTCTTTGAAAGAATAAATAAAATTGATAAACCCCTAGACAACCTTATCACCAAAGAAAGGAAAGAACTCAAATTCATGCAATAAGGAATGAAAAGGATGAAATCACTACAGATCTTACAGAAATTCAAAAGATCATGAATACCTACTTTGAAAACCTTTACTCCCACAGGACAGAAAACTCAGAAGCAATGGACAGATTCCCAGAAATGTATGAATTACCTATCGAAGACAGGTTAAAAACCCCTAAGTTACTGCAGGCTGATTAAGCCCACAATCTCCCAAGCAAGTGGATGGATGAAGGCAGAAAAAAAATGAGACAATGGAATATGATTTCGGGGCTTCCAGGAGGGACTAACTTTTTTTCAGCTTCTATATCCTCTGAATTAGCCCAAGGCTTTTCTGGGTTACCCATTTTTATTAAGTTTTTCAAGTACGGGAGGGGAAATACTAAAGAAAATGTAGGAATCTGAGCAGGAATCTGGGCAGGACTGGGGAATCCTTTCAAGGACACCTCTAAGTATGATTATGTTAATTTAGGAGAGCTGTGTTATCTCCAGGAAGGCCTTCACAGCAGGGCTGTAAGTCATAGTTTTCTTAAAGCTAATGGAAGTAGGAGCCAGATGTCGTCGTAGCCTTGGCAATCTTGTTTTTGAGGTGTCACAGCATCAAAGGCCAATTTAGGCATCAGCAGTGACCAGCGATTCATAAAGGTTCACTTACTATGAATCAACTGTCCATCTGCAGACAAGGTGCCTAAGACTCCCATGACTCCCAAGTAAATATGAAAAGCCAATTGGTTAATATTAAATCCTGGTCAGAGCCACTTTGTAGTGGTCCCCAACACTACAGATCCTACAGAAATTCAAAAGATCATTAATACCTACTTTGAGAATCTTTACTCCCATAGGATAGAAAACTCAGAAACAATGGACAGATTCTTAGAAATGTATGAAATACCGAAGTTGAACCAGGAAGATATAAAAATCCTGAACAAACCAGTATCAATTAATGAGATTGAAAATGTCATTAAAAGCTTACCGATAAAGAAAAACCCAGGCCCTGATGGATTCACAGCAGAATTCTATAAAACATTCAGTGAAGATTTAATGCCAACACTCCTCAAAATCTTCAATGGAATTGAAAAGGAAGCAATTTTTCCTAACTCATTTCTGGAGGCAAGTATTATACTGATACCAAAACCAGAGAAGTACCCAACCAAGAAAGAGAACTATAGAACAATCTCCTTAATTAACATAGATGCAAAGATACTCAATAAAATACTAGCAAATAGAATGCAGCAAATCATAAGGAAAATTATACACCACAACCAGGTTGGATTTATTCCAGGAAGGCAGGGATGGTTCAATATTCACAAATCAATTAATGTAATATACCATATCAGTAGAGCCAGAGACAAAAACCACATGATCATCTCAATAGATGCAGAAAAAGCTTTTGATAAAGTCCAACATGCATTCATGTAAAAAACTCTAGAAAAAATAGGAATAGATGACCTGTACCTCAATCTGATCAAAGCCATCTATGACAAACCAACAGCCAACATCATACTAAATGGACAAAAACTGAAATCTTTCACACTAAAGTCAGGCACAAGACAAGGATGTCCACTGTCACCACTCCTATTCAACATAGCTCTGGAATCACTAGCCAGACCAGTTAGACAAGAAAGAGAAATAAAAGGAATAAGGATAGGAAAGGAAGAAGTAAAACTATCACTATTTGCAGATGACATACTTTACATGGAAGACCGCAAAAACTCCACAAGAAAACTCCTGGAATTAATTGACAAATTCAGCAGAGTAGCTGGATGTGGGAGACCGCTGAGAGACCTGTGGTCTGCATCCATCTTGTACTGCTGAGAGACCTGCAGTTTGCATCCATTTTGTAAACTACCAGCCATCTTGAGATTTTAGTTTCAGTTTCCATATATGGTCAACTTCCTGTAATTATGTAACATCTTCCATATATGGTCAACTTCCTGTAATGATGTAATATCGTGTGATGTCTGGACCTCCCTTCGTTGCCTAGTTACTCACTGACGTCAATCCCCACTCCTGCACTGTATATAAACCCGAGACTTCTGTTCAATAAACGAGGCTTGATCAGAATTTTGTCTTGCCTCCATTTCTCGTGTCCCTTGTCTCCCTTCATCCCACTCCCCTTCTCTAGAGCCTTCGTTGACTACCCGCGGGTCGGGACAGCTGGATACAAAGTCAACGCACAAAAATCAATAGCATTCCTATACACAAACAACAAACAGACTGAGAGAGAAATTAAGGTAACCTTTTACAATAGCATCCAAGAAAGTGAAATATTTAGGAATCAATTTAATGAAGGAGGTAAAAGATCTATTCAGTGAAAACTACAGTACTCTGAAAAAAGAGATCAAAAGGATTTCAATAAATGGAAAAATATTCCCCGCTCTTGGTTAGAAAGAGCCAACATTATAAAAATGGCCATACTACCAAAATTGTGTACAGATTCAATGCAATTCCCATTAAACTACCATTAGCATACCTCGCAGATCTGGAGAAAACATTCCTCAAATTCATCTGGAACCAGAGGAAAGTCAGAACAGCAAAAGCAATTCTGGACCACAAGGACAAGTCAGGTAGACTCACAATCCCTGACCTGAAATTATACCACAAAGCTACTGTAATAAAATCAACCTGATACTGGCTAAAAAACAGACCTGAGGATCAATGGAACAGACTGGAAGATGCAGCCACAACTACACCCTCAGCCACCTAATATTCGACAAAGGGGCCAATCAAGCTCACTGGAAAAAAGATAGCCTCTTTAATAAATGGTGCTGGAAAAATTGGCTTGCCTCTTGCCAAAGACTGAAAATAGACCCAAGTGTATCACCATGCATCAAACTCAAATCAAAATGGATCACAGATCTCAATATTAAAACAGAAATTCTAAATCTATTGGAAGAGAAGGTAGGTAAAATTCTTGAAGATATAGGAGTAGGCAGAGAGTTCATGAACAAAAATCAAACTGCAAGGAAAACACTTCAAAGAATCAATAACTGGGACCTCATCTTACTGAAAAGCTTTTGCACATCTAAAGAAATCACCAGCAGAGTAAAAAGAAAACCCACAAATTGGGAAAAAATCCTAGCTGTCTGTCCCTTGGACAAAGGTCTTCTATCTAGCACATACAAAGAATTAAGAAGCATGAATCTGTCCAAATTCAAAGACCCAATCCACAAATGGGTATCTGAGATGAATACATACTTCTCAGATAAAGAAATTAAGTAGTAAATAAATATATGAGAAAATGTTCTACATCTTTAGTCATTTGAGAAATGCAAATAAAAAAACACTGAGATTTCATTTCATCCCAGAAAGATTGGCCAGCCTTAAGAAATCAACCAATAACAAATGCTGGCGAGGCTGTGGAGAAATAGGAACTCTTCTGCACTGCTGGTGGGAATGCAGACTGGTGAAACCACTGTGGAGATCGGTTTGGAGATTCCTCAACAAGCTAGGTCTAGAGGTCCCATTCAACCCAGCTATTTCCTTTCTGGGTATTTTCCCAGAAGACCTGAAAACATCATATCACTGTGATATATGTGCACCCATGTTTATAGTAGCACAATTTATAATAGCTAAATCGTGGAAGCAGCCCAAATGTCTGCCCACAGAGGACTGGATAAAAAAAAACTGTGGCATTTTTACATAATGGAATATTATTCAGCTATAAAGAAAGACAAACTTGAGGCTTTTATAGGCAAATAGTCAGAATTAGAGACCATACTCATAAGTGAAATAAATCAGAGGTACAGGTGCAAGCAACGTATTGTGTCACTGATGTAAGAACCTGAAAGTGAGAATATAAATTAGGGGGTATGAAAGGAAAGTGCTCAAAAGTAAAGAGCAACTGGGATGAGGGAAGGAGAAGAGGAAGAAAGGCATAACTATGTATGTATGTATGTACGTATGTATATGAAGGATGGCTAACATGATTGCATTGTCTCGATGCTTTATTGGAAGGAACAGTTAATGATTAGTTGTTTGATCAATCTTGTATGTCTATATGTGTTTTCATGAGCACACACTTTGAAGTTATCAATATGTAATAAAACAATCATTGTTAATTCCCTGTCACATTATCTGTAATTCAGTTTTTGTAATGTTCTTGTGCTACTTTATGTCTGTTTGCTAATGTTTTTGTTCTTTTACTTTTAAAATTTTAAAAAGCAAAATAAAATAAAATACTGGATTAAATAATTGGATGTGTATTACTTGGGGTTCTCTAGAGGAATAGAACCAATAGAATGGATTTGCAATTTAAAAAATGGATTTATTAGATTGACTTATACAATCAAAAGGTGGGCAGTCCAATCGTTGCGATTTGTGAACTGGGGAACTGAGGAAACTGTTAAGTGCTCTGTTCAAGAAGATAGAAACCTCAGAAATCAGGCAGCAAGGATGAAGCCCCAGTGCTTTGGTACTTGACTTAAAAGCCTAGTGGCAACCTGGAGAGTCACTGGTGTAAGTCTACATCCAAAAGCTAATGAAGCTGGCACCTGGTGTCCTTCAGGCAATGAGAACATCAAAAATTATCCCCACTCAAAAAGAACTGAGCTTGAACACATAGGAAATCTCCTTCCTTCTGAAACTTTTTATTTCATGTAAGATCCTAGTATATCCAATTTTTCTGTCCACGTTTATAGAAGATATTCACCTCCTCCTTTCATTGACCCACATGCCAGTCACGCTTGGAAACAAACAGATAAACAACCAGAAATGTTCTTTACTAATTTTCTAGATGTCTTGCAGTCCAATGAAGAACTAAGATGAACAATGACCAGATGTTTGCCTTTTATTTTCAAGTTGTAAATGTCTTATTAAATGTACCAGATAATATTATGTTGTCACATTTATATTATATGGATACCTACTCCCTATATATGACATACCTATTTATGTTCTTGATGTTAACTTTTGAATAAAATGTTTTTATTCTTGATGCACATATTTGTATAATTATTTTCTTAGTAATATTTCCTATGCACTCTCTAAACAACATTTTTCCTATTGTCAAATCACAAAGGTATCTTATATTTTCTGTCTTACTTCTCTTTGCAACTTATTTCTATGATGCATCTTAAATCAAATTTTCTGTGTAAGATAATAACCAATTATTTTTCCCTTGTGGATATGCCACTATTCCAGTATAAGTTGTTGAAAACAATTTTCTTTCCCCATTGGACTATTTTGCCACCATTATAAAAAAATCATATCTTGGTCATGGCTAATTGGAGTTCTATATGTCTCAAGTATTTGTATGTCAAATTATTTTTCCATGCTTGGCAAGGTTTCTACTATCCTATGAATAGGTTGTTTATGGCATTTGTGATATCACTTACTTTCTCATTGACTCTGATCAAAATTATGTTGTTGGTTTTTTGCATGATCTTGTAGATGCTGGATTGATTTTTCATGGTCTCTTGCTATTTTTAAGAAATCTTTCTTTTCATGATCACTAGCCACAACTATCTTCTAGAACTGATATTCTGTGCTCACCTTGGTTCAATCAGCTGCATATACTTTCAGTGAAATTCTTAATTCTCCTAGATACGTGTTTGAATCTCTTTCAGGAATCCATTTCTTTCCTGTATTCTGCATTCATGGTTTCCACCATTTTGCTAAACTCTGCTTTTTAGCTATGTATACTCTAGATTCACTGAGCAAGTCCTTCAGTTTGCTCATCATCTCCTTTTATATCTCAGAGTTTATTTCTGATCTAATTTTCTCTATAGTCCTATTCGTTGTTGTTGCTTATTTGTTTGTCTATTTTTACTTCTGCTGCCATTTCAAACAATTTAAGTTGGTGACCTCTGATTTCCTCTATCTTGTCATCCTCTGGACTCTCCTAGGTAGGATGGAGGTCTAGGGTTGCATTTTACTTTTGTGTCTTGCCATTTTCTATTTTTTTAATTTTAATTTATTTTCTATATTGATGCTTATGAGTTTCTCATGGTAGATAGTTTTACCACTAGTATCAATGCTTCTTTAGAGGATGTTCATTCCTCAGAGATGTCGTCTAGCAACTCACTCATTATGTCAATCCCAAAATCCAAGTTGCTGTCTGTTTGGTTCAGCGTCCAGTACTTTGGTACTTGACTATGGTAATGGACATGACCCCAGACATTCATAGTGTTGTCATGGAAGGGTAAGCAACTGATTACAATAAGTATGACATCCTGGGTAAAGTAGTCCAATTAGCAATAACAATAGCATCAAGCACAACCTTGACAAACTGTGGTAATTATTAATTTGGTACCTTTACCCATAGGAGCAAATTCTACAGTTATATAATGATATCCAACATAAATCAGAAACTTGTATCCAACATAAACCATGAACTCTTAATAGCAACACAGCAACCCAATTTCTTCTAGCTCGGTCATAAATTTGCCTGCTGTCCTCAAGATCACATTTGGACTTCACCATTGTGCTTCATAGGAAGAACATCTGCTTATGCTGCTGGCAATCAAAATCAGCAGACTCTCCTGCATGTCTCTGTTCATGGTAGATCAACTAAGTTATTGTTTCTCAGTTAGAAAGGGATAAGACAAAATCTAAATGTTTTGCGGAAGGATGTGATAAAGAAGGACAGACAGGTGATAAAGTGCTCAAATATTCAGAAATGTGATTCCAGGAAAGAAATCCTAAATGTCATTAGAAATCTACGAAGAAAAAATTTCTTTCTAATTATGAAAAAAGACAAATTAAAAAGATATTTGGTAAGCCCTGGCTTTGGAGAAAACAGAAAAGATCCTAAACCAAAGGAAGGAATTATGTCCATGTGCCTGTGGATGCACCAGAGGGAATACAGTTAGCTGTGTTAGAGAAGGAGCTTCAGATTAAACTCAGGAATTAATGCAGAAGAAATTGTTTTCTTTTGAATAACATCATTTGGTAATAGATTATAAACCAAGAAATCCTAAAGTTGCCTCTTAAATATAAATATAATTTTTATACAAATATTTTAATGTTAGAAATATAGAGCTATAAAAACTTTGCTACATTAAAAAGAGAAAAATAAAATGATGAATAAGGAAGAAAAATATATTGATTGAAGAATATTTTTCCACCATAGTTAGTCTGTTTGGTCAATGATGTCAGCAAATTAAGATTAATAATGCAGAATAGGTTTTCTCAGCTGTTATTTCTAATACTTCCCACTATATGAGTAATTAAACCCTCACAAATAAACATGCTTCAACTATAATCTTAGCATATTTTAAGGACATTATAACTCCCATGAGCTGAATAATTGATAGCTTCCATAATCTGAATAACTGAGCTTCAAATGTAAACTTAATACAACTAAAACATTAGCATATTTTAAAAAAATATTCATAATGGCATAGTGATCTTGAGAAATAGAAGTTAAGGTGTAACTTTAAAAACAGTTTTAAAAAGACAACTGAAACTCTTGTAGTTAAAACAAGTTTAAAACCTATTACTGTCTTACATAAAAGTTCAGGTGGAAAGGTTAGGCTTTTTCCATGAGACCCTGTAGGAAAATAAAACAGACACAAATCTACTGTTCATTAAGGATGTTCATTCTTTACCCAAAGTGTCTGAGATTTTGCTATGGGATTGCCACCTTGAGGTGCAAAGCTAGTGAAAAGCAATCAGTTTTATATTAAATGACCCAAGTGATTACACAGCCATTTATTGTTTTGGTGATTAATTGAGAGATGAAGATGATTCTACAAGGAATGTAGAATGGAATGTCTTCTCTCTAGCTGGATATCTGTTCCAACCAAAAATCAATACAATTACTAGAAGCAAGTAGCAGGAAAATAAGTTCTGAGGCAAATTTTACTGCTCCAGCAAACTTTCATTCTGGCTCTCCAACTATCTGTGTACCCTTCTTAGAAGAGAGATCCAACCAGATTTCTTGTCTAGTTATTGCATCTTATTCAAATCTTGCTATCTCAAAGGCATGCACCAACCTTCCTATGTGATGTAGAGGAGAACACAATAGTCCGGCAAAGTAAAAACCACACTTATCACTCTCAGGCCAACAGAACCCTTACTCCATATGCACCCAATATACCATGAGGGAAATTCAAGAAGTAAACACAATGAAAATATTAAAACAACAAAATTTAACTTTCAATATAATTGTGAAAGAACACATATTCAGTCAGAACTTCATGAACTTCTTGTCCTGGCAGTCGACAGTTTCCTTGGCTGGACAGACTCTCTTCTCTGGAGCAACTTTCTTATTTGCTGTTCCTTTCAGGTCCTTCACTTGACCAACTGAGAAATTTCTTTGATTCTTAAAGTCCGGGGCACCTTCTGCAACACATGCTTTGGTCTGGGGCCAGGTGGAGCCACTGCACAGCTTTCCTAGTTTCCTTGATGATGCACTTTAGGAAAGCAAATGCTATATGTTTGTGCATTGCTCCATGGAAAACCCTTGAATTCCAGCTTAGTGGTTTCTTAGTTTTCTCAAGAATCAAATGTCCTGTTCCATTTAATTCCAGACAAAAGAAGCTCTCTTAAAAACAGAAAAGAAAAAATCCTGCTTTAATTATAATTCTTAACTTTCTAATTCCAATTTTTACTTAATTAGCATTCTTGCTAAGCCCACCTTGGTCTTTAACATAGGAAGGTGTGGGCATCTGAAAAAGTAGGCAGTAGCAGAAAGGCAATATGTACAACCTCAGCTTGTCTGAGGCTTCCTCATATTTTGTAAAACAAGTCAAAGTAGAACATTTTCACAAAGCCCATGAGTGATGATCTTTCTCCTGTTATCTGTGGTTTTGAGGTGGCGAAGTTTTCATTTATGGAAGTACTGATATCATATCATTATTATCCAAATAAAGGTTATCTCCCTTAGAAAGCTAACTTTAAACGCTGTTTCATGTATACTTGTAATTCAAATTGTTTAGTTTTGCTTGGGTGTGCTCAATTTTTCTTGTAGTAATTTTCACAAACATCAAGTTAATAGCAAAAAAAACCTAATTTTTCTCTCTTCTGAATACCTACCTTGAAATTTTAGTCCCCTTAGATATATGGTTTACTTGCTACCATAGCACTAGCAACAGTATGACCAAATGCTACAGAAGAAAAATGAATGATTATCACCTCCTATCGTTCTGTCTCTTTAATTATTTGCTTCTACCTGACCCTTAAGTGAACACTATTCCTTTATAGCATTGTTCTTTTTAAGACAGATTATCACTGATCAGTAGGAGAAAATTTCTAGAGTTAACCTATAAGCTAGTAGTTTCTCAAAGGTACAGGACTGTACTATGGAAGACAATTTTTAAAGTTAGAGATTAGTAGCATTTCCAATGAAACGCTAATGGCATCTAGTAGTGGTAACCAAGGATCCTACTAGTCACGCTCAAATGCACAGGACAGATTCTCAAAACACAGAATATTTCAGCCAAAAATGTCAACAGTGGTGAAGTTGAGAAACTTTGATATTACTAAACTACCTTAACAAAAACCTTAAAAATATAGTTTCTCAGAAAGATGATAGAAAATGTTTTCTTTCTTATGTGACATTGCATGGTGTTTACAGATAAACAGATACCTCCTGTGCTAATACCGGGGGCTTAGTAACAGGGTGAGTCTCTTTCTTCATCTGCAATTGACTAAAAACAGGAAGACCAAGTCAGTTGTTGACATGTTCAGACCACCTGGGCAGGGAGAAAAATAACTCAGAGCGAACCTTCTAGTTTTAAAGAAAAGCGTTCACAGTCACACATGAACCTTACCTACACACTGTTATCCTGAATCTAGTGATACAATCACACCCAGTTGATGGGGAACCTGAGCAATGTGTTCTCTGGTTGGTGTTCTTGGGCCCACTGAGAGCTCTCAGGAAGGAAGAACAGAAGCTGAGTGAAGTTTAAATTCCTTCAGAAAACAAGATCATATAAGAAAATTAACTTATCTTAGAAAATCTATATAGAGCATATTTTTGTAGATGATTTGCCCTAAAAAAAAACACTGAGAGAATATGCACTCCACAAGAAAAATATATAAAAGAAGTTCAAACAAATTAAGAAGACAAGAAAGTAGAAATAAAGTGAAAAAAGTATTACATGACCCAGTGTTACTAGGACAAAATGTTAAATGTTGTTACAGGAGTAGATAAAAGAATTGAAATTATTAAGGAAAGATTCAGTGCTTTGGATTATAATATTGAGTAAAAATGCTCATATACATAAATAATGCATATGAATCAACTTGCATATACAATTTTGTGTAGTTGTAGTAGTTTTGTAGTGAAAAAGTTATAATTTTCTACATTAAAATATTTAATTTTCCATTAGTTAATGCCAAACTCTAAAGAAGCACTTAAAGTTACATTACCCTGACATTATTGCCTGGAGTTTTGACTTATCTCAGCAGGTTTGCTTTGCACAGGTCAAAATTTTAACTATTTAACTCACAAAGTTCAGTGTGACTATTCATTTATTTTCAATGCATTTTAAACAAAATAATCTTAATTATAACAACTTATTTCAAGCAACACCAGCATATAAAACTGTGATGAAATCAATTAAAATATAAGATTGGAAATATTTTCATGGCCTTAAATTCATTAATTCTATTTTTAACTAATTTCCAATCTTAGGAAGTTAGTAATCTGCTAGGTATTGCATCACAGTCTGAGATCCCTAAATTTATATGTGTTCATATTAAAACTGGAAAAGTGAAGACATCTGATAAACATTACTTTAAGGTAATTTTAGTCTTTACATTAATAGAATCTAGACTTCCAGCAAAGTCTGAGATTCATAATTCGTTGTGCATTTATATAAAATCTAGGAAGATAACATTAGCTGATAAAAGATTAAAGTTGAAATATTTAGAAAATGACAAGTCAAAAGGCATGTGAGCTTGTACACATGTTTTATTTGGCATCTCCTCACTTCACAGGCCCCTGTTCCTCTTCCATGGCTGAAAACATTCCCAGGCAGGAAATGAGGCAAATATTGATTTACCTTCTTTCTCTTCTCTCACGTAATGCTTCCCATACCTTGTTTCAGAAATTCACAGCTATTTCAGAGGACAGGCCCTGAGGTTGTGCCTTTCCCGCCATCCAGGTGAGTTAAGCTCTTCTAAAATTCTAAGATTTAGCTATGACAATTTGCACTGCTATAAACATGGGTGTACATATATCACTGTGGTAGGATGTTTTCCGTTCTCCTGGAAAAGTACCCAGAAAGGGACTAGCTAGGTTGAGTGGGAGACTATATATATGTGTACACACAAGATAGCTAAAGTAATTGTACTATTAATTTGTATCAGTTTATTGAAAGGAACAGTTAATGCTTAATTTTTGACCAATTTTGCATGTTTTTATTTTAAAGGTAAAAGAATGAAAACATAATACCAAACATACGTACATTCACAAAATAACACAAAAATAATACAAACAATACAGATATCAGGTAATCTGAACAACTACTGTGAAGACAGCAGTATTCAATATAACAACCATTGTTGAATTCCTCTCACCTTGTTTTTTGAAATTCTTTATTGTTTCTAATTTATTATTTTTTTATTCTCTTTAAAAGAAAACAAAAGAAAATAAAATCCTAGTAGGTTTGGTTCTGGTAAGATGCTTCCTCATGAAGACATGCATTGTAAGCTGACAGTCAACAAAGTGTCCCATCGTGTTTTAGAATATCTTCTTCCTGCCCACGTCCATCTGCAAGCAAGAAGGGATTCTCTGTTATCTTCACTGAGAGAACCTGGCAGATGCCCAAATGTGCAAGTGTGGGAAAGCCCTTAAACACTGGGGCCCCTCGGCGCCCTAATCTCTTAGACACTCTCATTTACAGGTCTGGTTTTCCTACTCTGCTGCTGGTTCTCACGGTGCTGTATGCCGGTGGTTTCTTGCTCTAGGAACGTGCTATTCTCTGTATGTTCTGGGCCTTTTAACCAAGTTAGGGGTGACAGTTTTCCATGTCTTTACTTGTCTGGTAGATATAAGCCTAGATATTCGTTCCACTTTTGCGTGATTTTACTTTTAACTAGGCCGAGTGGCAATTTTTAAGCTCCTTAAATGCTAGGAACGAAAGTGGAAATCTGGACTCGCTTTTTTATTCTAGGTTCAAATGTATTATAAATTTATCAAAATAATCTTCCACATATTTTGTGGCCTCCAGTATTGTTAGGAAAATAAAATAATACATAAAAAATCTGCTAAAAGAATCTATTCTCGAGAAAACGTGCCCACTATAAATTTCACATATTGAATTATTTCACTCATAAGATATTTAATTGGCTTTTAGTTTTTTTTACTTTTGTAAAGCCAGAGCTCTTGCACATTAAATTTTAGTTTGCATCCAACGGTATTCCCTCATATTTTCTCTGAAACATGGGCTAAGTAAACTTTCAAACACAGAAATAAAGCATCGCACTTCCAGATTTTTCTGCCTTGTTTAAAACCATAGGTCATTTTCTTTTCAATAGAAATCTAGATCACTGAGTTACTGTATGGTTTTGATCCTGCTTTGCTGTTAGTATTGGTAAACAAATTTTCTCTTAGAATAACATTATATTTAAAGCTGAATTGAAAGAGAAGAGAAAAGAATTAAAAACGATGTCAATTCCAAGGATTATGGTACATTAGCAAGAATACTGGTGAGTTTTACCAATTTTTCTAAAACATTTAAATTTATGAGAACAATATCTAAAGTGTTTTTGAGGGGGTAAATGCCTATCAAAGCATATTAGATCTCAGAAAGACAAATTGGCAAACTGCATTTGGCTCATTATCTATAAAGTGAATTACAAAAACAGCCAAGTGACAGTTATTTTTGCAGAATAACAATGTAAACACTTTCTATCACCTCCTACATTACACCGTCATTAAGATTCCTAGAATATGTATGACTTCAGATAACGGCTTGGATATCCTCTGCGGTGCATTTTTAACATTAATTTCTGCTCTTTCCTTCCAGGGAAGAAAGTAAAGTTCTAAGGAGTCAAGCTGGGGCCTGGCGTCACTGGCAGCTGTCACCTTAAGGCATAATGATAAGGAAGAAAACGGTCACTGCGTGCCAAGTACATGTGATTTTTCTCCAAATATTTTTAATCCACAGCTGGTTGGATCCATGACTGCAGAACTGGTGGATAAGGCAAGCCTATTAGCTGCACGACAGAGAGGAAGTCTATTACCTTAATTTCTAAATAATGTAGCTGATGGTATGTGACTCTTTTTCCTTATGGGACAAAGAAGCTCAGATGGTTTCCCAAGGCATTATTGGCATCTACTTTTATGGAACTGGATTTTGCAATTCAGTTATTTTCCAAAGATAATGTCAGATTTCTACTGAAGAATACTTTCTATCTCTAGGGTGCTTTTAACTCACCTTATATATGACGTTAAACATATCAGTATTTTTACTAAGAGGTACAAATAAGTGATTTGTACACAAGCAAACCCTTTACTCCTGCACAGTTTCTGATGGGAATTCCTAGATTTTTTTTTCCCTATGGCAGATGAACCGACTTCACAAGCTGCAAGGAAACCTGGGCAGGGCTGGTTCATGGGCAGGGGAATCCTACCCGGATTCAAGTCCAAGGAACCCTGCATTTGTTTTAATGCTGTACTGCTGCTGTCTTGAAATTGTTAGTAATTTTGAACATGAGGCTGAGAAATTTACATTGCCCTACAGAGCTCCACAGGGCTTCTCTGCAGAGCCGACAGTGAGGGGACAAAGATGAGTTTCCAGTTTCTGGTGGCATGGTCCAGGGTTTCCCCAACCCTGGCATCATGCAGAAACCCTGAAGGATCTCCAAAGAGGAAAGGCTCCTAAAATTCCTCAGAGGATCTGTCTCCTGCACCCTCCAACCATCTTGTTCAGAAATAAATGTCTTCCCAAGCATAGCCTCAGTGTGTGTATATTTAGCTTCCCAAAAGGAAAAAAAAAATCAATTTTGGCTGTTATAATGGCTGCATTGTTGTCCAAATAAGTTTTTCATAAATCTTTGATGTGCTATTATTACTAAATTATAGGGAAGGGGAGAACATGGTGTCCCTCAATGTTCCCAAGTGTGTCTCATAATAATTCTTTATGTTCTACAGGAACCATCCTATCTCTCCATAAATCAGGAGAAAACATAGTTCATTAGGACTCATTTTTATTTTTTGACAGGGGTCTCTCTACATCACTATGTTGGCCAAGCTCTGCCCATACTTATGACTCTCCTGCCTCAATCTCTAAGAATGCTACTGTGATAGACAGCTAAGTTAGGTAAAAATATTACAGGCAGTCAGACAGAGCTGGGCCCTCGAGAGACTCAGTATAGAGGATGGAAACACATTACAACTGTGGCTGGAGGCACATTTGTTGGAGGCTGAGCCTCAAGATAAATTCGGTCTTCAGTACCTGCCTTAAAAGACGTCATCCTTGTGGTGATCAGTTGCTCTGGTGTGAGCGGCAAACGTTTTAACACTGAAAGTCCTCATGCCAAGCGAACTAGAACACTTAGCTACCCTCTAGTTTTGTGTAAGTATTTATCTGAGACCAATGATAAGATATCAAAGTCTCTGGTAAAAATAAATTCTTCATGGTTGAGAGATAGATAGGGAGCTATTTAATTTGGAAAAAGAAAATTATGATTTTCTTTAAAATAGTTGGCTTATTTTATAGCAAGGAATGTAGACAGTTAAGAGAAGGTTTCAAACAAGGAGAAACAAGTGTATGAAGTATTTATATAATAGATAAACTACTGTGATAGTTGATTTTGTAATATATAAATTTATTATGTTATCAAGGTGGCATACTGAGATAGTATTCTGTAGATCATAGAAATTGCTAGCTAACTACATAAGAAAACTGGATACAGTTATTTAAAAGGGCTTTCTTAATCCAAAAATCATTCTATAATAATTTTTTTGACAAATTGTGTCAGAATATTTCAAGTTTCACCCCAAATTAATGGAAAAATTCTGCATCAACAGTGATGAATGAAGATGAATCTCATTACATAAAGATCATTACATAATTTACTTAGACAAAATTATATAAATGAGTGTGTATAATAAGTGAGCAAAACACTGACAAATTTCAATTTTTTTTTACTAAGAAAATCACTACATTTAGAGAGACAGAAAGAATTTCTTTGCTCTGCTGTAGTCTAATTTATCAAGCATTAAGGTTTTCATTCTTAACATGCTTTCTGTTTGTTAAAGTTTGTTATTACTTAAAAAAACAATTTTCGCTTTTAGCTGATAGCATAACTCAAAACTTCCTCTCAGTCTTGGGCCCTGGTAAGCTCTATCCCTCAGGGCGCCCTCTGCTGCAGTTATGCAGAATGTCCATTACCTACTTCCCATGGAGTTCAGTGAGGACTGCTCAATCCTATAGGAATACAACTTTATCTTTGCCTCTAATGTTGATCCTCTTGTACCCGCAGTGCTCACGTTCTTTTCTTTACCCTGTTGTGTTAAATGGAATCATTTGGCTTCTTTTGAAATGAAAAACTAAGGTCCTGGTGTGATCCGAGATAAGGAGTTAGTTGAAATGCCCCAGGGCTTGTAGCTGGAAGAGAATATGCTATGTATATAAGCACATATTACACATAATAATATAGCATTATGTGAGTATATATTATAAACATGCTATATGTAATTAATGTATGCATATTTAAATATTAAAAGTATATTTCACTATGTGTCACAGTAAACCGTAGGAGCTGTTAGCAAAGGCAAGTAAAGCTATGGTTGAAGAGAGAGGCTGCTGGGTAGGAGGTACTGAGCCACTCTCAAATTTTAGGATAAGCCACTGGCTCACGTTAAATACAGAATCTTCTTTGCCAATATGAAGATCATCTGATGCTGCATCTTACAAGAAGAACTGAACATGAAGCCAAGATACAAGAGCTTTTGTGAGGAATCAGAGTCCAAGGGCAGGAATATGGGTGGAGAAAACTTGAGATTGGATCTTTATACTGAACAGCACATAGCTGCTCAGATTTCTCTGGCTCAGTTACAGGGTTTGCTTGATCTTTTCACAATCTTGTATCCAAGCACTTAGATATAAATTATAGGTCTCAAAATATAGAGATAGGTCTAATTTTCTTAGAGGGAAATCATTTGACTGTTTCCGAAGATGGATATTTTGTCCCACTATACAGACATAATGCAAGATAAGATCATATGCCCATTGTCCTTTTATCTCACTCTTGAATTTATTAGTTTAACTTCTCTCCCAGTTATGCCAATTTGAAGCTTAACAGGACTCAGGTAAATAGTCCTGCTGAATTCCCCATAGTCACTCAAGTAATAAGAACCAGTACATTATTTTTGCTATTGAACAAAGTAGATGTGCTGAGCAATGCTGAAATGGAGCATCCATTAACCAATGAAAATGATAACTCTCCACACTGAGGGATTGTAAACTAACAGCAGGAAGACAGAGAATATAGATTTTATTAGCCAAGGGGAAAATCATTCTATTTAGGTGTTAATGTCAGAGCTGTCATGTCCTTACTTCAAAAACAGTGTTGATCAAACATACTATTTTTAAAAGTGAAGAAACGTATGTTATTCCTTTCCTATCTACACAAGTAACATCAAGGTCTATTAAGCCTGTAGGCATTGAGACACACTCAGCTGAGCATGTGGCTTTTTTGGAGACTTCCAAATTAAAGAGGCAGGAGGCCCTTGGGGGGAGGCTTCTCCACACTTCGGGTTTCAACCCAATGAACTTCAAACAAACACACACATAAACAGATTCAAAATTACCCAGGCATATAACAAGTAGCTGGTTTCTGGCGATCCGATGTAGCCAACTTACCAGACCATGCCCAAACCAGGTAGGTTCCCCATCACGTTTTCCATTTTGCCCTTCTGTTCAGCCTATGAAAGCTCCCAGTTCCCACTACTGAGAAAACTTATCTGTCTGAATACTGCCCAATTCTTTCTTCCAATAAATTCAATCTGAACACACACAAAGGATACAATCTTTCTAATATGTTTATGAGAGAGTTTAAGCGTATTTAATAACTTCTGTCACTAATAATAGAAAAGTGGCTCACCTGTGCATCTACTCTCAGAGTTAAGGACAAAGTTAAGCTCTCTCACAGCGAAGAAATATTTGCAGGAAACCACTTACATGAGCTGTCACATCTGTCCTATAAAATGACTGTCAAGGCCTTCTTTCACCTGCAGTCTTTCTGCACCCATCAGAAAATGTAGGTCGGATTTATTCTGAAATGTACTGACCACACCTCGGTGAGCTGTCGTCATTTCACAGTTAATTAAAAGCTGTTTTGACTCTTGCACTTTTAGCGCAATACTTCCCTGATGATGAAACCGGCCAACTTAACACCACGAAGTTTTGACATATGTAGATTTCCCCCTCTCTTTAACAATCTGCTTTGAAGGAATAGAACAATTTCAGTTATCTTATAGCTGAAGGTTGGGCAAGGACTGGTCTTGTCGCTAAATACTTGCATCAGTGATACGTAGTGGTGCACTTACTGCGTTTTTATCTGACCATGCTCACATTCCATATTACACTTTTTGAACTGGAGAACCATGTCTTATTCATTGTTGAATTCAGACACATAAAACTTATGGCACATTATAGGACTTGAACGTGTTTTTATTAAATAAATCAATTAATTAAATGAGATAACATTGCCTTCTATCCTTTCTACAGAGTTTGATAATAGATCCCACGTATTAATAACTTACTTAAATCTTTAGAATAAGCATTTACCAGTGGGATGTCACTCTCAGCCCAGTTGCAGTACCATGGGGAATTATCCCATTTCACAAACTAAACACATAAAAGAGAACAGGGAAGGTACTGGAATAGCCCTGAAAGTATTTAGCTTGTGATTATTATCATTCTCATGAGAATCACATTTCACCTAGCACATCTATTGTCACTAATCTCAAATTCATTCAGAGGGCAACCACCAGGGCGGGGAAGTTAGCCAGGACGCAGACCCTGAATAGCGTTAACCTGAAGTACACTAAACGTGAGGGCGTAAACGAGTTCGTATCTCAGAGCGCCCAGATAACGAACTTCAGCAGACCGACCTTTAGGGCCTCATGGAGTACAAGGCAGGAAGAACAGGCCCTTGGCCGAAGGAAAGAGACCTTGGAAGAAGTGAGGTGCAGATGAAGCACTGCTTTCTGGACATCAAGGCCAACCTGCACCCAGGAGCATCCCTGCTTTCAATCGTGCACGCCGGTCCCCAGAACTGTATAAACGCTCAACGGACTTGAACAGCTGCAGTTTTTCTCGCCATCAAAGGGGGAGCTCTTTTGCTCTTTCTAATAAACATGCATTTGACCGCTCCCGCCACACGCTGCTTGGTGTTTTGCCAGCTTCAAACTTCCTTGGCCCAAAAGAAGGACAAGGTCCGCGGAGCCAGTGCACTAGGAGGGAGACTGTTACTTCTGGCAATTAGGACATAATTCCGTTCCGTCCTACTCGTTAGTGGTGGGACCTAGAAGCAGTACGTTTCCTACGCTCCAGGCTGCTTCCTTGGTCTTTCTCTTGGGACCAAAGAGTGCGGCCTCCATTTAGCTGTTCCTATGGCTTCACTTTTGGGGGTCACTGAGGTCATCCCCTAGGCCACGTAGATTTGGGCGGCAACTTGGGCAGCAGCTGATGCCGTCCCTTAGCTCTGGTGGACTCTGTAGAATCACACAGATGAGAAGGCCCCTCTGAGGTTTGCTCCTTCCTGGGAGCCCTGTTCCCTTATAAGCCCTTCTCTCCCACTCAGGTTTTTATCTGTCAGAAAACTCACATCTGTTGGCATTTTATCTGGTTCTTCTTAGCAGGGGGAGCCAGGTACCTGGAGGCAGAGGACTAGTGTACTGCTGTAGTACTCAGAGCCTGTCATTTCTTGGCATTGTTGGCTTCTGCCACATATGGATACCCCCTTGTACAGCAATAGCCAGACTCTTATATGAGACAACTTGGGGGCTAGAAGTAGAATCCTTAAAATGAACTGCAGCCATGCAAGAGGACTTCCAGGCCCTAAAATGGGCCCTGATGCAAATAGGCCCTGCCATTAGGGATCTGCAACCTCAATATGCCTTTCTGTCTCTTTGTGGCTGAAAAATGAGGAATAACCATGAAGTACTCACTTTTCATCTGGGCCAGAAAAACTTGCCTGTTTCCTACTTTAACCAACAACCAGATGTGCAGACACAGGGCAGACCCAGCTGCTTATGAACAATAGCCACTATGCCACTCTTAGTCCAGGAACCTTCTAAGATAAAATGGACAGAAGCTTTCATTTCTAATCTCATCCCAGGGAAAGGCTCTGCTAAAACTCAAGGGACATTTGTGGGTGACTGGAGAAAGTCTCACTACCTATCAGACCATTCTTATTGAGAACCCATATGTCTCCCTCAAATATCTTGTACAGTTCTAAACTCAGGTCATCTCCAACCAGCATTGCCCAGAATTATTCAAGCCACCCAGAGCTGGGGGAGCAGCCACTGACAGTGACGGTGAGCCCATGGTTCACTGAGGGCAGCATTTTCTTAAATGACTGTTCAGAGGACAGGTTATGCCAATCAGCCCTACCCAGGTCACTGAAGCCCAACCGGCAGAACTTACAGTCCTCACTCAACTTGTCCTTTCCAACTTGCCCAGTGCCAAGAGGACCAACATGTATACTCACTGCAAGCATGTCCTTCTGACCTCACATAGGCAGGCAGCCATCTGGAAATGAAGAAGCCTTTTGATCAGCAACCAGTGGCCAATAAAACATGGACAAGAGATTGTCAATCTCCTCAAGGCAGTACATCTCCCAAGTGAGGTAGCAATTGTCCATTGCTAGGCACGTCAAGCCTCCCTGAACCTTGTCTCCCAGGGTAATTCAAAGACAGACTCAGCTGCCAGACACGCTGCCCTCCAAACTAATCCGTGCCCTCCAGCAGCTCCTCCCATGGTCCCATTTCAAGATATTGACTTAGAGCCTGGGTATTCTGCAGAAGAGCCTCAGATGGTTTGTGATGAGGAGGAGTCCAAAAGTCCAGTGGCGGTATGCAGAGCTCAGGCTGTTCTCACCACAAAGAGCACAGTGGAAAGACGTTGATCCCTCTGCAACACTTTCCTCAGAGGGTGGGCTGCTACTGTTACTTTCTGTCGTATCCAAAAGTTAGATTCTAGACTCTTGTGTGTGACAAGTAAAGAATTGCAAGGTAAACACAATGTTAAAAGGGAGAAGAACTGCATATATGGAGATAATAAAAGATGTACGCTGGGCAAATCCGTAGCAGCAATAGCTCCAATAGAAGTGTTGACAGCACAGCAAGGAAATGGGAAGAAGGCAAAGATAAATCAGGCCTTCCGTGGTGGATTAACTAACAGTCAATTTGTAACTCAGAGCTGAACTAAGTCCACGTGGTTCTTGTGGATGACTCGCATGAGGATTGTTGCCAACAGCATAAAAGCAGAACTGGAGGGGTAGATGGTGTGCTATTGATTCTCCTGGAGAAGCTTGTCATGCTGTTTTCCTGATTTTAACTCAGCTATTCTCATTGTCGGAGGAGCTCAGGACCTCACTGCCACTGAGGGTGGCTGCAGTTCTCTTAGGGGAAGCTGTGGTCTTTTACCTTGAGCATTGCTTCCTGCCTCCAGTGCAGATCTCTCAGCCTTCTGGCACAGACCCTTCACCCAGTTGACACAGACTTTCTAGCTTCCACCACTGGCCTTTGAGACTTCCTAGTGCAGAACATTGGTACAGACTTGCAATAGACATTGTCATGGGCTCTATGCCTCCAGTTAGATTTGTGTAGGACATTGCCCTGGGATCCAGGACCTCAGCTGGATTTTTGGGTCTCTAATGTGGGGACAGATCTCCTGCACACTTCTACATTGGACTTTTTGAGTGAATATTATAAAATAATCCTATAAATTATGTTTCCTGTATTAAATCTATTTCCTTGCAAATTCTGACTACAATATCTTCTGATTTAAAAAAAATGGCTACTCCACCCCATATCTCTCATTGGTTCTCCTGTCATAAGACTGACAGCAATGACTGACAGCACTTTGAGTTATCTAAAGCACACCTTGGTACACATGTCACTCTGATTTAGTCACATATGTGAGATCTGGTCCCTGTGCCTGAAACTTTAAACAGGTTTGAGTGAAGAAAAGGTTATACAACATGCATGTTCTCTGGCCTGGATTGATGAATTTCCTGGGTCATTGATATTTTTATTTCTTCTTCTCTTTGGACAATGGAAGGAGGCCATTGTCCAAACTCAGGTGGATAGATGTGGAGTGACCACCCAGCTTCAACTGGCTCTTTATAGTGCCCGGAGTTCATAACAGTGGAACCCCGGTCTGCAAGATGTGCTTTGTCTGTGCCCTCACTAACACACAGACCCAGCCACTCTTATCGCCTGAACAGATACAATGACAAGCTTCCTCTCCTGGGGAAGATGGGCAAATAGACTTCACCACTGTGCCTCCCCAAGTTTACTGTGTAGCTAGATTTGCTGCTCTCTTGATTCCTATAACTCGCTCTTGAAGTCCTCTTCCAAACTTATACATTGACTTCTTTTTGCCTTTTCCCTTGAGGTCCTCTGGAGTAGCTCAAAAACTACCTCTAGAAGAGATAATAAGAAGTGATTGCTTACATAAAACCATAAATCTAATCACATCTCTTTCCTAATATCAACAGTTACCTAAGAACCTGAGGGACTCATTAGATGAAGTTGCCCAGAGTATTGACATCCTCCAAAATCAAAGAGATTTACCAGTAGCAGTGGCTGTACAAGACCATCAAGGAATAGATCTCCTAACTACTGGAAAGGAGTGATTACATTTCTTTTAAAATAAGAACGCAGTTCCTGTGTCAGTCAGTGTGAGACAGTGAGACATACAGCACAAAAGCTAGCTGGCCGCACTTCCAGGATCTGCAGGAACCATCTGGGTCCTGGGCCTCCTGACTCAATATCTGGAATTGGGGTCTTGTTCGCTTTCCTGGACAGAATCGGTACTAACCCTGTTCTTAAACTTACTATTTAGGCCTCAAATACTTAGTCTCTTAGTCAAATATGTTTATTCATGTTTAACAGCTGTTGATCTAAGATCGATGGCCTGAGCCAAGTACGAAACCCACCTCCACACCTACCGCTCATGAAGACATCCTCAGAGAAGTAGTCAGACTCCCTTAGCCCCCTGGATGAGGCAGGTCCCTCGCTCTCCTCATGGGTAGGCTCAGTGCCCCAGTTCACCAGGAAGCAGCCATGGGAAATGGACATTCCTCCCTCTGGGCCCAGGAAGGATTTTCAGAGACCAGGTCTCTCTGGAGGAGTACTGTAGACAAAATATTTGGGGCAATGGGACCACTCCTCGATTCACTTAAACTTGGGCAACACTCCAGGAGCAACCCTTCCACTGCACTAAAAGAGCCAGATAAAAATGAACAGAACCAGGAAATTCCTAGAGAGGGAGGACAGAGCACAGTGTGTTAGATAGAGTGGCAGGACTCAAAATTCCTTTCCTTACTCAAAATTCATTGACAGTTCATACACATGGGCTGCACGTTATGCATGTAAATATAACTACGAACTATGGGAAAAGTCACCTACGATATACACCATTGGGATGACTCAGCACCCTGTCAATCATTTTGTCAGTCACATGCAGAGTCAAGGCACACTAGGCAGAATGCGTGTTTTTTCAAATCCAAAAGCCTCACTTCATTCCTGTTCTCTCTGCTGCACAGGTACCACTTCTCTCCCCGCTCATATGAGCTTTTGGTTTCCGCTGGCAGGAACCTGCTTGCTCACAGTTGCACCTTCCACCATCATCTTAGTAACACTGTGTGCAGAACTTGCAGTTCATAGCTCATTATGCACAAGAAACAGGAATGTGTCTCTCAGAAACCCGGCAAGCACTGTACCACTTTTGTCATACATTTCGTTAGCCCAAGGCCTTTGTAAGAAGCTAAATAGCGACCCCTTTATTGTGTTTTCTTTTGAGACAGGGTACCTGTTATGGGTAATACATTGTGTCAACTTGGGGAGTCCAGAGGTTTGGCTGAGTGACTCAGCAGGAAGCCAGGGTGCTTTGTATAAATCCTGAGCCTGTGGAAGAGGAGGGCATGGAGGTTATGTGAGAGGTACCCGCCCCCTGGGTGGGGGTAGCCTATTTACAATGTAAGGGAGAAAAAGAGGCTGCCTGCCTCCATTCCTCCCTTGTGCTCTGGTGGTTTTTGCTGTGCTCTGCTGCCATGAACAGTTTGCCCTCTGCCATGTGCCACTCTGCCTCTGAACCAGCCAAGTATGGACTGAACCCTCCACAAACTGTAAGCTAAATAAACCTTTCCTTTCTTCATTTTGGGTGTTGGGTATTTTGTCTCAGCAACAAGAAAAAAGTAACCAAGACACTTCTCAAACTGTGGTACATATGCAGTGGTCACGTGTGCTGTCTCTAATTACTCCGTGCCACTAATTTACTTCCCACTCATCTGCATTTTATCCTTGAAATTAACTTGCAACTGTTATTCCCAAATTAACCTGGGTTTTCCTTATGTCAAATTCAATGAAGACTTTCAGTTATCCATCTACATAAATTTCACAGTAGAATAGTGTTTTGGTTACTTTTTTCTCATTGCTGAGACAAAATACCCAACACCCTAAATGAAGGAAGGAAAGGTTTATTTAGCTTACAGTTTGTGGAGGTTTCAGTCCATACTTGGCTGGTGCAGAGGTAGAGTGGCACATAGCAGAGGGCAAAGGTTCATGGCAGCAGAGCACAGCAAAAACAACCAGAGCAAAAGGGAGGAGTGGCTGCAAGAAGCCTCTTTCCTTCCCTTACATTGTAAACAGCTTAACCCCACCCAGGGTGTGTGTAACACTCACATAATCTCCATGATCTCCTCTTCCACAGGCTCAGAATGTACACAAAGTAAGCACCCTGGCTTCCTGCTGATTCACTCAGCCAAACCTCTAGACTCCCCAAGTTGACACAACGTATCAACCATAACAAATAGGATCACAGCTTTCCTTAAATCTTCCTTAAGAGAGAATTCAAAATCCTATATGCATTATATCATATGTAAATTCATATAAATATATATAAATCATTGTTATATATTTATATATGATATATAGCCTATATAGATTATCATTTTTCCCCATCAAGAAAGGATAGCTTAGGTCTCCTCTTCCACCACAGTGCTTCTGAGTCCACAGTGAATCTGGTGACTGACTTCAATGCTGGACAATAGAAAGGGAAAATAATAGTCACCTTGGAGAACCACGGCACATACCAGCTTAGCCAAATAATCCAAAGTCTAGTCTCTTCCATTAAGATTTAGCCTATGTCTGTAATACTTTTTTTTTTTTTTTTGTGGTACTGGGGGTTGAATTTAGGAACTTGCACTTGCCAGGCAGGCGCTTATTCCACTGAGCTATATCCACAGCCCCTAAATTTAGCCTATGTCTGAACAGCTACTTTGAGGATGCCAATATGCAATATAACAACCAATGTTAATTTCTATCTTCTTGTTTGAGCTTCTGTATTTTTATTGTTCTTTATTTTTTATTCTCTTTAAAATAACTGACAGAGGCATCGTGTTTGGGACTAAAAAACATTTTTATTGTTCCCTTTGTACATATCCTTTTATTTGTCTTTTTGAGACAGGATCTCACTATGCAGTTCAGGTTGGCCTTCAATTCATTAGGTAGCCCACGCTGGCTTTGAACTTACACCAACCTTCCAGCCCCAGCCTCCCAAGTGCTGGGATTACAGATGTGCACCCCACACCTGGCTACCCTTTTTAAAATATAATTTTTAAAGCAGTTTTATTGTTCCAGGTGATGGGACTCTAGAGAATATAAAACTAAATCTAATCTAATCAAATCATCAGTCCTCTCGTAGCAGTAATTTAAAATGAGGATGTTTTTTAAAAATAACACATTTCAATGGTAATACTGTCTTGTTAACCATGATGCAGTAATAGTAAAATTCTTAGCTCTCATGTTGTGATTTTTTCCTCTTAATGGGTATCTCAATTAATTGTCAATAAACAATTGGTGGAAAATTATGAACAAGTACAAAATAAATTACTCAAATATGAGTAATGTTACTCATATTTGTTCTTATATGTTACATAACTTGTTCTTTATGTATTTTAAATAATACTTTATAAAAAATCAAGATGGTGAATTTATCAAAACTTATGTAACAGAACCATGTTAGAGTGAAAGATGAAAATGGAGAAAAATAGAATAAAATACAAAACAAAAGGCATACATTAAAAATGCACTGGCTCACCTGTGCGTACTGTTGTTTGGATTATTTCAGTGTCTCAGTTTCTGTGCCATGTAAAAAGTCACATAGGGTGTCCCTACCCCACATATGTCCTTAGAGTAACCCTAATGCTCAGGTAAATTTTTTTTCAAATGAAGGAATAGCTTGCTACTGATAAAAACATTTATCAACCCAGAAGCAGTTAAAAGAAACTCACTCTAGGAGAAAAGAGTTTCCTTGCCATGCATATAAATGACTTGCCTAACCATAGATTATTGGTCATTTCAGTACCCACAACTCTTCCTAGTGTGTGATATATTTAGTATTCATTGACAAAGAGAAAGGTTACATAATGCTACACTAAATTTTGCAAAGCCCACTGATTAGCAATAATAGATTATCTTCCTGATAACTTGATCTTCAAATGACATTTTAGTTCCACTTACTAAAGTGCACGGATTGTACAGATTGTTGTGAATCACTGCACTGTGTCTTTATATGCTCACCTGGTGCAGGCTCTTCCCTTCCACTCTTGTGCCCAAAGGACTCTCCCAAGGCCTTAATAGTTCCACTGCTGCTCTTAATCATGTTTGTTTGTTCCTACATATGAGAGAAAATGTGATCTTGTTCTTTTGTCTGTGGCTTATTTCATTTGTTTAACATGACATTCTCCAGTTCTGTTCATTTTGCTAGAAATGATAGGATTTCATTCTTCGTTATGACTGAAGAATGCTCATGTGTACCAGACCATATTTTCTTTACCCTTTCATCTTCTGATGCACACATATCTTAGCTATTGTGAAGGGTGCCACAGTAAATGGGGTATTTCTTTGTATACTGACTTTATTTTCTTGAGATATATCCAGGAGTAACATAACTGGATCATATGGTACTTCTGGTTTTAGGTTCTGAGAAACCTCCATATGGTTTTCTGTAATGGCCCCACTAATTTACATCCCTATCAACAGTATATAATTTAGTTTCCTTTCTCTCTACATCCTGCACATTCATTTTTAAGTGTTATGTTGAAGATATTTGCATTTATGTTTATTAGTCTCTAATTTTACTTTTCTTCCTACGTCTCTCCATCTCTTCTTTCTACTTTTTCTTTTTCATTTCTTCTTGTGGTTTTGTTCTTTATCCTTTGTGAGTAGGGTGATGCTGACCACACAGAATGATTTGGGTTGGTTCTCCCCTTTGTGTTCTGTGGAATACCTTGAGAAGAATTACTGTGAGTCTTTCTTTAAAAGTCTGATAAGCTCAGCATTCAAAAACCAGTTAATACAATCTATCACATCAACATACTCTAGAAGAAAAGCTCTTATTTCAACAAATGCAGTGAAATCATTTGACAAAGTCAGTGTTCAGGGATGGCGCTCAGCACAAACTTGGAGTAAAGAGGAATGCCCTCAAGTTTAGATCATATTCTAAAACTACAATTAACATTATGGTTAATGGTGAGAAACTCCAAAGCTTTCTCTCAAAGATCAACTATAAGAGAAGGATGTCTTCTCTTAGCAAGCCATTTTTTCTGATTTTCTGAAAAATTTTTTAATATGAAGGATCTATGTGTTTCACAGTTCTATGAGGTAGTGCCAGTGGTTTTGAAAAATTATTCATTGACACAAAATAATTGCACATATTTATGTGATAATTCAATACATGTAGAAGTGATGGCATTTTTATCTTCTTAATTACTTATCATTTCCTATGTATTCAGAGCCTATAGAGGCCCCGTATATTCCTGGGGCCCCGTATATTCCTTCTGTAATTCTCTCTAAAATATGTATTAAGTTGTAAAATCTAGTCCTTCCTCTATGCTGTAAACTCTATAGCTTCTTCTTGCTATCGAACTGTATCTGTTCACCAGACTCCCCACTGTGCATGACGCTACTCCCAGCTTTCCTCTCCTTCGCTCCCTCATTCTACTGTCTACTCCCATAAGATCAACATTCTGAGCTTCTACACATGCATGAGAACGTGCAGTGTTTATCTTCCTGAGCCTAGTGTTATGGTTTGGGGGTGTTTTGCAAGGGAACAATATAATACAGGACACATATTTTATAAGATGATTTATAATAATCACCCAAAGAATGATATGTGAGAGAGTACAGTAAATCTGCCCACACACTATAGACCAAGAAATCTAGCTGAAGGCCTGGATCCCATGGAAAAGTCCTACATGAGTCGAGCTGAAGACCTAGAGCTCGTAACAGTGCCTCCCACAAGTCCAGCTGGAGGCCTAGAGCTCATAACAAAATCTCAAGCAGGCCTGTTTCACAGTTCTGTGCTGGGAAGGCCCAAAGGTCAGTGGTGGAATCTAGGAAGGCTGTGCCACCAGGATGAAGGATCTGTGCTAGCAGGCTGAGGGATCTGCACTGGAGTGAGAAAGCAATGTGCAGGGTAAGAACCAGAGCTCCCCTGAAAAGTACCAGTGCCATCCTCGGTGGATGAGCTCCTCAGAGGATGAAAGCAGCCAAGTTCCTCAGGGAAGCCAGCACGACGAGCTCCTCCAATAGAACCAACAGCTCCTTATACCTTCTACCAGCTCCCAACAGCCTAACTTCTTCTCCAGTTCTACCTCTTCTGCTGCTGGCAACAGTCCCCAGGTGGGCCTCCCACACCCAGCACCACAGTTACTTAGTTCAGCTGGGGGTTATAAGTTGACCACCGGTTATCAATGCACTTCACCTAGTTTATTGCAGTTAGGATGTGGTTCTTTGTCAGAGAAAAAGTTTTCTGGGGCTGTGATCTTGAAGAGTGAGTCTATTAAACTTAGTAACCTGTGATGAAATCTCCCCACTTCAGAGTCCAATTACTCGCCCCTATGGAGACGGATGAAGAGCCTCACTAGCTGCCATTACAGAAGCGAGAGAAGCAGTTTTTCACAAAAGTAAAATCTAAACAACCCGATCAAGCACTAAAACAGCATTTAGAGCTGTCCACCTTGTAAAGGCTGATAAAAAGTAGATTTAGTTAAGAAGACATTTCAGGTTGATCTATATATAAAGTGTCACATACCCACCAGGATTTTTAATTTTAGGAAACAAGATGCTCAGAATTTAATCCTGATACATGGAGAGAGGGGGAGGTTTGAAGTGAAAGCAGGCCATGTCACTTACAGTGCACTGCAAGCTCTCGTTACAGAACACATTCCCCCCTGTGGACTTCCATATCTCTGTTGTAACTCATGGCCACTAACACACTGACCACTCAGAATCTATCACTGTAATCATCGGTCTTCATTGGTTCTTTGGCTGATCAATATCACCCTTTGTGGCAGGAATTATCTATTATACAAGTAACACATTATTTTCATATGACACAAAATTTTCATGTAATTTTCCAAATAAAAAATATGTATACTGAGCAGTGCAGGCTCCATAATTAGAAAAAATTTTCAAAAATAATTCCTGTAGTTGTGAAATCATACTGATGAAAAAAATCAAGTTTCTTCATAGACAGGAGTTTGGAAAGAATAAACTAAGGATTGTAAGTTTCAAGAGGTGACAGGGGCTGGGAGATTTCCCTCTGTGGGTATCCTACACGCCTGGGCACCTAGGCTTTTCTGCCATTAAGAAACTGTTTACAAAAAGCTATGTCTATAAAAATGTAAATGTTTTGCTGTCACTTGACTGGACTGGCTTACAAAATCATGGTAGACAGTCCAGCCACGGCTCACTATGCACTGGAGAACACAGAAAACCATCAGATGATCTGTCCAAGAAGCTGGAAGCCTCAGAAAGTCAGGCAGCAAGGACGCAGCCGCAGTGCTAGGCTGAAAGCCTGGCAGCTCCCTGGAGAGTGGTGGGAGCCCACATGCACAGGCAGAAGAAGCTGCAGCCTGATGTCCCTGGGCAGCAGCAGCAGCAAAAATTATCCCTGCTCAAGAAGGATTGAGTTTGTGCATCTAGGCAAGCTATCCTCTTCTGAAGCATTTTGTCCCATCTGGGGCCCCGTATATTCCTTGGTGCTGCCCACATTCAAGACAGGCAGTCCACTCCTTTTTTAAGACATGCCAGTAATCTGGAAACACAAACACCCAGCAATGTCCTTTACTAATTTTCTACATGTCTGTCAATTCACTTTCAAATTGTAAATATCTTCTTAAATGTTCCAGATAATGTTCTGGAATCCTCTTTGTGTTTTATAAATACCTTCTCTCTGTATTTGACTTGCCTATTTGTTTTCATGAGGTTAAATCCAGAGAAGCATCTTTATTTGTAATGATGTCCTTATTTTTGTTTTCATTTCTGCATAGTACTTGATGTGGCCTGGCTAAAAGGCATTTCGCCTCCTCACAAATCACAAAGATAGCCTATATTTTCTTCTAATTATTTTATGCATATTTCTTTCAACTTAGATTTAAAAACCCTGTAAGTTTTCTGTACGATAAAATAATGAAGGTTTTCATGGGGCAGGTACAGCATCATAATTTTCTTTCCTGATTGGATTATTTCAGCATCGTTTTAGAAGAGCACATGATCCCCACAACTCTGCCAGCATTTGTGATTGGTTGATTTCTCAATAGACATTCTTTCTGGGGTGAGATGAAACCTCAGTGTTGTTTAATTTGCATTTCTTGAATGACCAATGATGTGGAACATTTTTTTCATATACTTATTTGCCATTTGTATTTCTTCATCTGAGAATGATTCTGAGTTTCAGAATTCAAAACCAGAATACCATATTATTCTGTTCTGATCTCTGAGAGCTTTTCAACACTTTCTTGATTGTCACAATCATGACAATTTTAAAGAATACTGGTCAGTCAATATGTAGAATTTTCCCACCTTTCATCTACCTAGTTTCTCATGACTGGACTGATATTATTACAGAGGGAAAGGTACATAGGTACTTGGCCTCATATCAAGGCATTAATGATATTTATATGACTTTCCACTGGTGATAAGATACAGACCCCCAAGGCTATGCCCCTCTGACCCACATAGGCATACCCCAAAGTGGGTCTTACTAAATCCCCTCAGTATCTGTCAAGACAATCAAACTGACAGTCAGGATTAACCATTACATCCTGCTCTCCAGAACTGTGAAAACATTATCTGACTTGTAGAGGGGTTTTTGTAGATATAGTTAAGTTACACACTTAGAGTAGATCATTTACCCTATGACATTTATCCCACAGGGACCAAATTAATGAGATGAGCCCTTAACAACCAGGGTATTTTTCTCTGATTGAAAGAAGCCAGAAGCAATGGAAGTGAAAGGCAGAGATGTCCAAGACTAAGAATAACCTAGTGCAGGACAGCTGCTTCTGAGAAATAGTGCCCTGTGCAGGGAGCTGATGGGAGGGACTTGGGGGTTGACAGCCAGGAAAGAAACAGAGACCAAGATCCTGTAACTATAGAGAACTAAACTGTACCCAAGCCAAAACGGCCTTACAAGGAAATTCTTCCTCAGTCCTCTGAATGGAAACCAAGCACCCAAATCTTATATTCAGCCTTGTAAAACCTGGAGCAGAGAAACTAGTCAAGCCCACCTGGATTTCTGACATTCACAACTGAAAACAGAATTGTGTTGTCTTAAGTATCTAAATTTGTAATAATTTGCTACAATAACTAACAAAACCTAACACATCAATATGCACATATATGAACTACTTCCATATCTGCAATGTATGCAGTTATAGTCAACCTACTATAAATTCATACCAATACCTCTGATTTTGACTTCCTTGCTACCAAGTTCGTTGCAGCTTTCCTCCTTGCTAATACAACTTTCTTTTCTAAAAGTCACAACCTAACTTCCATTACTTACCTGTATTGGTTTTGTTTGTTAATCTACATAGCAAGGCATGGTGGCACATGCCTATAATCCCACCACTTGGGAGGCTGAGGCAGGAGGACTGTTGAGAGTGCGAGACCAGCCTGGGCTACAAAGTGAGCTCAAGCCCAGCCTGACCTGCACAGCAAGACCCTGTCTCAAAAAGACCAAAACAGAAAAAACCTCCAATAGACATGTAGTTTTACAGTTACTGAACTACATGCCTGTAATGAATAAACTTACCAATTCTTAGTATTATGTTTTTCTGCAGTTCTCTATGCTATTAGCCTTTCAAACTGCAGTTACTAAAGTCATCTTCTTTGCCCCACATCACTGACAGTGAGATTTCTTCTACACAATAATGGATTTAACCTCTTTTTTCAGAGACTGCTCTCCATTCTGAGACTTACCAAAACCTTGGTTCATTTGTAATTTGCATCTAGTATAAACCACGATCTATAATGTACAATTCTGTGAATGTTGACAACTATGTCCAATCATGTATCCACCACTCCAGTATGATACAGAGGAGACCACCACACTAAAGCCTCCTTGACCTCATTTTATCTCTAACACAGCAATCACTGATGAGCTTCCTGTCCCTATATATATATATATATATATATATATATTTTTTTTTTTTTTTAACTGTACCAGGGATCAAACTCAGGACCTTGCACTTGTCAGGCGAGCATTTATTCTACTGAGCTATATCCCCAGCCCCCTGTCCCTATATTTTAATCTGTTTTCCTCTTTTAAATGGATGGGATCATACAGTACTGTTATGTTTCTAAGAGAAGCATGTCTTTGTATCTGGAAACTGGTTTAAAGAAATGCATCTGGTTGCAAGTTGACAAGAGGTGGAATGTTATGGTTGTTACATTGTGTTAACTTGGGGAGTCTGGAGGTTTGGCTGAGTGATTCAGCAAGAAGCCAGGGTGCTTACTTTGTATACATCCTGAGCCTGTGGAAGAATAAGGCATGGAGACTGTGTGAGAGCTATACACCTCCTGGGTGGGATGAGCCTGTTTACAATGTAAGGGAAGGAAAGAGGCTGCTTGCAAACATTCCTCCCTTTTGCTGGTTGTTTTGCTGTGCTCTGCTGCCATGAAGTTTGTCCTCTGCCATGTGCCACTCTGCTTCTGAGCCAGCCAAGTATGGACTGAAACCTCCACAAACTGTAAGCTAAATAAACCTTTCCTTCCTTCAGTTTGGGCGTTGGGTATTTTGTCTCAGCAACAAGAGAACAGTAACCAAGACAAGTATCTATAGAGTTTTGTGGTGGATTCTACTATTTACCAAAATACATTTAAATCTCTGCAAGGACTTTTGCTTATGTAGTGTGTTCTTTTCATTTAAAAAATAAATTATGTATATATTACAATTTATCCATTCAAAAGTTGAAGGACACTCAATTTTTACAATTACTAATAAAGTTACTGTAAACATTTGTAACAGAATAGTCAAGTAACATGGCAGTTTTTATGTACTTGGATGGATACATAGGACTGATGTTGGTCACTCAGATAGTGAGCGCTTGTTTATGCTGAGAGAAAATGTTTGCTAAACTGGTTGCTGCACATTTCATTTCCAATCAAAATAAATGAGAGTTTTCATTTATTAGGTGCCTTTGAAAATATTTGTTTTTGTCAGATTTTAGGATTTAAGCTCTTCCATGATAATGTAGTGATATCCATACAGTTGCAACTAGAAATACAATTACTGAATCAAATGATATCTCCAAGTTTAACACTTTGAGGAAACGACAAACTCTTTTTGAAAAGGGCTAGACTGTTTTGCAGTATCACCAGCAACACAGAAGGATTTTAAATAAACCCCTAATGTTATGGTTTGTGTCTACATTCCCCCAAAGCCTCACGCAGTCACAGGGCTGGTGTGTAGTTCTTGACTGACTCATGGGATTGTGGGTGTGAGTGCTAGCCCCACCCTGGGAGGGGAGCCTGCATACATTACAAGGGAGGGAAAGAGGCTTGCTCATGATCCTCCTTTTTGCCCTTGTTGCTTTTGGTGTCTTCTGCCACCGTGAACGTTCACCCTCTGCCATGTGCCACTCTGCCTTGGAGCCAGCCGAGTATGGACTGAGACCTCTACAACCTGTGAGCTAGATAAACCTTTCCTTCCTTAATTCTGGGTGTCAAGTATTTTGTTCCAGCAAAGAGAGAAAAGTAAAAAACATACCTAACAACGTTGACACTTCTATCTGACCTTTATTATAACCATTTGGAGGAGTACTTCAAATATACTTTTGTCAAAATCTTCAGGTTCCATATTTAAAACATTCAACTATGGAAAAAAAACTAGTGAGAAGTTGTAGAAGTACTGCAATAATAAACCGATAAGCCACATGTTCTTGCTTTTTCTAAAACTAAAATCTCTCGTTCATTTCTACTTCTAGCAGATTTTCATTCTCAAGAAAAGCATGCTTCTTTCCAGCTCAATCCAGTTACATAGGAAGTCAAGGAAAAAGGAGGAAAAACTAAAAAGCCTCATCAGTATTTGGTGAACTGAAAGAAATGTCAAGAACACGCTCAGTATTTTTTACTGACACTAACTTTACTGGGACGCTAGGGCATTTTGTTGCAGACACCACCAAGCATTCGCTCGTGGTAATGTAAGAATGGACAAAACAAGGGGCTGAAAGTGAAGCATGGCTCGAATCGGACACTGCAGAAGTTTGCAACACATTCACGTAACTGAGATTCGACGTGAGACAGGGATATGTAGTCCTCCAGGGCGTTGAGAATATCTGCATTAGCTTTTTTCTTTTTCTTTTTTTTTTTTCATTAATTAAGTGTATTGGTACATTTTAGGTTTGCATAATGATCACATTTATGATAAGGAATTTGTATCTGTACATGACATAACTTGATATTTTTCCCCCATTCTCCTACCCTCCCTTCAACCCCTCTCCCCTATTTTATTTACAAAACCTTTGTTTCTGTTTTTTCTTCTTCTCTCATTTTTTCGCGTCCTTCCTTTTCCCCTCTCCCTTCCGTTGTTCCTTTTCCCATTTGAACATTTTCCTCCTATTTCACAGTATCTATTATACATTATCTTTGCTTTGCTTTTTAAGAATAAGAGTAGTCATGAATGTGGCATAAAGCGGATTTGGGGTAAAGGGACCAGCATAAGGCTTAGACCTTCTAACCATTCTTAGTTTGGCATTTCTCCACTTCAACTCTCCCCAACACAGGTACCAAAAAGATTTCTCTTTGAACTAGTACTGGCAATGCTGTAAGTCCAGATTGACAGGACTGTGGTCCAATCACAGAGTGAGACTCTTAGCGTCAGAATGAAGAGGCGGGGCAATCAGGGCGTTAGAAATTTGCAAATGCCCAGCAACCAGCAGCAGTTAAGGGATCTCCAACAGTAAGTGGGTTTGGCTCAGACCTTCTGACCATTCTTAGTTTGGCATTTCTCCACTTCAACTCTCCCCAACGCAGGTACTGAAAAGATTTCCCTTTGAACCAGTACTGGCAACAGTGTAAGTCCAGATTGACAGGACTGTGGCCCAATCACAGAGTGAGACTCTCAGAGTCAGAAGGAAGAGGTGGGGCAATCAGGGCGTTATAAATTTCCAACTGCCCAGCAATCAGCAGCAGTTAAGAGATCTCCAACAGAAAGTGGGTTCAGGCAGCAGCCTTGATACCTCAAGATGTCTCTTTCCAAAAAGTTGACTTTAGACAAACTGGATGTTAAGGGGAAACGAGTCATCATGAGGGTAGACTTCAATGTCCCTATGAAAAATCAGCAGATTACAAACAACCAGAGAATCAAGGCTGCCATTCCAAGCATCAAGCACTGCCTCGATCAAGGAGCCAAGAGTGTCGTTCTTATGAGTCACCTGGGCCGGCCTGATGGTGTGGCCATGCCTGACAAATACTCCTTGGAACCCGTTGCTGCTGAGCTCAAAAACTTGCTGGGCAAAAATGTTCTGTTCTTGAAGGACTGCGTGGGTCCAGAAGTGGAGAAAGCCTGTGCCAATCCCGCCACTGGGTCCGTTATCCTGCTGGAGAATCTGCGCTTCCATGTGGAAGAAGAAGGAAAGGGCCAAGATCCTTCTGGAAAGAAGCTGAAAGCTGAGCCAGATAAAATACAAGCCTTCCAAGAGTCCCTCTCCAAGCTGGGGGATGTATACGTCAACGATGCCTTTGGCACCGCACACCGGGCTCACAGTTCTATGGTGGGTGTGGACCTGCCCCAGAAGGCATCTGGGTTCCTGATGAAGAAGGAGCTGGAATACTTTGCCAAAGCCTTGGAAAACCCAGAGAGACCCTTTCTGGCTATCCTCGGTGGGGCCAAAGTGGCAGACAAGATCCAACTCATCAAAAATATGCTGGACAAGGTCAATCACATGATTATTGGAGGTGGGATGGCTTATACCTTCCTGAAAGTACTCAACAACATGGAGATTGGTGCCTCCCTGTTTTGTGAGGAGGGGGCCAAGACTGTCAAAGATATCATGGACAAAGCGAGTAGGAATGGAGTCACTATTACCTTTCCTGTTGACTTTGTCACTGGTGATAAGTTTGATGAAAATGCTAATGTTGGAAAAGCCACTGTAGAATCTGGCATACCTCCTGGCTGGATGGGTTTGGACTGTGGTCCTGAAAGCAATAAAAAGTTCGCTCAAGTTGTAGCCCAGGCAAAGCTAATCGTTTGGAATGGCCCCATGGGAGTGTTTGAATGGAATGCCTTTGCTCAGGGCACCAAAGCCCTCATGGACGAGGTCGTGAAGGCCACTTCCAAAGGCTGTGTCACCATAATAGGGGGTGGAGACACTGCCACCTGCTGTGCCAAATGGAACACCGAAGACAAAGTGAGCCACGTGAGCACCGGCGGGGGTGCCAGTCTGGAGCTTCTGGAAGGCAAAATCCTTCCCGGAGTGAAGGCCCTCAGCAACCTGTAGTCAGTGGAATGTTCCTTCCTGCTGTTCCCTGTCCATAATCTTCAAGTCAGTTTACTACTTTTATATCTCAACTTGATTTTGGTTAAAATCTACCCCCATGAAGACCCATGTAAGGATAAAATGACTGGATGCTCAGGAACTCTTAACATCAGTACATGTCAGTTATTTCAGCCCTGTCATGTATCAGCCCTGTCAGATAGTGTTTGGACTTCACCACTGCACTTCCTAGGGAGAAAACCTTAAATTGCCTATTAAACAAAGTGAGCTGAATAGTTTGCATGTCTGTGTTCATTTTATCCTGCTGTGTCAGCACTGCTCTCGTTCAAATAGGGAAATGGGACCAACCCAAGATGCTATGCAGTGATGGGGTAAAGGGTCGCAAAATGTTAAATCGTGAAAATGCCCCAATAGAAAAAATTTTACATGCAATAGATCCTCAATATCATTAGTGAGCCACTAAAGGAAAGTTGACTCCTAAATAAGAAAAGAGAGACAAAATGATATTCAGTAAATCAAAGAATTTAAGAAAAAATATTCAGACACAAGAAAGAAATTATGTCCTTGCACCTGGGATGCACAGGAGGGAGTGTGCATAGATCTCTGTCCCAAAAGGAGGTTCAAATTAACCTTGGGGTGTAAATGGAGAAGTAATGGCTTTATTTTTAAAGCAAACATATTTAATAATGGATCATAAAGGAATAAATTCTAAAAGTGGATTTGAGAGATATAAATTTATATATAAGTAGTTTAGTATTGAAAAATAGAGCTAAAGTAACTCTGGTATGTTAAAAAATAATAAAGATAAATAACTCTATTGGTTGAATATTTTTCCAGTACAGAATGGGCAAAGACATGGATCCTGGTAACACTGTCAACAATTAAAAACACACCACAAGTTTTCCCAGCTCTAGGGCATATTTCCTGTAACTCCCACACCAATGATATATGTTAAGTACCCAGAATAATTAAGCTTCAAATGTAAATTTTAACACAGTACTTCACCATATTTTAAAGAGAATATTAGGAAGGTCATAAGAATCTCAAAGAATAAGAAGGAGTATAATTCTAAAGATAAAAAAGAGACAACCAAAATTTCCATATATGAAACAATTCTAAAATAATACCTTCTCACATTAAAGCACATGTTAAAAATGTAGATTTTTCTCCATGTGATCATGCAGGGAACCAAGCCTGTGAGGCAAATGTACTGTGCAGTAAGGGTGCTCGATCCTTATCTGAAGGTTCGCTCTTGGATTGCCACCCTGAAGAGAGAAGCTAGAGAAAGAAAATGCATATTAAATACAGGTCCTCAAGAATTCAGGAATTAGTTTCAGTCACTGTTTGGGTAATTTATTGTGTAATGATGTCTTCTGTACAACGAAGGTTTGAGAGAGGCATTTCTAGCTGGTTACCTTGTTCTAACTAGAAAATCAATACACTCTATTACCAACGGGAAGGAGGAGGGAAATAATGTCTGGGGAGAAATTTGCTGTTCTGCTGGACTGTCACTCTGGCCACCCAAGTATCCACGTACCCTTCTTACACATAAAAAATCCCTTCTCCAAGAGGTGCAACCAAATGCATTTATTCACTGGAGATTGGTGCCTCCCTGCATCGTCTAGTTACTGCATTTTATTCATTTATTTGGAAAGTCAGGGTGATGCATCACCCCTTCTATGTGAGCTAGAGGAAAGCACAACCTTCCGGCACAGTAAAAAGCAAACTTACAATTCTGTCCTCCCAACCCCCCCATACACATCTGATATATAATGATGGAAATGCAAGAGGACCACAGTGAAAAAGATGAAGTAAAACAAATGCAGTATTTCGTTACAATTGTGAAAGAAATCTCGTTCAATGAGAACTTCGAGGATTCCTTGTTCTGGCAGTGGGAGAAGTGCCCTAGCTACAGACCTTCTGTTCTCTGGAGGAGCTTTCTTATTTACATTTCATTTCTGGCCTTTGTTTGACCACTTGAGAAATGTTTCTTTGGAGATACAGGACACATTGACACATTGCACAGATTTCCTACTCTCCCTGCTGGTACACTTTTAGAAAACAAACATGTTTTTGTGTGAAGTGCTTTCTAAATTTTGTCATGAATTAAGTGTCTTCATCCATTTAATTTCAGAAAAAAACAACTGCACCCCAATCACCATCATTATTTTTACTTGTACTTGTTAACTGTCTAACTCTCACTCAACTGGCTTCTTTGCTGGGCCCCTTGGTCTTTAATAATTGGAAGGCAAGGCCATGTGAGCAAAAGGTAGGCTCCTCCTGCTTCAGCCTTCCAGGGTGCTGCTATTACAGCCCTGTGTCTCCGCATCCAGCTATCACCTGCATTTCTGCTTCCATCTGTTCCCGTCTGCCTGGTTGGTCTTATTTTGTGCTGTAACAAATTGCAAAAATACAAAAACAAACAAAACCCCAACTGCAAACCACAAGCACAAAACCCTTCTAAGCACTATGCTATCTGTGTGCATAGATACTACATGTGTGCATTTATATGGATTATTCTATAGACTTACAATTTCATGGTTACAAACTAGAATTATATGCAGTAAAAACACATAATGTTCTATGTTTTAAAATAATGTGGTTTTTTATTATTATTAAGGTTACCACCAATGACAGAGATGCCTCAGGTTTTGTTTCAAACAGAGTGGAATTCGTTTGTCCGAGGTTGACATTCCAATTACCGAAGTTGCATACTTGGACAAAGCCACTCACTTACTTGCTGGGTATTTAAAGAAAATTTGAGTCACGGTTGTCTGTTTCAATAAACATCAGCTAATGAAGCTGCAGTTAGAATATAATTTTGTGCTACGGTATGTGGCCTTATTTTTCCTTTTAGTAATTTCCAATCTTAGTATGTTAGTAGAAATCTAGATTTTGCAGGAAAATTTGTGATTCCCAACTCAATGTGTATCAACATTAGGTCTAGGGAGGTGGAGATGACTGATAAAAAGTACAAGTGAAATATTTAGGAAAGGGCGAAGTGGAGAGCATGTGAATCTATATAAGAAAAGAGAATATTTTAGTTGATAGCTCTTCACTGCAGAAGCCTAGAAATCCCCGGAGTCCCTTCCTTTCTCTGTGGCTGCAAACACTTCCCAAGCAGACAACAGTGCAGTTGCTAGATTATTTTCTTTGTTTCTCCTCTCTCAGGTATTACTTCACAGATCTTGCCCAGTTCCTCAGCTCTTCAGATAAGAGAGGCTCTCTAGGTCCTGCTACTTGACCTTAGTCACATACGAAGACGCTAAATACTTATTTCCAATATTGTAACTTAATCTTCCTTTTAAAATCCTGTGCCACCAGGCATGGTAGTGCAGGCCTGTAATTCCAGTCCTCAGGAGGCTGAGGCAAGAGGATTGTGATGAGTTAGAGGCCAGCCTGGGCCACATAGTGAGTGAGCTCAAGGCCAGCCTGAACTACACAGCGAGACCCTGTGTTTGATCAATCTTGCATGTCTATATTTGTTTTCCTGAGCATACACCTTGAAGTTATCAATATGTAATACAACAACCATTGTTAATTCCCTGTCACCTTGTCTGTAATTCAGTTTTGATTGTACTGTTCTTATGTTACTTTGTAAGTGGCTATCTGTTTGTTAATATGCTTTTGTTCTTTTACTTTTAAAATTAAAAAGAAAAGATTCATTGCTTTCCTCTGCAAAAGGCTATGTTCTTCTACTTGCTGTCTGAGGTTTCTTGTAGATCACAAATTATATGGCTCTGAAACCCGGATTGTCTACTTGAGAATAATGACTGTACTACTGATCTATTAGGACTTTTGACACAAGGTCCAGGGTAAGAGTGGCCTGGGATATAAGCAACACTTCACATAGTGATTGAAATGAATAGTAAAGTAAGAAAAATGAAATCTCACAGCCTTAGCTCTCCAAATGTAAATTCTTTTGGGGCTTGACTTTTAGTTCCTATATATGAAAGCAAACTTTCCCTCAAGGTACAACGCTAAGAGATCTTAAAGAAACAAATAAAATCAAATGCAGTATAATGTGTTCAACTATTCTTGGCATTACCAGAATTATTTAAATAAAAAAGAAGGTGAAAACTTTCCCAAGTAGAGAAGAAGAGGCACTCTGAGGGAGTTCACGGTTGGAATTCAGAGCTGGTGTCTGTAGAAGGGAATACATAGTTAATGAAACACATATTTAAATGTTTGTGGGGCTTTTTGTTTGAGGTTATATGTGGAAAGGCATGATTACATTGCTTGTGCAAATACCGTAAAGTCAGACTCTTGGTTTTTACTGTATACTCTTTTACACAGTATTAACTGATGCATTAATCACATCCCCAATTAGGTCAAAATGCTCACATTTGAGAAAAAAATACTTAACTGTGTAATGAAGACATTGTTCCTTCAAGAAGTCTTACTTCAATCCACACATCCAGAGGACTAAATATTCATAGTTTTTGTCTTATTCTTTTACATTATTGGAAATTTTCAGCTTCTATATCTGTGTCCCACAATCCCAAGAGTCAAAGACCATGTTTTATTTAACTCTTGGCTTGAGGGCACAGTTCGGGATTTGACATGCGGTGAGTTCACAGCTGCAGAGTTGTTATGGATACTGCCATTGTTTTATGGATGGAAAACATAACACACAGGACCCTGGAAGGTACACTGTAAAATATGAATTTTACAATGAGAATAGAAATGAATAAATGTTTCTACATATGAGCAACCAACTCCACTTTCACCACCAGGAAGTTTTGTCAAAAGGACCGGACAAAATTTAACACGGCAGGATACAGAAAAGAACGTGGACTCCCATAGTACAGGGTGGTCAACGTTAGAGAAAGTGGAATTACTATACAACCAGTGAGACATCTTTACTTAAAAAAGTACATTCACATTTTGTCCTATGTGCGGAGAGGAGGTAAAGTGAGAATACGAGCCCGTTAGCCTCAGCTCACTCTTAAGTTTATGCACCTAAATTTCTGCCAGTTTTGCCAATTTAAAAATTTAAAAATACTCAGGTCAGTCGATAATCCTATGAATGTCTTGTAATTAATCAAGTAACTGGAACAAGTAGGATTATTGTGGCTATCTAAAACGTAGAGGTACTACATAATGTTGAAATTAATTTTCTGTTAATAACAGTGTTAATCTCACAAATAGAAGGACTATAAACTAACAGTGGGAAAATTAAGCTTGTTGCTTTGCATTTACTAGCCAAGGGGAATGATCATTTTATGGATGTTTAAATGTCAGATCTGTCGTGTCCTTATTTCAAAAACATAGGGTTGATCAAACATGATGCTTTTTGAAAGTTAGAACATACACATTCTTTCCTTCTTATATAAGAAATGTAAGTAACATCAAGGTATATTAAGTATGTGGGTGTATACGTGTGTGTTTATGTGTGGTGGGCATCGAAGACCACTGGGTTAAATGGCAGAGGTCCTTGAGGCGAGTCTGTCTCCATACTTTGAGTTTACATAATGAAATACAGTTTAACACCCATATAATCAAATTCAAATGTACTGGAGCATAATAACTAGTCAACTTTTTGGCAATCATAGGCAGCCAGTTGACGCACCATACCCAAATCATGCATGTGCCACCTTATGGTCCTTCAGGTTCTGTTCCCATTACTGAGCAAACGTCTCTTTCTGAGATGCCCAATTTATGGACCTTTCTTTGTTCAAATAAACTGTGCTAAATTTGTTCTGTGTAAAGTTTTTTTTTAATTTAACAAAACCAATAGAGACCATCTTTCTAAAGTGCTTACCAGAGGGGTTGTCAAAAGTTCAAGATTTGTAAAGACATAGGATTGATAATAGGATAGCAGTTTATCTGAGCTTCCACTCAGTATTAAGGACGTTGCCACAAAATCAGAGTTCTCTCCAGAAACCATTTACATGACCTGTCAGAACTGTCAAGCCCCTAGGAAAGTGGTTTTAAGAAAGTTTAGGTTGGATTTGTTCTGAAATCCACTCTCCTGTGGTTACTTTGCAGGTATTTAAGGGCTTCTTTGACTACTGGAGTTTCAGGCTTCAGTTCCTCAGTGATAAAGCTAGAGATCACATCACCACACTTCTATGGGCTGTCTGTTGCTGATGGGCTCTTGTGGTCCAAGTCTGCTGCAACAAGCCACAGGTTTATGTCACCTGGAATAAAGCTTTGAGATTCATGTCATGTCTTCCCTGACACTAAAGCTGCTCTGCAGGTTCCAGTCCTTGGCAAGCTTGGGATGAGGCAGTTATGTTTTGCTTGGTTATTGTGTTTCGCCAGCCCAGCAACACGTTCCAGAGCAAAGTCTTGTGCTTACTACTCTATGCTAGCTAACCCCAGTGAACAGGCACTTGCCCCATTCTATGCTACCCGGGGCTGGGGTAGGCAGGCCTCTGGCCTCCTACCCTGATGTTAGGCTGAGATGTGTCTGAGTCTCACAGCCACAGGAGCCTGCACCACTTCAGCAGCACAGTGGCATCCACATCATGGCCAGCAGTGATGGACATCGAAACATGAGTCACGTCCAATAGGGCCAGGGTCATTCTAGAGCTCTGATTCTAGAGCTCTGTCTATGGCAACCGGCCCAGTGATGCTGTGTTATCAAAAGTGGAGGCAATCTCTTGGCCAGTGAGGCTGATGCTAAGCTGGGTTGCACCTGTGACCCATTGCCGCAGGGCCCTTCACAGGCTTGAGAGATGGGCAGATGGGCTTTCCAAGGCTGGGACTGAGGGACCTGAAATATGACTCGGCCCCGTGGACACACAGACCTCCTGCGCCTGATGCCAGAAGTGTTCTAAAGACCCTCTGGGAGCTTTGGCCTGCATTCACGACCTTCAGGTTACAGGAGGTGCTGGCTCTCACTTGAGCAGGACCGGCTCTGGGTTCTGAGACAAATCACTGCTAGCTTTCATGCCTTGCTCTCCAGGGGACAGTGTCTGTGCTTCCCATGCTACTTGGGGCTGGGAGAAGAGTGGTGTGTGCCATCTCCTTGCTGCCTGGCTTAACACAGTTCCTGCGCCTCAGCCTGTAGGCATTAGCCTGGTAATAGGGGTCATGGGACTTGGCTCAATACTGGGTTTCACCCTTGGGTGAAAAGTAAGTTCAGTACTGGCTTTCAAATCCAAGGCCTGGACTCAGTTCTCTCTCCCCCTCACCACTCTGTATGGGCTGATTGGAGTTGAGGAGGAAACCCATGGGCAACTCACCTTCCTGTCTTCTTCAATGTGTTTTTATTTTACTAAAACAAGCATTATGGCCTCTTACCTGATAGCCCTCTTGCTGGTAGTTTGGTGCACAAATAGCTGTTCAAGTTGGTGTGTCTACAGAAAGATCACCAGAGAATTCTACTAAACTGCCATGTTTCCTGACTCCCAAAATATATTTACTATGTTTAATTCTAAGATTGATTTGTAGGTAACTAGATCAAATTAGGAGAGTTGCTTAGATTTTAATATCCCTACCAATATTTCCTTCACTGTTGCAGTGATACAGTACATATTCTTCAAGAACAGTAGATTTTTTTATAACTAAAAGATAAAACCTTCAAAAGATTATTTGAAAAGTGTACTCTTTCTACAACCTCTACTCTACAAAATATGAAAATCCAAAACATGACAAGCCTGCCAAAGTGTGTTTCTAGTACCGAGACTTGTCCATAAACAGAACATGAAAAGGACAAGAACAGACTTAAAGACTTATTGTAATGTTTTCAAACTTTAATTTTAAGAAGTTTCTTCTTATACCAAAGAGTCAGATTGTTCCTTTATTGAGGTTTCTGTATTTTTGGACACTACAAGATACCTGGCATGTGCTTTTCTTATGTGAAAGGGGTGGCATCGCATTGTAAGTGTCACGATAACAAAGGAAAATTGGCAGAGGGTGCATCCCAAATCAGCAAAACACAGTGCCCACGGGCACATTCTCTGGCTGCTCAGTTTTAGGGAAGGGTACACACAGAACTGAAGGATTCCCAAAGTCCAACTTGGGTCCACATTTCCTTTACATTTCTTCATGTAACCCTGAATGACACTCCACTCTGGAAAACACCTATGTAAATGACACAAACTGGTTATTTTCCTCCATGTGACTATGCTCATATATGTATTAGCGAAGGTTGACAAACCACTTATTTAGTTTAAAACCTTAAATACAGAAATTATGGCAGAATAGTGCTGAAAGAATCTATTTGGCAAGCAGAATAGTCCTCATGTTCACCTGAGGAGACTGAAGTCTGTACAGCATGTCTGTGCAGAATTAAGTAAAGGAAAACACTGTTTTTCTTTCTTTCTTTCTTTCTTTCTTTCTTTCTTTCTTTCTTTCTTTCTTTCTTTCTTTCTTTCTTTCTTTCTCTCATTTTTTGTGCTATAGAATAAATCCCAGGGAACTATGTGTGATGTGTAAGCTCTTTGCCACTGAGCTCAAGACCCCAGTCCCCAAGTTATGATTTTTCTAAAGCAATGGATTGAGGTAAGTGCTGTTCATAAAACTGGCCTCACAGAAGCAATCAGGGAAAAAGTATGAGGGTTCTCAGAAGAAAAGGTGAAAATCTTGTGAGAAATTAGAATTACTCCTTCAAAGTTGACATAATCTTTTACTATTTAATTTTTATTTAGAAAATTCTCAAATTCTTGTGATGGTTAATTTTAGATACAAACTTGATTGCATTAAAGAATACCTACAAAGGGAGATAAATAATATTGTGTGTGCAGGTGCTTCCAGAGGATTTTAGCATCTGAGTGTGAGAAACTGGGTGGGAAACACCAGCCCTCAGTGTGGGTGGGCAGTGTCCACTTAGCTGGGGTCAATTACAGTTGCACAACTGGTATCTTCTTTCATCCCTCCAAGGCTGGGACACACTTGTCTCCTCTTGGACATCAGCACTCTAAGGATACCAAACTGCAGACTCCAGAATTTACACTAGGAATCCCCTCTGAGGCACTGGGGCTTTTACTTCAAACTAAGAGGCCTCTATCAGCTTTGCTGGTTCAAAAGCCCTTGGTCTTGGCTTGAGGCACTGTCCCAACATCCAGGGTAAGCAGCCTGCAGCCCCACCTGTCATGGGACTTCTCAACCACATGATCATGTATATGAATTCCCTACTACATCTGAAAACACACATTCAATTGTGTCTGTCTCCCCAGAGAACTGTAACAGTGATCGGCTTATCACCACCTGTCTCCTCATGGCACTCTCTGGTGGTCTGGGAGCTCTCTGACGAATTAGGTTTGTGGAACAGGAAAGGACATTATTGTGAGTACAGACTTGACTGGAGGTTTAAGAGGACTGAGGGCTGCAATTCTGAAGGTGAGAATTTAGTTATATGTATTAAACAGAAAGCAAAAATTCCTAATACCACAGGAGTGGCTTGAAGGAGGGAATAATTAAATTATTTTTTCGTTTGAAACACTCCAAACAAAAATCCATGGCTGCACCTTACCACCCTAGGGGAATATTTTCAAGCTGAAGCTGTGAACTTAACTATTACTTATACAGGGATACAGTAGGAAGACCAAAGCTGTCAACAGAAACAACCTACAAATATACAGGACATTTGAACAATCTAACTAAAAACGAAGCCAGAGCACTTATTTCTAACATCCTAAGGTTTGTGCGGTGATTGTGTAGGAGGCATCACTGAGGTTTTTGAGCTTCTTCTCACAGTAACTGTAATGCTTTGGATTTGAAATGCTCCCTCAAGGCCATGTGCTAAAACCCCTCAGTCATTTGTGGCATTCTTAGGCAATAATGCAAACTTTATTATACAGGGCCCCATTAGAGAAAGTAGATCATTGGGAACATGCCTTGAAATGCATTTTGGGGTCGCCACCACTTCTTCTCTATTTCGTTTCTTGGTGCCGTGTGGTGAGCAGCCGCGCTCTGCTTCTTGTTCCCTGACAACCGGCCCAGCTCCAGGAGAGCCATAGGGCCGTGGACTGAAACCAGAACGGAGAGCTGAAATACACCTTTCCTACTTTATGCAAAAGTCTCAGGTATTTTGTCACAGTGATGCTGAGCTGACTAACACACATAGACAAAACAAACTGCCAACTGTTACAAACCCAAGGTCACCGTGAGGAAATAAAGGATTCGCTGAGTCTAGCTGTGTAGCTCTAAATTCCTCACACTATCATAAATGAGGTGAATGCTACTGTTGTGGTTTGGGAGTATTTTGCGAGGAAGAACAATATAAGATTATTTATAATAGTTATCCAAAGCCTCATATACAAGAGAGTGCAGGAAGTCTGTCCCCAAACACATTTTATTATCCTTCTGAGCCTCAAAAGCAAGTAGCAAAATCACATAATGGTCATCATAATCACACCATAAGCTGCAGTCATCAGTTTCTGAATCTTTGGGTTTGTTCTTTTCTTAGGTCATAACTTGTTCTTGTCTTAGATCATTCTATGTTGATAAAACATCATACCTGAGACTGGGTCACTTCTAAAGAAAAGAGGTTTACTGTGGCTCATAGCAGGAGAAGCTGGGAAGTCTGTATGTTCCTGGTGAGTACCTCGTGGTGGGAAGAGAGGGAATGACCGGGGATAGTGGGAAGCAGTGCCCCTACATGGAAGAGAGGCCACAGAGTGAGGACACCCAGGGGAAACACCACGCTCATTATGTAGCCACCTGCTTTTGTGGTGACTGATCCTGTCTCAAGAGGGTCAGAACCTACTTCTGAAAGGAAAGCAGTGGTCCTTTAAAGTCTCCAGCAGCCCTCACTGTTACAATGTCACAAAGCCTCAATGTGCTTCCTAAGAGGAAAAACTTGTTCAAACCATCACAATTTGAACAATTTGAGGAAACATGTTTTAAAAATCGTTCAGTGGAAAATGACTGTTGCAACACCAATCTTTTAATCATCTTCCAAAGAGAACATATCACATTTCTTTATTAAATTCGGGTGAAAAAGGTCTGAATTCCCTCTATAACATAAACTATACATGCAAATATACAAGAGAGACTATCCCAAAATACTTACTACTTTTAACCTGAGTAGTAATACCATGAGTAATTTTTTTAAAGTTCTTTCAAATATATTTGGTAGCATGCCCTATAGAATCAGAATTATGAATCCTTCAACCCTGAAGTTTCACCTTTATAACTGAGGAGCTTGAGCCCTACTGAGGAGTACTCCCCTGGGTGTTATCTAGTGTACTGATCTTACATTTTCATTAGACAGCTTTTAACAAATATTAATTACCATTATGTCTACAATGATGAAGTGACATAAATATTTCAACTCCTGTTGTGAAAGAATAAAGTCTCTAGCTTTGATCTGTTTATAATGTGTATATATATAGATAGATATAGATATAGATATTTAGTTGACACTAAATATGGGAATATCAAAGAAAAGAGTTGTTTAACAAAAGCTAACAATACTTTTTTTCCTAACTTCCCTCCTGTAGTGTTGTCAGTTCAGCGAAATATCAGAAAATCCATCATCTTCAACGCATTTTATTAGTTGTACAAACTTCACATTGAGAAATAGCAGCCTCGATATACAGAGAGTAAATTTCACAAAATCAAATGCTGAAGTTGATAGTTCTTTTAACACTAGTTTTGTAAATTAATCACTTGGCAGATGTTCATATTTGATAGTATTTGCCATGTTTTATGTCTAGATTCTCCCCAAGGCCTCATGCATTCATAGATGGCCTTTTGAGAGGGGCCTGGATCATGGGGCAGCACACTCTGTGGATCAGTGGATCAGTCCTCTCATAAGTTCATGGCTAAATGTGATGTTGGGAAGACCGAGGGCTGTGGTGTATTGTGGGAGGCGAAGCCCGGGTGGAGGAGGTGGATCACCACCTGGCAGGACCTAGCTCCCTTCCTCCTTGATCTCTGCCTCTCCATACCATCCATTAGCATGTCTCCTCTCCCATGCTCCTCTGCCAGGCACCTGCCCTGGAGCTGCCTGAAACCTTTGCAAACTGAACCAAAATAAACTTTTCCTCCTTACAACTGTGGGTATCAGCATTGTGTACCAGAGCCAAGAAAGTACCTGAGACAGTATTTATGAATAAGTTATTATGTGCAAGATACTGTTACAAACTTTTTTCCATACATTAAACCATATATCCTCACAACACTAAGTATTATTTTATCCCAACTTTACAGGTGGTGAAACTGAAAACTGGATTAAAACCAACAATAGCATTAGTCAGTGACTTAGCAGATAGACACTCATCTCCCCCTCATTTTTCAGGTGCATTAGGAGAGTTATGTAGATGATAAATACTTTAACTATTCTCCATCTCACTTTTACACCAGGCACTATTACAATAACGCAAATCCCTTGTCACCTGGTAAGCTTTCTCCTTAGCCATCACACAGAGGCCTCATCCCTGGGGCGGTCCTTCTGATGTCCACATGCTGTGAGATCTGACTCCTAAGTAATCATATCTGACCCCTAGCAAGAGACTTTCCCTTGGCCACCAAGAAGCACCTGTCCAGGGGAATCTCATCTCCCCACTGCCACTCGTGTCTGACTGATAGTGGTAGGTTTTGAAATACCACATGATCTCTCTCATGTGTAGATGCTAAAAAAAACCTCAATATGAATGTAAAATAATAATTACTAGAGGCTGAAAAGTTGCGAGAGGCAACATAGGGTGACCGGATAATGGATATCCCCAAAACAAAGAATAAATTCTAGTGTTCTACAGCACAGTGGGGTGACTGCATTTCACAGCAACCTGTTAAATGTTTTATAAGTGGAGGAGAGGTGCTTGTAGACTTGCATACAAAGCAACAAGAAAGATATGGAAGTGCTAATTATCCTGATTTGATCGATACATGCTGTAACATTACTGAAATATTACACTGTATCCCATAAATATGTACAATCATTATGTGTTAATCAAATATTTGTGCAGTGTTCCCAACAGGAATACTAACACATTGATTTGATCCTTAAACAGCATACATGTATTGAATTACCATGCTGTACCCCATAAATTTGTACAATTATAACAATACTTTTTAATGGCTATTAAGAGTGCTACTCCTTTCAATCAGAAAAGGCTGAACTTCACGTAAGACAACATTCTTCCTTGGCTTTTTGTCCTTTTCTGTTGTGATTCACCCTGGCTTAGAACTTTTTCTAAAATTCACTTGCACAAAAAACAATGGGCAATACAATCTGTGTCTCGGTCTCTGTGTCTAACGATCCTTGCCTATTGTACAACATATGTTTGTGCATTCATGAAGATGTGTATTACAATGTAAATAGCTCATACACTAAAGAATAGATTAATAATTAAAAATTCAGATATTAAGTTCATATAATTAGAATCAGGACTGATAAGAAAAAATTAAAAAGTTAATCAAAAGAACAAGGAGACAGAAGACCAATATAATTAAATCAAAACACAAATTATCCTCTTCCCTGGAAAATGTCATTAAATTAAAATAGTAGTTCAAAGATAATTCAGTAAAGCAATATCACATTTCTAAGCCTACTATTCAGCCAGGAATGCATGCTAAATTTATGCTATTTCTAAAATACACCTGTGTGGCCTACACTCCTCAATTTCTTGCTTTTTATCTTTTCCTTTTTTTTTTGAGGACAAGCAAAGAGTACTTATCGGAGTTTTCCATGACAAGGGCTCAACACCCATGACCACTGTATTTTGCTAGTAGAGTGGAAAAGCTTTACATTGGACAGCAGACAAAGCTCCTTATTGGCTGGGGAGGGAGGCGAACTGGACTGGTATACCCCTCAATTTCTTGGCAAGAATACAGAAGGCCAGAGATTATCAATCATTTTAATAAAGTTACCATGATTGTCTAAAGAAATATGGTCCTTAAGTATTTGAAATTCTTATTAAATTATAGCCATTCTTTCTTATGATACCTAGGAAAGAATTCTTGTAAGTACCTCTGATTAGTAATTCAATACAACAAAATACATTTTGAAAACATGTTATGTGCTGGGGAAATATTGGGCTTTAGATAATGATAAAAATGGTAACAATTCATTTTTCTTTTGCCAAAGGCTTTTCCCACAGTGACTAGTGCCAGCTCCTTCCCTCAGCAGAGGTGGCAGTGGCCTCCTACAGGGCTGTCTCCATACCAAGGCAGGATTTGGGCCTCAGACCTGGGTGGACCTAGTCCCTCAGCAACGTCTTTGTTGGGGTATGACGAGCTTCCCACAGAGGTCACAGGTCTGGGCCTCAGGGTACACAGATTCTAACCCTCTGGTATGACAGCCTGAGTTTTTCCTGCTCTAAACTAATTTCCCAGTGATATTCTTCCTCCTGTTGGCTGTGCAGATTCCAACAAAAGCAAATGACCTACAGACTAAGAACCTGTTAGGGTGGCAGGCAGGAGAAAGCACGATATCTGATTTATTGCACAATGTTGTCCCTTGCTCTAGATTCTCTCCTCAGTATCCAGTTCCCCATTTGATAATTCATTCCCCTCTGTTAGGCTGAGACTACACGTGCCCTACAGTGACACCACCGTTTCTGCAGCAGGAGTTCTAATGGCCGGGAACTGAGGGAGAGGGTTTGAATCCAAGTGGACATTTCTTCACAATGACACGATGGAACTCTCAGCACTGTCATTTATCTAGAGTCACAGTGCCACTTTTCCCAGCATACATGAAGAACACACTTAGCGTGTTAAATTTTGCAAGTTAAATGATCTTCTCTAGACACTACTACAAGTTGGCTTCCTCCACAGTGCCTCTTCCTCTGTTTAATTTCTTGTTTCTTGTCTGCCACAGCCCTTGCTCCTGAAGTTGAAGAAGCAGTGCATTCTCTTATCCCTACTGTCTTGCACATGGCTTAACACATAGTAATGGTTTTAGAATAGAACTCATTCCCAAAGTCATCTGATTTAGGGGTGTTCTGCTGTATCGTCTGATTTTTGAAATCATTACTGACTACCTCTTCTCACCCTTCACCAGAAACTGGACTCAACCAGAGCAAAAGGGAGGAATGGCGGGGAAGCAGCCTCCTTCCTTCCCCTATATTGTAAACAGCCTACCCCTACCCAGGGGGCTTGCAGCTCTCACACAACATCCATGCCCTCCTCTTCCACAGGCTCAGGATGTGTACAAAGTAAGCACCCTGGCTTCCTGCTGAGTCAACCAGCCAAACCTCTAGACTCCCCAAGTTGACACAATATTATCAACTATAACACCTGCCCAGATACAGGGAGAGATGGTTTTCCCAGAGCATTCTATTCTGTCTTCATTAATTCCTTCCAGGGATCATACCCCTAACTACCTGCCTCTACCCTAACTCTCATGATTAGGTGTTTTATTTCATATTTAAAGTGCATCAGAAAGGTAATACTTAATTATTAATATCATGGTTACATTATTTTCCTGTTTTTACAAATACATTTTCAGGAATCTAACTCTTTGCCATCTACTAAAAGCCTGATAGTAATATACGACCTTTTTGTCGAGGCACCAAATTTACTCAATTCATTCAAAATACTCCAAGTGTCCAAAAAGAACCTGGTTATTAAGACATTACTGTTGAGGTTAAAAGACAGCTTGGGCCCACTCCCCACAGTGTACTAACTGATGAGCCATTATGATGTCACATAAGATCTCTGTCCCTCTGCCCCTTCTCTTTCATAGACACCAGCATTCTAAACTGTGGGGTGCACTATGTTGCAAAAAATATTTGAAATCAAAGGTTTAGCAGAGTCAGAAGCACTTACAGGAACTGTGTTTTTCTCCTTGTGTTGCAGTGATGGTACTGGGGACTGAACCCAGGGCCTTGTGCAATCTAAACAAGCTCTGTAGATAGCTGGTCTGTTTTTCCTTTATCTTGAGATCAAGTCTCACTAAGTTTCCTAGCCTGGCCTCAGACGTGTGGTCCTCTTGCCTCAGTCTCTCAGTTTAGCAGGACTAGAAGTATGCACCATTACGGTCAGTAATAATCACTTCTGGATGAAGGTCTTATCCGTTGGGAATTAGTGAAATCATAGTACTGCAGACCTGTTAAGGAAATTGCTGGAAAAAAAGAATGCCTTTCTCCACAAAAATACACTATGCCCCTTGTACTGCTCATTAGTCCCTTTTATTTTTTGTCTTGCTGTCTATCTGACCATCAGTTGTGCAAAAAGAGTAGATGAGGCCCTGTTTCTGTGTCTTCCCAGAAATTCATAGTGTGTGGGTGACTAGAGCTCTCTATGCTCCAACATTATCGATATCACCTTGCATAAAACACCCTCCGACACTGTTATAAAGAACGCAGGACGTCCCTGTCACAGACTTGTCATATACCAAATCAGAAACCCACAGCTGCCCAAGGCGCGGGTGAGGGAGGCCTCAGCAGCAAGCCCCTCGTGCAGTGCTTTGTCCTAACCCACCTGCGAAACGCAGACCTGGCGCTCCAGGTTCCCAGCTGCCACCTGTTATAGGACTTTCACGGACACTGTGTGAGAATGTTATACCCTTTTCATTCCAAAAGCTACTGCAGATATTCGGTGGGCTTTGTCCATACTCTCACGATAGTGCAGGCAGGATGCGAATCCTCCAAGTGTGTCTACCATGCTATTTTCTGCAAATAATCCTGGAAGAAGCAGCCCTCCTCCTCCTCAGCCAGGAGGTATGTCGTGCAAATAGGTTTTTTCTCCTCACCACTGAGTCTGTAAATGCTCGGAGCTTAGGGCATCACCGTGTTCAGCTGCCCCGCCTTGGATTTGGCCACAGAAAACAAGCCAGGCTTCCGTACGTGGAGAACTCCAACACGGTTCACCCCTCACCTGGCTCTGGATAGTACAGAGGTTTGCACAGAACTGTACACACTGTATACAGTTTTCCTGTGTGCCCGCAGCATTGCCACACACTCAGGTTCACCCGTCACCCTGTGCTCTGTGCCCTGGGGCCTCCCTTCATCACTACTCTCGCACTCTGCGCCCGTAATAAGTAAAACAAGTGTCACTTGAGTACAAGTGCTGAAATCCCATGAAAGTCAGTGTGACAACAGAGATGGCCGCTAAGTGATGAACAGGTATGTGGTGCATAGCACAGATGTTCTGGGCATAGTGAGGAGTGGTTTACGGGCAGCACAGAGCAGGACGGAGTGAGATTGCATTGCGTTACTCAGAACGTGGCACGATCTCAAACTTATGGAATGTATTTTATAAGTTGAAAAAGGGACATCAGACCTCAGCGATCATTTCTGAAATGTGTCTCATTCGTTCAGACCAGGCTCAACCACTCATAACTTAAACTACAAAAAATAAAGCCATAAATGAAGGAGGAGAAATATGGGTTATCAAGAAGACTGTATTTGCTTTGAGTCAGTGTTCGCTAAATGGTACTGTTTCTCCCATGGCCAGAATTCATGGGTTTAGGTGGAGGTGTGAGTGTTATTACTCACTGTTACTCTAGTGACCCCCTGGCAAAATTTTCCTTCCTGTTCCCAGGTCCTTATGCTCCTCTGGCCTAGAAGTCTTTGTTTCAAAGGAGAGAAGGCTTGTACCAGGAAACACAGCAATGATTCCATTGAACAATAGCTAAAAATCCCATTTGGTCTTCCTGGGTTCCTCATGCCTCTGAGTAAACAAGCTAAAAGGGGAGTTTTCATGTCGACAGAGATGACTCATTCAGGCTACCAATGGGGAACTTGACCTATTATACTACAGTGCAGGAAATGAATGATACATTTGAAGGGCAGGAGATCCCTGAGGGAAGCTCCTAACAGTACCACGCCTTGTTATTGAGGTTAATGGGAAAACAGATGTGTCCCTGCAACCCAACAGAAGATACACAAACAACTCCAGGCACATTCAACTATCTGATCTTTGAGGAAAGGACCCCCAAAAAATGTAGATGAAAGATAGCCTCATTAACAAGTGGGGCTGGGGAAACTATACCTGGGGCTACACACCTGCAGAAGGTCGAACTGATTCCCATATCTCACCACGTGTATGCTAAAACCAAAATGGAGTTTACACAGTGGAGTACTACTCAGCTATGAAAAAGATAAGCTTGAGGCTTTTATAGGTAAAGGTGCAACTAGAGACATACTTGTAAGTGAAATAAATCAGACTCATATGTGTAAACATCACATTGTCTCCCTAGTGTAAAAAACTGAAAGCATAAATAAGATCTAAAAGGTACAACAGGTTTTGTGAAAGGGAAAGAAGCTGCTCAAAAGGAAAAGAACAGCTGGGATGGGGAAAGGAGAAAAAAAGGAATTATATATATATATATATATATATATATATATATATATACACACACACACACACACACAAGATAGCTAAGATACTTGTACTATTAATTTCTATTCATTCATTGCAAGGAAGTTAGTGCTTATATCATTTGATCAATTTTGCATGCCTGTGTCTCTTAATCTGAGCAACTACTATGAAGGTGAAAATATGCAGTATAATAACCATTGTTAATTTCCTATCATCCTGCTTTGAAATTCTGCATCACCTTTATTGTTTTTTTCTCTCTCTTTCTTTAAAATAAAATCCGAAAGGATCAAAGACTTAAATGTTAAGACAGAAACATTCTGTGGAAAATAAAATAGATAAACTCTGTACTACAACCTGCATACTAAAAAATTAAATTAATTTTAGAAGCCCTTAAAGACAGAGCATGGGCAAGGATTTCCTAAACAGAATCCCAAACCCCACCTGATGGTGGAGCATCTGATGAAGTACCATCAAACATCAAGAAATAAAATAATAGCCACACAGCAAAGGAAGCAGCCAACAGAGGGCAGAGACCCCTTGCACAATGGGAAGTTTTTGTTTTCAATTATTCTTCAGCTGGACAATTATTATCTAAAATATATAAAGAATAAATTCGAAAAATCTAGATTCCCCTGCAATAATAGACCCAATAAAAATGGACCGCTGAAATAAACACTCTCCTTATAATTACAAATGGTCAACAAATATGTGGAAAAAATGTTCAACATCTCTGGCCACTAGAGAAGTGCAGGATCACACAACACCAAGGTTCCATCTTACTCCATAAAGAATGGCCATCACCGAGGAGTCAACAGCACATCAAATAATGACAAGTCTTCAGGGAAAAAAAAGAACCCTTCTACAGTGTGAGTGGGGCTATACACTAGCCCAACCACCGTGAATATCAGTATGGAAATTCCTCCAAAAATCTAAAACTGGAAATTCCATTTCACCCAACTGTTCCCTTTTGAGGTATTTTTCTGAAAAAGTGAAAAATAGATTACTTTGAGTCTGTGTATTATAATTGTCTATTAGACCCAGGATTTTCTGAAGAAGGCTGTTATCTGGGTCATTCTACCCTAGTGCAGTAATAGGACACAAAATGACACTCCTCATAAAACAAAAACAGGCATATTAATTTTGAGAGACAATCTCTAGTTAGATCAGTATACACACAATAAGATATGCAAAATTTTGCTCTTTAATTTTCAAAATTTGCATATTTGAAGTTGGAAAGAGGACATCCGTATTCAGTGATCATTAAACACAAATCTTTCACTTCAAATTGAAAGACACTAAGCTTCACAGGAGATATACACATGGTTCCCTTGAGTTACATGGTTCATTAGTGAAGAAAGTAGAATCAACGTCTTTCAGTGCCAGCGAATTTTCACCCCCTTATTCTTTTTTATGATCTTTACACAAGTAGATAGAAGTACCTACACTTTCCTCTCAATATTAGAGATGTTCTTTCCATGTGCTTTCCAACATACATAAAATCAAAAGGATTTTCCCTTCATGGTTTCTGATGAAATCACCACACTCATTTTTTCTGCCACCAGTTTCTCAGCTCTGAGAATCAGCCTGCACATTGCTATCAGGCTGCTTTCTTCAGATGATATTTTGACCGTCTAACTTCCTAACTTTCCAAAAAATCAGTGGAATTACTTTCCCATGTTCTACAGAGAAGCAAATTCAAGTCATTCTAATTATGCCTTGTAATACACTAACACGTCTGCTTTTTCTCTTCCAAATATGCCAAACTCCTTCTCTGCTTTCAATAAAGCCACATGTGTTATTCAAAGACAGTGTGAGTGTCAAACTATCATGCATTTTTTACCTGGATCATATCAACTCACAGAACTCCCCAGGACTGTATACAGTACTTCAATTAATGAAGTTTTTTGTTTTATAATTTAGGGGAAAATGGCTGCATTTATTTGTGTTTGTGTGGGGAAGATGGCCATGGTCGTGTCTGTCACCTGATAGAAAGCTTGTGAATGGAAGCAAAATTTGGTCAAACACTTACTGGCAAACAATTGTTTGCAAACAGAAGCATTCATGAACTGAATTTTTTTCTGTCCCCCCTGCTTACAACTGAACTCCACTACCAGTAATATTACTTCTTTAAATGCATGTCTCTTTCACAGTGCTGTAAGTGTGTGCCACTTTTCTGTAGTCCCTAAAAGTCTATTCCAGGTCAACATCCACTCACATATGTTCGCACGCTTCCACCTGTGTGATTGGCACTGTGTTAGGCTTTGGAGATGTAACAATCCAGACAAACAAAGTTAACTTCACAAACGCATGGTTCCCAACAATATCTACCACTGCAGTCCCCAAGTCGCCCTCGTGCTGACACCATCAAGGTGCAGATGAAAACAAGTAATAATGACAGGCCTGGTATTTCTAAAACTGAAAATATATTTGCAGGAAATGATTTTTAAAAATGTACCAAGTAATTCTACTAGGACTGTTCAGGAATGCGAATAGGCATTTACTTTCCTTAACACACGGTGGCAGTGACCAGAGCAGAATTCCGCTTTGCACAGGGAAACATAAAGGATGTTTTTGGTGCTGTCCAGGAACTGGACGCACAACCCAGCAGGTCAGTCAACTGGCTGAGCCTGAAGGCTGAAGGCACAAAGGCCGTGACGTCGCCCCCGCGTGGCAGCAGGAGGAGTTAACAGTCGACAAGGCGGGAGGGCCGCCCTGTGGCAAGAAGATCTGCCCTGTGGAGCCAGGGTAAATATTCATGAGAGCCGGAGACAAAATGACCAGGATGCGGGGAATAGGATGAAGTCAGGAGAGAGAAAGACCTGTGAGATGAGGGGCTACAAAAACATTTAGGGCGGGCTGATAGTTTAGGTTCGTTGCTTAGCACCCATCTACCAAAGACCAAGATGTGCTTCTGTGTCCAGACTACAGAATGCTTTCTTTATCTTAGGAGATAAGCCATTCTGTTCACTGACTCACAGCAGAAGAGCTAAGTCATTTCTAATCCGGGTCTTTCCACAGGTCAAATTCAGAGTTTTGGTTTCGTATTTAGATTGGGAATGCACAGCTATACAAAGAATGTAAAGATCAGAATTGGGGGTCATCTGATCATTCTGTCCTTCATGGTTTCCATGATGAAAAAGGTACAAAGAGATTAAGCTGTGACCTCCCCACCCCACCACCAATACCTGCCAGGTCCCTGTGGTCCACACTTTCTGTCTAGGAAACTATTCACAGAAAATGTATTTTGAAGTCCAAGACAGCATCAAGAATCTTGAAAATATGCCAGGATTTTCCAGGGAAGTTAGCCAACCACTAGTTATTGAGACATCTATTTTTTTGTTAGTTGTTTGGAGGAAATACCAGAACATTCAAACAGTCTGATCTTAGAAGATTATAGTCTTAGTGATTCAGTCAAATAAATACAGTAAAATGTTGGAGAACATTATAAACACTGAGCCAGGTTTTAAGTTTGTGACAGAGATTATAGATGTGACTTATATGGACCTTCTTCACGTCTTTCTTTCAAGGGTTGTAAGCATGAAACCATCCACCATGCTCCTCCTGTAAGAACCTTGCCAACTTGCTCTTAAAACACCGGCAAGGACACATTGCTTTCCTGTAAGTAGCCAGGGAAAAAATGGTAGCCAACTTTTCACTTAAGTTTAAGTGTGGATTTAAGGGAACATAATATAAATTGAAAGCATAGAAAAGTATTTTCCTTAAATATGCCTTCACTCACAAATGCCACTGTTTTCATTGATTAACTAATATCATAGATCGGATGCATGAGGGTGTGGGAGAGAATGGGAAGTGAACCCAGCTTGTGGTCTTGGGGCCCAGCAGACTACAGAATTATGAGTAATTTAATAAAAACATGATGAGTGATTGGGCCATTCAAACTCTTCAGGCTAGTGTGTGTACCTTTCAGTTAGCTGATGAGAACGCAGCAAATTAATATTAGATCATTTCCTTGAGGTCAGCGAGAAGATCTTTGATAGAACCAGCCCTCAGCCCTTGCATTTCCAATTATACTATTCTCTTTTTCTTTCTGTGATACTTGGAAGAAAAAGGAGATATTTTAACATGTCTGAAATAAGCAGTTCATGAAAGCATTATATTTTTATGGAAAATCTTTTGAGCTCAGCAAAATTCCAGATAGTGCAAGGATGGCAGTAAAAGTCTTAATAACTTACATTTATTAAACATGATACGCATTTATCATATAAATATATTAGTTGCTTTACATGTTACTATGCCGTTCAGTTTTCAAAGCAAAACTATGATGTGATAATTCGAATGTTACATAAAAGAAAACTAAAGCTCAGGGAGAATTTCCCAAACAGGATGGTTTCCAAAGACAGTACTCTTAAACAATAATCTATAGAGGTGTTTGACAAGTCAAAAGCAAAACTAACAGGAAGCTGAGCTACGAGCACCCAGCTTTAAGGACATGCTGATTATCTTCTTAGTAATAAACCAGTCTCGGGCTCTCAGTAAGGAAACATTACACCCAAAGGCAGTCCCCAGATTTTAATGTGGCTAAGAAGAGGAGAGCAGAGCTAAGGAAGGAGGACCCACCTGCTTTCCTCACTCGTGTTAGGTGCCCGTGTGGGAACAAAATAATGTTAAAGCAATATCAGACAACTGGCAATACAATTTGAGACTGTAGGTATGAAGAATACCATTTCAGAATAGTGTTCTATTAGCACAACCAGAATTTGCTGGAACAAGTATAATATTGTATATTCTTGCACTGAACTCCAGCTTGCCGCCTTTCCTGCTCCCACAGACAACACAGAGATTTCATCCCAGTGTGAGACCCAACAGTAAGTGATCACCCATTCTAAGATTAATATTTGACTCTGCCAATTATTTTCATGCTGCCCAGAGTAAGGTGATATATTTAATAACTTCATTCAAGGGTTTCAGAATTTTGAGAAATTAAGAAGGACCTCAACTTTTTAAAGTTTGGAGAGTAAATGTGGAACTATTACACAAAAAATAGTATGAGTTTGATATGTAAATGAATTGTTAACACAGTTCACTGTAAAAATAATTAATTCTCATGTTTGTGATTCTTCAAACAATCACTATAGAACTACTTTTAACAGAAAATTGAAAAAGTATGGCTGTGCATATGCTATCTGTGGTCACATGAATACTTTTTTGTTACTATTAACACACATGGTTTTTTATTAATGTAAGAATTATTTAAAAGATAGAGAGTCTCTGTTTTGTTCCATCAATGATTTGCTGTTTGCCAATCAAAGCTATGTGCGCTGGCCTTGAAGTAATAATTGGACGAAGACTAATTTCTGACATCACCACTGACATAGGTTAACTATTGTGAAACTTCATTTCTTTATCTGCGAAATATAGACACACTCACTAAGGAGTGAGAGTGAAATTATATGGCATATTTTCACCAAAGCCATTGATGAATTCTCATTCTCTCCTGTATGTATGCGCTACTGAGAATAAAGACAATACAGGCAACCAGTATCAGTTAACTACCACTTACACATCAGCAAGTCCTGAGAAGTACCAACATTTAATGTCCCCCGGGGACCTAACGGTGGGGAGGTGTGCTCACACCGAGGAGCCCAGTCAAGGCTCCAGCTCCTACATGGCAAAGAAGGCGCTGGGTGTGGTGAATGAAAGGAGGGCGGGCGCTGCCTACACAGGCTTACGGCTTCATCTACAAGATCTAGGACTTTCTGACACACTATCAAAGAACAACATGGGCCATGAGTGGCAAAGTGTCATTTAGAAAGATTAAAAAAACGTTGAGCTCCTTTTGTTCCAGATCATGGGCTGGGAAAACAGCCTAGATTTTCAACTCATTAATTTTATTTGTATTCTCTTATAGAAGAAAGTGGGATGCTATCCACAAATATAAGGAAATCATAAACACGCTTAATAGGCATTATGTAGAGAATTAGCAACTGATATTTTGTTTGTACATTTGTATCTGATCACAACTTTGGATCTTAATTCAAGTCTGGTGGAAGGGAAAGGACAGTTTTACTTTGTACAAACAACAACGCAAAGGACGGTACACACTCAGCCCGCACTTCATCTCAGCCCTAAGACCTGAGAGGAAGAAGGAGCGCCACGACCAAAATCAGCTGTAAAGAAAACTGGTTTTTTCCACATTTTCTTTTCGATGAAAAAAGGGCATGAGAACCATCCAAGAAGAAGCTAGGATTTCTCTAGTCTTTACAAATACACTTGAAGGTCACCAATCAAGGTCTCCAGTTATTTTTTACACAGGCAAAGATTCCACGGGCAACATATGGCCCTCCTGCTCTATTTCACTGTTAGTGAAGATGCGAATCCTAGTTCCTTGGGAATAACTTAGACCATTACAGTGGTTTCCCCTCTTTTAGTTCCATGTATTATTTATTTTTAATCTTTGTTTTCTTTTTTTCCTGTTTTTATATTTTTATTTTATTTTTTTCTGTTCAGGTTGTACGGGTGACTTTTAGGTACGCCTGACAAGGCTTTATTTTCTTTTAATTTTGTTTCCAGCAATGGCCCTGCTCCCAGTGGTGATATTTCTCATGACTATGCTGCTTCCATCTTTACCCACCGAAGGAAAGGTGAGGTTAGAATGGGAAATCTTTGCACAGCTATTGCACAGCTTTATGGGATGATGAGCTACTTTGAGAGCAGAAGAGGTCTGAAGCTTTTTTGCTTCACACCATCGTCTTTGTAGCTCATAGAACTTAAGAGTGTGCTCTCTTGTAGACATTAGAGGTAGCACCCGCCAGGTGTTTCTGTAGAACACTTCATAAGACAAGGTGTACTGCAAGTGCAAGAGGCTCGCTAGACATCAGCACTTTAAAACAGAACAAAGAGTCACATCGGCAATTTTTATGTTGACTAAATATGAAATATGGTATTTTAGATATGGAGTTAAATAGTATATTAGGTTCATAAGGCCATGTAACAAATTACCACAAATTGGAGAGCAACAGAAATTTGTTTTTTTGCAGGTAAAGAACCAAGCAATTTGAAGTGAAGGCTTTTGCAGGCCTCTACCTGTTCTGGAGGAGTTAGGAAACCATTCTCTGGACTTCTGGTGACCTCTGCCAATGCTTGGCATCCTTTGGCTTGTGGTTGCATCATTCCAATCACTGCCTCCACATTCCAATGACCTGCTCCTGTGTCCCTTACAAAGTCACTTGTCATCAAATTGAGGGCTTACTTGGGTGATCCAAGAAGACCTCATCCTGAATCCTTGACAAAATTACATCTACGAAGATCCATCTTTTCCCCAAATAAGATCATATTCATGATTCTGGAGTTTGAGACGTGTCCTAATGGGGAACTATCTTTACCTCATTATAATAAAATCTATTATTTAATTTAATATTATCTATTTTTAATATGATCACTGCATTAAAATTGCACATTAGACTTGAGCAACATTTTGAATAGATGGCATGATCTATGAGTAAATAGGTAATAATAATTCTCCCACCTCAAGATCTTTTCTGATTTCCTTATTTTATTTCATTTCCGTGTGGCTTCTATGGATAATTAACAACATACATAAGCTTAAATTAGCATAATTTCTTCTGATATATTTATCACACACTTAATTTCTTTGTAGTTCCTACAAAGAAAGAATTAGATGTAAGACTTAGATCTGTCTTTAAATTTAAAAATAAACCTCTCTACAGACTATTTTTTCTAATCATAGAATTAGTAAATAAAGACTTCATTAGTAATTAAAGTCTTGAATTCAGACCCCCTATTTCTAATGTGCTTCAGTGATCCCAGAAACAAGAGCTCTTCTCTTTAATGCAAAGGAGTGCAGATCTGTTGGTTCCAGGACATTACTGAAAGTCCCTGACTGTACAGCAGAAGGGAGTAAAGTGGAAAGGCAAAGTAGTTATGTTTCTGACTACAGTATTGAAGAGTCTCAAGAGAACTCAGTATGAGGGAAGGAAGGCAGGTAACTCATCTCAGAGCATCAGAGAAAATCGAGCGATTTTGTCAGTTTAGACTTTTCCCTCAAAATGCTGTTCATACCTGTGGAACAGCATAGTCCTGTGTCAACTTAAGACCTTATACCAACAGTTCACATATCCTACTCCGATGCTGGGCTTAAGTTCACATCTACACACCCACAAAGATAAGGTGAAAATACCAACACCTGAGTGTCTCATCAGTTACATTTCTGTCATTAAAAGGAACCAAGTCAGCAATAGTCTGCTCAGTTGATGAAATGTATCCTTCCAAAGGGCCTTAGTGATATTTTTGATACTAAAAAGCTATCATTTGAACAACCATGAAAAATAAGCAAACACCATGAAAAATAAGCAAACTTAATAATTAAACTTATTTTGCTCCAAACATGCATTCTGGCTGGGCTTAAACACTCGGTCTCTCCTTACAGATCATATCTGGGCAAAGTTCCCTGTGAATGTTTCATGGGTTCCCCTCACCTCATCTTGCTGCAGCCTGACCAAATGTGAATGAATATGTCTTAAATTTCCTCTTATAAAGAATAGGGGTTGTAAAATATTGTTACTCATTGATTTCTTAGAAATCATACTGAACGCATTCTTAAAACTCTTAAAATTGGCCTTTGTGGCTGCAGAGGAGTTTTGAATTTGTCCTTCCATGAATTACCACTCATTTTCAGAGCTAAAGGGAATCACTGTGCTCCTGGAAAGTCACACCTTTGGTTCAGATTGAGCAGTAATGCTTAACAGCTAATATTTGCTTCAAATACCTAATATCATACAACAACATAATATTATACACTTATGATCTTCAGTCCCTTGAGTTTATTCACTATAATGTGCAATTTTCAAAAATCTTTAAAAATGATTCTAGTTTTATTTTTCCGTAGGATCCAGCCTTCACTGCCTTGTTGACCACCCAACCACAAGTGCAAAGTGAGATTATAAAAAAACACAACGAGCTGAGGAGATCTGTCTCCCCTTCCGCCAGCAACATGCTGAAAATGGTGAGCGGCAGTAACGTACGGACCGGGCAGCTGGCGCTAGCACCCCTTTAGAGCTCATCTCTTTCGTGGAATGCCATGTTCAGTCTGTATTTTCTTATTTTATTTGAAATGTTACATAGCTAAGACTGGATTAATTTTTAAAATTGTTAAATAATTCATCAGAGTTATAGATTTACTAGGTTTTCAAAGCAAAATTAAATTCAAATCTTTCAGCACCTAATAATAAAAATGTGATCATTACACTTTTCTAGTCTTAAGTCAATAAGTTCCTTATCTTCACAATCAACGTCATTATTCATGTAAATAAGAATCCCCTTTCTCAGCATGTCGTTTTGTTTTTATTTTGTTCTGTTTGGTTTTTGTACCAGGAATTGAACCCAGGGCCTCATACTTTCCACGCGGGCACTGTGCCAGTGAGCTACATCCCCAGTCACTTGGCACATCCTTAAAAGCCACCTGTCTCCCCTATGAAAGCAGCAGGCTTCAAAGGGGTTGGTAATAGCCCTGGCGTATTACTAGTAAAATGTTGTGAGAGCTCTTCATGTGTTCATCAGTATTTAAAGGAATGTAATTCCTAAAAGGCCTAGGTATGTGTGCGTGAGTAGGTGCTGTTCCCTCAGGTATTTTGCCCCTTAGGCACATCTCTGGATTCTGCTTTGTGTGCAAACTCACCTGAGTGAAGGTAAATACACACCAAAACACTCCAAGTGTTAAGAACCATGATAATTAGACAATACTCCCACAGAGGTTTCAAGCATTTACAATCCCTCAGATTATACACTTTGTTGTCATTGAATCATTAAGTGTATTTCTGTTCTTGTGACATTTAGGAATGGAGCAGAGAAGCAACTGTAAATGCACAAAAGTGGGCAAATAAGTGCACGCTGGAGCACAGCACCCCGGATGACCGGAAAACCAGTACGTGCATCAGCAAATATTTGCTGAACAGAAATACAAGTGTAATCTATCTTTGGAGAATATTGCACTAAGCCAACTTCCTGAATAAATGCTGCATATACTGCTATCTTCTTAAATCAATCGTTCAGGCTGTACACAGAGAGATAAGTAGGATAGAAAGAATTTTGTTTGTTTACATTATGCAAATAAGCTCTCCCATAGTATCACAAATCACCTTTTTCTGTGACAGGGTCTTGCTATGTAGTCCAGACTGGATTTAGACTTACTATGTAGGCCAGGTGGCCTCCAACTCATGGCAATCCTCCTGCCTCAGCCTCCTTAGCATTTGGTTTTTGTGTGTGTGTGTGTGTGGTACCAGGGATCGAACTCAGGACCTTGCACTTGCCAGGCAAGTGCTTATTCAACTGAGCTATATCCCCAGCCCCTCCTTAGCATTTGGATTACAGATATGTGTCATCACGCCTAGCTGTATAGCTTATTTTGTAACTTTAAAGGTTAGAAAACCTAGGTTTGAGAGGGACGTGATTTATCCAGAATAGACTGAGCACACTGAAGTAGTATCATATTAGGGGTTTAACAAAGTTTTCTGATGATTAGCACACTGCCTTTTCTGTATGTAGTAACCGACATTGTAAAATGGAACTTGAAGAGTTAGATCTTTTACTTTACAGACAAGTGGCTTCTCCAAACTTCCTCAGGCCTAGAGCATAAACTGCCACCACACCTCCTTATCCAGGTGAATCCACAGATCAAGCAGACACTGACACCAGGAGGGCAAAGGTCAGGTTCATTTCCACAGGGCAGGGAAAGAGAGGTCAGGTCAGGTCCGGGAAGGAAGGAAACAAGCCTGGACCTGTCTGTGCACTCAGTGGATTCCCATCCAACTGTTCCTTGCTATGCAACGCCCTAACACACCTGTACAGACACCGGGGGAGATGAAGCCTTCTCATGCCCTCAGAGCCAGCTTTGAAAAACTTCTTTTCCTTTTTACCAAAATAAATGGTCTTTTTTGTTTTGGTCAGTGGTGAGTAGATGAACCTGAGAATGCAGAACTGCCTAAGGGCTGCTAACAGTGTCACACAGCTGTTTGTTCCTGTGCAATCTATTTTTCCTTATAAAATATATAAAAATTAGTTGAATTGTTCCTGAGTTTCGCTCTAGAAACATTTAACCTTTAAAGTCATAGTGAAGAACATCATATGCAAAGCTCACATAAATTAATATTTTGAATATTTATATTCACATTCTTAAATGTCAAGTGATCAAATGTTGTATGTAATCCGTTATTGTGATGCAGAGGATGCTACAATTGTTGCAGAAAAAGACACGTCAAAGATTATGAAAAATGAGGGGAAAATTGTGTATATGAACTTTCCATAAAATATTTACTTATATTGACATGGGTGATACACACAGACAAGTAGCCATGTAAAACCATCTAATTACTTGACTATTATTTCAGTTGAGTTGTTATTATTTATATTATTGATGCTGTAGTAATAATGAAATTATATAGACAGATTACCACTGAGAGGCCGAAAGATCTAAGTATAGATCCTTTAGATCCTTTATTTGCTATTAAGGGAGATATCCAAGAACAATCTATATTCTTTCAGGCAGCCTGGTGGTATTCCATTTTCAGCTTCTAAAATGTAAATTTTAAATAAAGGCTTGCAAAGCTAGGGACACATTTCTGGGCTGCAAGACACTTCTTGTCTAATTCTGGGAAGAATATAGGCTTGTGAGATTCTGACTTCTGGGTTAGGGAAGACTTATAAATTTTGAAAATTATCTTTGCTCCTGGAATCAGTTTGTCTCTTGATGGGCACTGATAAAGATTGCCTGCAAAGGCTTTTTAAAAATAAATTTCTTACAAAACCATAAACATTTTTGGAGTCCTTATTTGTAAAAAATGTTTGGTGGGGTGGCAAGAACCAAAGAAGTGTCAGGAAGAATTCATGTAGTCTTTAGCAAGCCTGAAATACAAAGCTGACAGCCCTGGAGTTAAAAAAAAAAAAATTGGCATTGAAATGATTGCATCTTTGACGATCGAGAAGGGGAAAGATTTTTAAAGAATGAGATCTTTAGCAACTACTTTGAAGATAACAATATGAAATTTAACAAGCGTTGTTGATTTCCTATCATCTTGCCTTGAAATTCTGTATCGTTTCTAATTTTTTTAAACTTTTATTCTCTTTAAAAGAAGGCACTGCAGAGCCAATGAGGGAGTGAGGAGCCCTCCCCTCATAAAATAACAGCGCCCGTGGGCTCTGTGTTTCGGGGTCAGCATATTTGATTTTTGCAGTCACTTTATCTCACTCTTGTAAGATGTAGTGCTTTCATCATACGATCTGCTCCTTCTTAGGTACCAAATGCGGTGAGAACCTCTATATGTCAAGTGACCCTACTGCCTGGTCAGATGCCGTCCAAAGCTGGTTCGACGAGAGCCGAGGTTTTACCTTTGGAGTAGGTCCAAAGAGTCCGAGTGCAGTCGTTGGCCATTACACCCAGGTAAGGAGCCAGAAGATAGCTCTGCCGTGAATATTGTCCTACAGAAAGCGTCTCTAAACGATGACTGACTTTAGTGTTTAGTTTGGAAGATCAACCTGTGTACACATAAGATATTCTTGGCGTTTGCTCGATACTTGATCTGGATATGTCACTTTTATTCAGTCTAAGGAATTCCTGGTAGAGAAGCACACAATGACCGCTTCTGCGTTATAAATGGAAAAATGCTGAATGTGCATGAAAAACAGTATTTACATCTTTCGTGACTTGGATTCACTAATTCATAAATGATAAAACTACATCGGTAACTTTTCAGTGTTATATTTGCTCTTTGTTTTTTTCTTAATACTCCTCTTCTTTTGTAACGTATTCTCATACGTCTATTCCCTCGCACATTTTTAGCTTGTTTGGTACTCATCGTACCTTGTCGCCTGCGGAGTTGCCTACTGTCCCGATCAAGAGATGCTAAAATACTACTACGTTTGCCAATACTGCCCTGCGTAAGTCTGCACATTTTACACTACCACCTGCAATTTAATATTTACAATTTCTCATGTATTAAACAAACCAGAATATAAAGCACATTTCAATAAAGAGAATATACATTTTTGGAATTTTATTTTTAAAGTTTGCGACACCTTTAATTTCTGAGAGAAATTACAAATGCAAAATCTGAAGCTTTCTTCCTGGGGGAATTGCAGGTAGAGTTTGATGTATTGTGATTTCAGCCCTTTCCTCTCAAATATTTCTGGTGACCTCTTTAAAAGTGCTTTCACAGTTACCATTACAAGCGATCCACTCTTTCAAGTCTCAAAGATTTTTTTTGAAATTTCTCTGCATTCTCACAGGAAAGTTTAGTATCTTCTTCCTGAGGATGTGTATCAAAAACATGACCCTTTATTAAACAACATGTCTAAAGTTATACACAAAAAATCCTGTACTATAGACACACTCACAACATATTTGCTAGTTTTAATTTTTCAATGTTTGAAGAGAGAGCCCCAAACTTAGCAACCCACACAATTGTTTAGGGACTGTAGATAACCCAGGTGGCAGTGGGCTCCAGTCTAAGATGTTGGACAACTAAAATTATCTTTTTGCAAACATCTATTAAAGTGTAGTGGAATGGAAAGGTGCTAGGAGAATGCATCGAAGCTCAGGGCCTGGCCCAGGTGGAATGAATAATAAGAGGAAGCAAGGAAAGACAACTTCTAGAACACTTTTGTATCTATTTCACAGTTTTTCCAGATGCTCACATAAATACAGTGCCTTCTGTGGCTGGGCACTGAGAGTCAGTTCACTGCCTTGACCCCTTCTTACTTGACATTATTGAGATTTGAACTACTTGGCATTTTCACCTCATGTAGCATAGGATAATGGGCTGTCGGGTAACGACAGTCAATGAGTTCACCAATGTTAGGGTCATGATACCCTGGGTATTCATGTGTATCAAACTGGGATTTTTTTCTTAAACTAATATTCCTATTTTGGTAAACATAAAAATCTCATACATGCCATCTCTAGAAACTCACAAAGCACCCTGGAGCACACACTGCTAACCCACACAACTAATTAGAATCCACTAACCCCATCGAGAAAAAAATAGATGTAGACGCTTTATTTTGCATATTAAAGAAAATATGAGATTTGTCATCTTTAAAATATATGTTTTGATAATATTAAATATTCTTTTCTTTAATGAAACTAACCACCACCAGAATTATCATCTTTCTCTCTTGGGAGTGTTTTGCGTTTAACCAGCTGCTTGAGGTCCACTGCCTTAGCAAATTAACCAAATCTTTTCAGAGATGAAGTGGACGTCACCACAAGAAAATAGAGGTGCTTCGGCTGTGGGATTATGGTCAGACAGATGGGGCATTTTGTGCACTAGTATATGATTTACACTTTCAGAATTGCAATTTTTCAGTTTTGTTGATGTAGCAAAAGGCAGTAACTATTTACGTATATTTGGTGACTGATGTCTGAGACTGTGAACCAAACCACAAAGGGAAAAATATTTCACATTATGTGTTTCTAATTTCAGTGGTAATAACGTGAATACAAAGAATACGCCTTACAAACAAGGAACGCCTTGTGCCAGCTGCCCTAATCACTGTGAAAATGGGCTATGCAGTAAGTCTGGAGCAATGAACTTGCTGTTAAAAGTTGATATTTTCTTTTGTTTTTGTGAATTAAGAAATGCCCTAATCAATTGAAGAATGTGTTCATGAAAAAGCCAAAGCAAATATTTAATAATGTGCTTGTAAGCATTTTACACACTTCAGTAACCTACATTTTATTTGTAATGGAAAGAATATACCACTTGTATTCTAATAAAAATCTCTATTATCAATGGTTGTTAACAATGCAGAGCCTAGTAACATTTACTATACACTCTTCTGGTAGCTCCTTTCATCACTGTTAATTGTGCCAAAAATAGTATTTTAAAAACTCAAATTGTGCAAATCTAAGGGTATTGAGATCACACTATGGCTCAGTTGAGATGGGACACCAAATATTACTGTTTCTTTATGCTAAATAATTCACCATGCTGATTTTCTCAACTTCTGTAGTATAATTAGGACCATATTATTTACCTTAATAAATGTTCATTTGCTCTATAATTTAATAGTACTATTATGAGCATTTTTTTGGGATCAGGAATCAAACTTAGGACCTCATGCTTGCCGGCAGGCACCATGCCACTCAGCTATATAATCCGCCCTTATGAACATTTTTAATGACAAAATCTAACCTGTATAGTGTTGGCTCATAGGATATATTGTTGCACAAGCAAAAAATAAAATGTCATGTATCTCATTTTTGTCTGGATAGAGGTAAAATAACTGTTTTGTAACTGGGATGATTTTATTAAAATTATTATGGATGACAGCAATGACTCACTGTGGGTTTTAGCTTTCAAATACCTGTACCTTTACTTAGCATTTTGCTGGTTTATTTGTATAACTATACAACTTAGAATACTGATGATATTAAAGCTGTAAAGCAACTAAGAAGGGAAAAACTTGCAAGCTTAAACCTTTGCTGAATGCTGTTTTTTGAAGTTTGGAATTTATCCTCTTTACAATAAACACTCAATAGAAAGAATTAACAAAGCATAATAAGAATCATGCTTTCTCATAAAAGTATGCAGGAATCAAAAGGAAGCCAGCTATGGACCTGTTGGAAAGCATTGCTTTAAAAACACGAATGCATTGCTGCAACACTAAATCAATGAACAACAAGAGTAGTTGGCATTTGTTACCTGTACTTGTCAAAAGAGAAGTTCAGATTGGTTCCAACCGCAGAGCTGAATAGCTGAAATGCTGTTGTACTGAGGTTGTGGAGGAGGGGTACAAGAAGCCATTGCTAAAACTTGTCAGCCTTGTTGGTAGTATGATGAGTTTAGTTTGAAATTTACTGTTTGGGGTTCTTGGAAGAACATCCAAAAAAACAGAATGGTATTTTTGTTTTATGTCTGTATGCATCCATAAAGATAATGTTCTCCAGAAAGAAAGCACTGGAGTTTAAAACCATGCTGTTCAATAATGTACGATAGTAGAACTGTTCTATGTGTGTCTCATGAATTTAGCTACTAGTCCCATGTGGCCTCTGAACACTTGCAATTGGACCAGTGAGATCAAAAACCAGAAATGTTTAATTTAGTTTAATTTAATATAAACTAAAAGTTAGATGTGGCTGGTAGTGGTTCCCATACAAGACTCTGTGGAGCTGTGTTTCAATTCACTTTATTCTGTCTGCTGAGGGACAGCATAGGTCAATTAGTTTTAGAAATATATCACTGAATTTACATTTTAAAAAGTGATCAGTTAGGGCCAGGGATATAGCTTAGCGGTACAAGCACCTGCCTGGCAAGAGGAAGGTCCTAGGTTCAATTCCAGGTACCCACCGAAAACAAGTGCTAGGTTGGTCAGGTGAGCTGAAAGTAAGACACAGCATGCGGCTCTCAAGGCATAAGGAGCCTATCATAATGTGACCCTGACTTGTCCACTCCACCTCCTCTCCCATGTACCGGGCATGTGCAGTTTGTTTTACCGCTACTATCAAAAATGACAAGCAGATCACCAAGTCTGTTTTTGTTTCAGCTAATAGTTGTGAGTACGAAGATCTTCTTAGTAACTGCAAGTCTTTGAAGGAAACAGCTGGCTGTGGTCATCAATTGCTTGTGGAAAAGTGCAAGGCTACTTGCAATTGTGAAGACAAAATTTACTAAAACACCCAACGTGCATTGCGCAGGACATAGTGAAGAAAAGATGCGTTGTTTGGCTGAGATGTAACCAGGGGAAAACTGCAGACGTGTTAGCTACAAATTGATCCCAAGTAGCCGTACTTCCTATTCTCCTGGATATTTAGAAAAACCTGCTTTGCACAGCAATTTACAGAAGAAGCATCATCCATAATGACATCTGTGGATTATGAGAGAAATTTGATTCATTCAAATTAATGATTTGGATCAAGCTGAGACTTTCGAAGGCTGTACACTCATAGGACTTAGGTCCCTAGTGGTTTGGATCTAGATGGGGAATTACATGTCTCCTGAAGCACCTTAATTAAAAAAAAGAGAAGACGGTGACAACATTGTCAATCCTGCTCATCGCGTTTGACCTGTGTGAAGAAGAAATTCAGAGGTTGGCATCCTCATTTTGTCTTATGGCTTTTCTTTTAAACAAAAATAATCAGCTTTTTCAATAAATACTTTCTCTCAGCAAATACATGGATGTGATTCTTGTGCAGTACTTTATAGTATTCATAATTAACCCCAGATAACCAAGCCCAGATAAATGATTGCACAGAGCAAAATTTCTAAAATAGTTCCACGTAAAATTAGATTTAAAAAGAGAAATAAATTCTCTTTTCACTTGCCATTTCCTCTTTGATGACTAAATAACTACCTTTCAGACGCCACAAGCCGGTAGAATATGCAAATACAGGCCTCGTGAAATGACCAGGAATAATAAATATTTTGAAGAGGGTCATCACTTTAAAGCCAGGACACACACTTTTGCCTCCGCATGGTAGGAATAAAGGTAAAGGTAGCCCACTTAGAGACGAGAAAAGATAAACTAAAAATGCGTAAAAAAGCAGAGTTTACCAGAAGTAAACAAAGTAGGTCTGAGTAGTGAGATGATGGAGCAGCGTGAGCTGGCGCCGCCTCCGGGAGGAGGGGGACGCCGGGGTCGGCCTTTCCCACTGAAGAAACTGGTTCACAATTATAAGTCTCCAAAGAGAGCTGCTCCAGGCCAGAGGCTCACCGAAGAATTCTGCTCAGCACTTCTCTATACAGACTCTGTCAGAAAGTCGGAGAGAGACTTCCCAATTCATGACCTAATACTATCGTTAACGCGAAAACTAAGGACATTTCCGGAGGGAAACATGCGTGTCGAAGTATATCATATTCTTGTACAAGTATACCACACGGAACGTTCTCTTGTGTAACAAGTATGTATTCATTTAGAAAAGAATTAACAGACCACAGCTTTTATTTCTCATCATGCTGTGTACGTGTTATTTTATCTTTTGTATAACATTACAGAAAAAACGTGAGGCCAATTTGATTTTATTCTTTCATAGTTGATTTACCTATTTCCAGCCCATATTCTTACATAGGATTCATAAACTAATTTTCAAATGAAAAAATATATAACTATCTCTTTCTCCTCACCAAGGAGGCCAGTATTAGTCCTTTGGTGTATTTCCTTTGAAGATTGTTTTCCTTTGCATGTATTTCTATGAGTGTATTTCTATATGAAATTCATATTACACAGGTGGGGGATACTGTGCCATATAATTCTCTATTTTTAACTCAGCATTTATGATTGTTGTTTTCTGTATCATTTGAACGTTTTGTAAAACTTTTAGTAGTACATGTTTCAAGTACATAATTGTTGCATTCAGCATGGGGAGTTGGTGCATGTGCATAACATTTTAATTATTTTTGTCCCCCTTTCCCCTCCCTCTCCCTTCTGGTTATTTATCTAAAACATGATTTCATTGATTGAATAACATTGTGTGAATGTACTGTGTCATCTAATGTCTATCATTTGATATATACATACTTTCCAATTTCCTACTAGTAAGAATGATGCTATCATATACCAGTGTGCACAAATCTTTAGAATGATTTTTGTCTACATATGTGAATTGTTATATTTTATCTATTTCTAATGTGGTAACTGAGAATTGCTCTATCTGAAGGTATTTTACAGTGTTAAAAATTGTATATTAGACTGATACTCAGAGGACCTTAGTTCAAATCCCAGCTTTTCCATTAGTGATGGTCATATTAACCATGGTATGTGTTATGGTTGATACCTTGTGTCAACTTGGGGAGTCTAGAGGTTTGGCTAAGTAAATCAGCAGTTGTAAATCTTGGGGTGAGAAGGACATGCCCTTACCCTTCTGGGATGTTGTTTGTTGTGTTAATTTGAGAAGTTTAGAAGGTTAACTATATGACTCAGAAGGGAGCTGGGGTGCTTATTTGTATTCATCCTAAACCTGTGCAAGAGGAAGGTATGCAGAGGGTGTGAGTGTAGAGGACCACTCCCACCTCCCCAGAGCTGGTAGATTGTATAAAAAAGGAATTGAGGAAGGACTGGCTGCTGCTGCTTCTTTGGAGGAGGGCCAGTCTTCGCCTTCAGCTTGGTCGTCTCCTGGCTTCCCGTGCAGACTCTTCAGCTTCCGCCTGGGACTCTTCAGCATTCTCATGTTGGGCTCTCTGACCTTAATCATAGATTCATCAGCATTTCGTCACAGACCCAACAGCCCTTGATACAGACTTGCGTGGACACTGCGGTGAGCTCCAGGCCCCAGGCCTGGGCTCCTCAATCTCCACTGTGCAGGCACCCTCTGCACACTTCCTCATCTAACCCTGTAGCTGACCATTGTAAGCCAAAGTTGTAATTTGTTGTACATTTGTATATCTTGTGTTAAATATGTTTCTCTAGTAAACCCTGACTGATACAGTATGACAAACTGTCTTGTCATCTTTCTAGTATAAAAATAATGTCATTTAAAAATAGAGCTCAGAAAAGAAGAAAGGGGAAAATATACATATATACACAAGATAGCTAGGATAATTGTACTACTAATTTCTATTGGCTTATTGAAAGGAACAGTTAATGCTTAATTTTTTTATCAATTTTGCATGCCTGTATCTGGTAATCTGAACTACTTTGAAGATAACAATATGCAACATAACAACCACTGTTGATTTCCTATCATCTTGTTTTGGAATTCTGTATCATTTGTAATATTTTTTTATTTTTACTCTCTTTCAAAAAATAAAAATACTGATCATTAGTTATTATGAACACAGAAGGTAAAAATAAAAGCTTAGTAGGTTAACCTTGCAATATAGCAAAAGGAAAACACATCCTGACCAAGATGTAGGACAAGTGACTTGCATAAACCACAAGTGAAAGTGCATTTTAACATTAAAACATCACCTGTATCAGTGGAAGATCTGATCTAATTCCTATTATAAGTAATTGGAAAATAACCTTTATGCAAAGTTTTGAATATTTAGAAAATCTCCATTTTATTCTATGGGTTTTTAAAATTGTATCTAATTCTGGTGACTGGCAAAATGCCTAAATACAAAAAATTCTATTCAAGAATCTTTCCAATACCATTGTGACAGCTAAAATATTCATAACACCTTTCTCCCACCAAACTGAAGCTGCTTCCATAGTGTGTTTTTGTCTCTTCGTTTGACTTGTAGCCTTAGCAAGTTTTAGATACTGTGTATCTGTTGCTTTTCAAAATGTTGTTGAAGATGAAAATGATGTGCTTGTAGTTCATTCTTAAAAAATCAGTGAAAATGTTCAAATCAAAACTAAATGTGTTTACAAAGAGCCCACTGGTAGCATCGGAGTCTATAATTACACACAACCCCAGACACACACCGAGCTTTAGAGACCTTGCTAAATCTTTTCCATAATGAACGTTTCCAGCGGACATTCCAATACTGTTACTAACTTAAGCCCTTCAGGCAGTTTTCTCCTCGATTTGAGCTCCTCTTCACTATGCATGTCTCCCTCTACATCCACACACTCAGCATCGCTCCCTGCATTTGGTTTGTTTCCAATCAGGCTATTCATTTTCATACTTCCTCACTTTAGTGAATTTTTTTTCTTCACCTCTGGTCAAACTAATCTCAGTCCAGTGTGTGATGTAAAATCCCCTTGGTTCACACATAGAACATTTTAGTTTTCTTGACTAAATGATTATTGCTATTGCTTTTAAAGGCAATTTTTTTATATCTGATCCTCTCATTTAATTAGTTCTAGTAATATTTTGTGCTATTAAGTCACAAAAGCACTTGATTCAGTGAAGGACTAATATACAATTTAGTAACTGTGGCATAGTTATAATACACATTTAGGACTACACATTTTTCTAACAAGTAGAAGAATAATTGAATATCTACTAATAGCACTAAAAGATTTATAAGCAAGGAAAATAATGAATACATAAGCAGTTTAAATCCAACATGATAAATGCTACAACAGTTGTGCACAGTCATTGCAGTGACAGTCCAAGAAGAGGAGTAGTTTGTTGTTTGTAATATAATTTGAAATGCTCCAGCCTAACCGGCATGATCTAAATATTTGTTAGTTTAAACCGCACTTTAGAGACAGTCGTTTTTATTAACTAGAAATCCATAAAAGGAACACAGCCAGTGGTTCCTCAGAGCAAGCTATCGTATACAGGAAACTACTATAAATAATTCAACTACAAACAGTTGCATCAATACAAGGAAATTTGCTAATGATGAAATTATAACATGGGTTGTTTTCCCTGAAATGAATGATATGTGAATCAGTCATTTTAGAAATAGTATCTCAATAGTGAAAGGTATTCAAGGTGTTCTGGAAAATGTATGCAGGCAGTCCGCACTTGTGAGCTCACATGAAAAGCAGAAAGGAAGTGTTCGGAATACTTCATCGCCAAAATATAACAGTGGTGTTCTGGTGGCTTCAAGGCCAAACTAGTGAAGAGCACAGTTGCCAGTGAAGTCTGTGAAACACTGATCAGATAATGGCTTAAAGCAAATTCCTGCTTAAAAAAAAAAATTCTAACAGGAATTCCCCGTGGATTCCGTTTTTAATACAATAACATCACTTCGTTTCTGTGGTAGAATTTCAAGCGTAATTATGAAGAAGCAGTGATAATAATTCAGGTCACTGAGAGCTCTAATCACAGCATCTAGGTATTAACCATGTCCCTGCTTTATGCCCTTTTCTTGAGGCCGCAGGAAGCTGTATGAACAGCAGTATTGTGTAATCTAAAAACCAACTGCTTTCCTAAATATGAGGAAAACTGAACCCTCATATTCAAGGTCTTCTAGAATTATTAATATGCCAGCAGTTTCATTTTTCAGGACAATTGTTTGTTTTTATTAAAGACATGAAATTAAGAGGGAATGGGAGAGGTTCCATCCCCATTTTTAAAAAAGACTGGTAAGAATTTCCTTCTCTAAGTCTGATTTCTTACAGTCTGACTTCCCAGAGATACAACTGATGTGGTGCAAAGCTCCATGGCAAGAAGTTATGGTAAGGTAAGTCAGTCAGTCAATCAATCCCTCCAAGCTCAGACGCCGCCGGCTCCTCAAGATACCAGTGGAAGAGCTGGCACTTCTCCAGCGGTAAACGCCGGTGTCCCCAGTACTGGTGCTGTCATATGATGTTAACCACAAGGTTTCATTGCCTATCTCTGCTCACGTCAGGGGCCCCCACAGCCCGCCGTACGGCAGCAGGCAGAGAGCAGAGTAGGACTGGAGCTGAGTCCTGGTCATTGAGACAGGAGAAGAGAAACCAGTCTTCTCTGCCCATTCACTGAAGGAGAAGCTTGGCCCCCACCTCCTCCTACCCATCTCCCCGTCCTTTACGCCGGAAGCCACCTCAGGCAAGGATCATGTTCTCTGTCTCCACACTGTGCTGCATTGCACTTTGGTTCTTGATTTTCTGGTTAAAAAATACATATGGTTTAGAACCAGTGAACATTATTTATGTTGAACCTTGTGGGGAAATGTGGTTTGGTTCATGACCAGTTTGATTCACAGCCAGAATCATGGAATGAATTAAAGTCATGAATAGGGAGGGAAACCACTGTATACAACTCCTCAGCGTAGAACCAAAGGAATCAAGGTCCGTACACTCTAAAGGTACCTGTGTACCCATGCTGACTGAAACCAGCTGCGGAAACATTCCAGGTGTCCACGAATGGAAGAATGGGTACAGATAATGTGAACTATAGATATGAACATACAATAGACAGTCACATTGTTTTGCAGCAAAATGGATGGAAATGGTGGGCACCAAGTTGAGTAGCATAAGCCAGAATCAGAAAGTGAAACAGTACAGGTTTTCTCTACATGAGAAATCTAAAATTATAAAACTGAATTTAAGAAAAAGAAACGCCATGCAAGTAGATGGTAAACTACTAGAGAAGATCAGGGGAGGGGAGAGAAAAGGGGAAAATGAAAATGGCAAAGGGAAATGATCAAAACGACCAAAGTGTGCTATACGCATGGGTGATACGCACACACAGAGACCACTGTCTTGTATAATCACGATATGCTAATTGTAAGACTAAATAATAAAAATAAGATTAAAATAATGTCCCATGTTCCTTAAATTTCATATTAGATACTATTAATTATATTAATAGATCATAATGTGATATTTTATAATATGTAAGTCTTACACAACATAAAATGAATTTACCAAAAGCTAATTAGTAAGTGATGTGTGAAATTTACAGGAAAAATTTCACAACTCTCCACCTACTGAAATAGTATTACACTATTATAAGTTGTCATTCTTGATTCATTATTATTAACATGATTAAACCTAATTATAAAAGAACTGCTGTCATTAACCAAGCTCTTCTTTAGAATTAAATAATGGCTATTTGGTCCAGAAGTAGGTGGTATAATCTTTTGGGGGATTTTCTCGACAGCACATTACTGCTGCTTTGCATAAGTCAGGGTAACCAAACAGGAAATGTGATATATGTTCCATATATATACAGCTGTGCTGAGGACCAAATTATGCTCACCCTATTTTGGACACATGAACCTTTTATCCTTCCCATCTCCTTATCTCAGGTAAAATATTTGCTACATTATTTTAAAATAAATGCAATCTATTTTACATAGGAAAATTTTATAGCCTTTTATTCTCAAATTTACTACTGGTAGAAGAGTATATTGTTAAAATGTATTTTTAAAATTTTTCTCAGCATTTTCTAGGTCTAATATACCAATAAACCAAAAAATTAACCATATGTGGAACATTTAGCTCATATTTGGGGTAATAATTTTTAATGGAATGACATATAAATGTATTCAAGACAACCTTCTAGCTGAGGGCATCAAAACCATGTCACACTTGAAGTGACTGAAGGAGATAAATTATCCAACTTTTCAGACAGAAGTCTTAAGACTACTGTGGCTAGCTTCAACAATTAGTGGTCATGAAGAACTGGAATGAAATTTAATGGGAAAACAGGTATTTATTTCAGCAAGTAACTTTTAAAATAGGAGAATTATTATAAAAGTAACATTTCCCAATGATTCTGTAATAACAGGAACTTATATGAATCTAAAACAATTAAAATAGAAGTGTAATGGAAAATAGGATCATAATGGCACCATAAATCCCTCACGTCCTTCAAACTTATCTCTCTAGATGAATGTGTCCTTAGGGGTTATCACTAGTGTGATGCTTGTAAACTCTGCCTGATTTTCTAGGTGGCATCATGTTACCATAAAAGAAATTTTTGAAAGGTTTCACATTAACATCCATACAATTGGAGATGTTCATCAATGATATGAATTATCACCAATGTTTTACTCTTATTTATTGTTTAGAACTGAAATTTTTGTCCTTCTAAAAGAAACAAGTGCTACATTTTCAGATTCTATCCTAGGAATTAGTAATTAGAATAGTCACCTTTGTAGGTACAGGATGAAACTGATGTTTGTTAATACAAACGGTCCATCTGACTAAAGATATCTGTTGTTACAAAATTTCCAACTCTACAAAAACTACATGATAATATTCATTTAAACTGTAATATATAGCATAGCTATTTCATAAAGTAAGCAACATGCATTCACAAATATTATAAATGCTTCCTTTTCTCAGAGACAGTGATGTTGGCCGGTGTATGCCTCATGGTGCTGCTGCAGCATGCTGCTGGCATGGTATGGATTTTACTTATAAAATAGATTTTAAGTCCTATTACTGGATCTAATTCAATTTTACTTATTATGGGTATTACATAAACAGATCAGAAAATACAACTTTTACTTCATCTTCCTTTAATCAGTGTGTACTTTTCATGACAAAGTGATGAGAAAAATCAGGCTTACCAGGTAGAAATCGCTCTGGATAGATTTATTAACAGTATGGGGCAAGCAACAGAACAATAGGCCAGCAATGTAAACACACTCTATGAAATATGGCATGAATCATAAGCATGACCTCAACATTCCACTTACTTTCGAGGAATGCAATTTATCATGAGTAGACTATTCAACTGAAAGATAAAATATATGTCTAATGATTTAATTTCTAGATCTGAAGAAGTATATATCTAATATTCTAAAATGCTCAATAGCAACAGGTCAGGAATGGACTTATCATTTTGACTAACAAAGTTTAACTCAATATAGTTCAATCCAACAACCACTTTGCAGTGTTTAGTGCACCAAGTACTGTGCTGAGTGCCAAAGGCAGAGAAATTTAAAGATTAACATAGCAACTGTCTGTTTTTTTGTGTGTCTGTGTGTCTGTGTGTGTGTGTGTGTGTGTGTGGTTTTTTTTTTTTTTTTTTTTTGCGGTACTGGGGATCAAACTCAGGACCCTGCGCTTGCTAGGCAAGCGCTTATTCCACTGAACTGTATCCCCAGCCCTTGCAACTGTCTGCACAGTGCTTCAGCAGAGGATTTACGAGTCAGTGGGTGATTTTAGACAAATGGCAAGTGTCATGTGAAGACAAGCGGTTTTACATGATATCATCACTGAACATTCATTTTCAGTGTTTTAAAAAAATCTAAGCACTTTATATTCATAGCATCATCTAGTTTTTATGATGCAATGATCAACAGGATTTAGCTCATGTAGAGAAAATATTAGAGGAAAAGTTTCCATAAGGTGTGAGGGATAGCAATAAGACAGTAATCATGAAAGTTTAAATACAATCAGTGTTTGGTGAAATCTGTCCAAATTAGAGGTTGATACAATCAGATTTCCATTTTACAGGGCAAGACTGAGACAGAGAGATTAGTTGGGAACATGTTCAGTAACCTGTGTGAAAAAATATGATTGTGATCACTGCTTGGTGCCAATGTCTTGTTTCTGTCTCTACGTAGCTGGCGATACCATTTGGTAGAATCTGGAGCATCTGATGACACAGGGACACTGGATAGGGCCAAGGAATCAGTGCTAGGCGAGTCTCAGGGGAGGTGTGAATAGGATCTGTGCCTGAGCGACAGTTTGGGAGATAGCGATGTGAGTGTCACAAAGCCATCACAGCGGAAAATAGACAGTGAAAGGACAAAGGTGCTTCAGAAAGAATACCACAAGGGAAGGAAGAGTGGGGCAGAGGGAAGGGGGCTGGGGAGAAAGGAGATGTGCTGTCTATAGATAAGTAGGAGTACTGTTCACTTCGTCCCTTACTTGTCTCACGAGCACTGGGGAATGTTGCGTACACCCTTCCTGAATCACTGTCTTCCCTCGGCCTTTTGGACCTCTTTCTCCCTTCATTCACTGGAGCAATGATAGAAGAAATTAGATATGAAATTATTGGGACAACCTTGTCCAGAATGAATGGTGGATTTCATATCTTCATATGTCATGCATTTCTGAAAGTTTGGTCTTGGGAGGCCTTTACATTCTGCCAGTGTGTCACTAAATTTTGACCTCTGAGTCAAAAGGGATTAACAAAAAATTTTTTAAAGTGATTAACAAAGGAATAAGGACATGTAAGTGCACAGGCAGCAAAACGCTTAATGTAGTCAGGCTTTTTCTAAAAATAGAGACAGCTTCTGTATGTTTCCCTCATTATTAAAATAGAGCCCATAAACACAAGCAATGTGGTATGTGTGTATCAATTTTTACTTCTAAATTTAAGTAATTGGCTTCTGTATAGTAACAACAACACAAAGTTTTTAACATGACTCAATCAACCTTTCTTGATATCTGGTTTTTGGCGGGTAAAATGAGGCAGAATTTTTCATTCAGAGTTTAGACAGGGAAAAGATTTTAAAAGATGTTTTGAATGGACCAGATTTAATGAAAGGACAGATTTACAGAAAAGGTAGGGTTAAAGGGGCCTATGTCAAGACTAGCGCCCAGGAAGCCTTTTCACTCCCAGACCTTTGTAATTAAGAGAGAATATGTTATAGAATTTAGAGCCATTCTTGAGGATTCTTTCAGCTAGAGAGAAGCCTCCTTAACTTTTACATAGATAATGCTTTCCATTTTGAAAATCTTTCAGTTGTCTGATTATACTTAACACAGGAAAGGGCAACTTTTGAGATTTTTTTTAAGCATACATACACACACAAGATCTTCATAACATAATGAATTGTTGGCAAACACACCTCCCCCAAATGCTCATTTTTAAAAATCAGAGTAATATCTGACATAACCTTTGGGTGCATTATTATACTAATAAAATATTGTTAGACTTTGCATTTGGAGTCACTATTTCTTGCTGTGTATCATATAAGTCAGCTTTTGCTATTACAAAATTCCAGACTATTTCTTGTTCTATTGGAATTTTCTGGCACTAACTGAGTCACTGATGAGGATCTTAAGTTCTTGCAATGTTTTAAGACAGGATTCTGTGTAGGCAAGTAATAGATCCAGTTAATCTATTCTCAAAGGCCAAAAACTAGTGACATTCTGAAAGAACCAAGTTCCTTCAAAAATTCTATGTGCTAGACCACCGGTTCTCAAAGCATCCTGAAAACTCAGGGTAACTACAAATTATCCAGCCTCACCTAAGCATCCTGAATCAGAAACTTTGGGATGGAGCCCAATAATCAGTATGTTAACAAGTCTCTAATTTGCGTTAAAGTTTGAGAACACACACACACAAATTTATTAATCTTCATGTAGAAATAAATCAATTATACATATGTTACTTTGATTTTGAATGCCGTAAAATCATCTTTATTAACTTTTTGTTCCCTTTTAAAGGTAAACACCTCCTATATAACTTTATTTACCCATCATCCATCAATTCAAATGGAGATTATTAATAAGCACAATGATCTTAGGAGGATGGTAAAACCCAGTGCTAAAAACATGCTTAAAATGGTAAGTCGTGCCTTGTGAATGAATCATTGTCAATCAGCATTTAGCCATTTGATAATGGGCATTAAATCAGGAGTTATAACTCTAAATAATTCTAACCTCTTTATTTCACTAAGAAGTTGACATTTCAGTGTATAGACTGGTAGTTAAATATACTATATTTGACCTCTCTCTCTTTCAAATATTATATATAAAATATATATATAATATTATATACACATACATAATATTATATACCATACATATGATATATAATAATATAATATTAAATGTCATACATGTGTACGATTATATATAATTCATGTATAATAATATAAAATATACAATGTGTATACATTATAATATATATACACATATATACTATATACATATATACTCTATCAGTATAGCGTGCAGGCGTAAATCATGGTGGACAGGTGGCATGTAAGTAAGACTGCATATCACACCATTTGAATAAGTAGACATCAAACTGTGAATAAAAGTCTTAAACTATTTGAATATGATGAAAAGTCTGTAAAATGAGAAACCTTTCTTTGCTATGGTCAGCTCATAGGCTAAGGAATATGTACCTATCTGGGCAACACATCAATCAAAAGAGCATACAGCAAAGATGTTGACTGGCATGACTGAGGCCTGTAAGCCAAATACAACAGAGCAGGAGATCTTTAGACCAAGTAAAGAGACCAAAAAGGATCTGATGGCTGATTCTGGGTTACTTAATCTTGAAAATCCTCAACTTTCTTTCTACTAGTGGAAATAATCCAAACTTTACCTGATCCTTGTGAAAATGACTGGAGATAATATTAAATAAGTAAAATGTCAGGAACAAATGGAATACTTACCAAGAATTAATTACTCTTTCTCTTCAAATTCAAGAGTTTAGTGTTATCAAATGAAAATTTCATTTGATTTGTTGTGATTACAGGCTAAAAATGGTTGATAATTCAATTATAGGCTAAATTACAGGCTAAATAATTATCTGTTAGTAAGATTTTCCATCACAATGAGAAATAGAACCTACTCTTTCCAATCCTGAAACTATGAAAGTTAATGCTTCTTGTGGAATACAGAAAGGAATTTTTCAAGGATTAGGTGAGCTTCATATCTGAGGTAAGGCACGGCGCTCTGTGTACAGAATAAATATCTCATGACCACAGCAAGCAACTGAGTTGTCTGATGTTTTTAACATCTCTTCTTATCCTAGATTGGAATTTTTTTTCTTCTCTGGAAGTAATCTTTGCTTACTTTGCTGAAATCTCTGTTTACGTTCATTTTCCTAGTTTTTTTTCTTTTACACATGGGCTTTAGTAGGCATTTTTTTCTATACATTTTGTCCTTCAAACTGCTATATTGGATTTAGTTACTTAAAGAAACTTATTTTCCAATGCAGCATTTTATGGTACTTGATTCTATAAAGGCTGAGACAAATACAGTGGGAATTATAGAGCAAACAAGCATGTGCTGAGCTCTCAGCAATAATTATGTTTCTATCTGAGAGGCTGAGGCAGGAAGGTCACAAATTGAAGCCCAACCTGTACAAGTTAGTGACTTGTGAGACTCTGCATGAAAATAAAAGTAAAAAAGGGGCAGGGGATGCTGCTCAGTGTGAGGGCCTTGGGCTCAGTCCCTGAGACTGGAAAAAAGTTTGTGGAGGCCGTGAGTATTGAGCTAAAAGAAAACAGAACATGCCTTCAGTTGTTTTTTTTTTTTTTTTTTTTGGCGGTACTGGGGATCAAACTCAGGACCCTGCGCTTGCTAGGCAGGCGCTTATTCCACTGAGCTATATCCCCAGCCCCCTATGCCTTCAGTTTTAAAGCATTTATTTTGCTGTTGAGAAGCTGGATGACTACTTTCCCCCAAATTCTGTACTCTATCACAACCCCATCCCCAGAGAGCGATCTTTGTCTTAGCTAAATTATTTAGGAAAGCAACAAATGTAATCTTGGGGTAGAATAGTAGGCAAATGAAAAAATGTTAGAAAATGATTCTTCAAATAAGCTCATATTTTAAATATATTCATGTATTTCTCTATTACCTTGTGAAAACTTCACATCTTAATTTTCATATACTTGTCATGTATTCCAAGATGTGGAATTCTGAAGTGGCGAAGAATGCTGAACTTTGGGCAAGGAAGTGCACCTTTTCGCACAGTCCTACACATGAACGAAGAATTGGTTGTAAGTTGAATTTACGCAGTGAATAGTGTCAGCAAAGCTAAATTAACTGAAAACCATTGCAAGAGTAGGTTTGGGAGTACAGCCGTCCCTCGCTCTATCGCGGTTCACTTACTGTGGGTTTCCTGTATCATGGGGGTTTTTAAAAAAAAATACATCTAATTCTGTATCGCGGAGTTTTCGCTTTATCATGGGATTTTGCCATATACAGGTATTTATATAATGTTCGTAATTGTAATTATTTTTGCCTAAAAATTTGAAAATATAAAAACGATAAACAAATGAATTCAAACACATTAAAAGAATAGTAAAGCAAAATAAAATACTGTACAATATGTATTTCGTCAGCGGATGAACGCCGTACTGCACGCAGTGGAAATGCAGTGCGCCCCGACCCCTCCCCACCCCGGCAGGGCCCGCTGGCCCGCAGACTGCGCCTGGACCCGGCGTGGCGGCTCCTAGGCAGAGGGCACGCACCGCGGCATGACCCGCCCACACCGCCAGCCGGCCTGGGCCGCGGGAGCGAGGAGGGCTGCGGCGGGTCCTGCGCGCCTCGCTCTGCAGCCGGCTCTGCCCCCGGGCCCGCCTGCCCGTCCTCCTCTCGCGCCCTCGGAGCTGAGAGTGCGATTCACCCAGGCGTCCCGCCCCTGCTGGAAGCGCAGGCTTTGGGAAGACAGGTCTCCCCCGGGAAGGCGCGCGGGAGTGCGGAAAGCGTTTAGAAAGCCTGAAAACATATATAAGGGATAAAATACACATAACGCCGCTGTTGGTGGACTTCCACCTCTCGCAGGGGTCTCCGGAACGTAACCCGCGATGGGCGAGACCGCTGTCATGGTCTTGGTTGTGGCTTACTGGCTTCACCGTTCGCTTGTCCTTTTCCATCTTGCTTTCGTCCCTGGATTTTCTCTTCTAAAACTCTTGTCCTAACAGCTCAGCGCTTCGCCTACTCCAAACCAAAAATTTAGACTATGAATAAGTGGCGCAGCAATAAAAACTTTAAATATTTTTCTGAACTTGAATTTGTTCAGGTACTAATCATTCGTGGTAGCCACGTGCCAAGTGTTAGGTCTGAGAATCTGAAAAAGCTCCCATCATAGCCAAACCATCCAGACCTTGAGCTCCGGGGGAAAAGTAGTTCTGATATCGCTCGGAATAATTTTCCATAGCACAAGCATGCAAATACTGAATGGGGTAACTGAATTAATGATCATCCTCCTCTCAAGGCCCTCGGTGTGCCCCGTTTTACCTGTTCACTGTACTCCACCCTGCCTCAGCATTTTCATTAAGATCAAGTCAGCCTACTCATTGCCAAGGACATGCTACTGTCACGGTTACATCCATGAGGTGAACTTCATGGCTTTCCCACCAGAGAGTCCTATTACAGACTTTCAGCCTCATCTCATCTGCTCTCTGTCTACTACACATGTGCTTATATTTCCACAACTGAGGAAGTTCAAAAGTCATATTTATGCATCACATTTAACTACCCCCTCAACTGCACACTAGGAAGGTATAAAAATATTAATATTCAATTGACTATGAATATTTATCAGTACTGATCAAATAATGACTATGACTCTATTAAGCTACACAATTAACTTGAAAATGAATCATTAGTTACATTTGAAACAAGTTCTTCATAAACTGAGCTGGGAAAGAAGTGATTGCAATTAACAGGGCAAAGTTTTAGAAATTGATCTAGATCTGTCAGTTTAAGATGACTATACATCTTTGGAAAGTAATATTGGTCAAAAATTAAATGTTTTAGTAGTTTTCAATTAGAATTCCTCACAAGTACTGGTTTCACTCCTGTTTTACTGCCTTTCCTAATTTTTAGTTGCCGGCTGTGGAGAGAATTTCTTTTTGTCCACGGCTCCCAAATCATGGTCTGATGTAATCCAAGCTTTCTATAATGAAGTTAAAGATTTTAAATATGGAATTGGAAACACTCGAGCAAATGCTAAAACTGGCCATTATACCCAGGTAAAAATACAGTGGCAAAAGCTTAATTTTTCCTCTTCCCTGAGCCCAGACTTACCCTACTTCTTCAGTTACTCCTGGCGATACCAAGCACATATCGGAGTTATGAGATCTGAGTTTCACATAGGAAAACTTCCCCGCATTATGAAGCATATTTTACTCATTCGTAGATATAAGTACGTTTTATTATTTCTTATGTATTCACCCACACCAACCTGGCCTTGTAACTCTGAATATTTATCACAATAGATTCTGGTAACTGCTCTTTGAATAAAGACATAGATTAAAGTAATAGATGAATTATAATTTTAAGAACACTTAACCACGTTTAAGCAAAAGAAAACCTAGACATACTTTCTCCGGATCAGTCACAGGATGAAATGTTAAAGAAAGCAAATTTTAAAAAATCTTAGAAAGGAAACAATAGGAAATAGTATGATTTTATACGTGCAAGATATTTTCACATTATTCATTTTTTTGTATTTTTAGCTAAAGTTAAAAGTTATATTGTGAAAATGGACATTATATGCACAAAAAACACGCAAGGTCAACAAAATTTCCTCTCATTTTTCCCTTCAAAAATTGAATTGCACTTAGGCTCCTTTTGTATATGTCCAATACGCTACTCTTACATCTTTATGAATTCTAGGGATGATCCACTATTTTAACAAATGTGACATATATGTGTAAAGCAGCCTTTAACTTTAAATGAAACCCTATAACTGGAAATAATTTTTAAAAGGAATTTTCATCAAGTTAGATGAAATGCTAAAAATACGAAGCCAATTATTTTTCAGTTTTTTTAAATGCCATCAATAACTTTTAATTAGCAAATAAGAAACAAAAAGCCACACACGTGTAAAAACTATACATTTAATTTAAATGATTTTATTTTATATTTTCTGCTTGCAGCTTGTCTGGGCCTCTTCCCACCAGCTTGGCTGTGCATTAGCTCACTGTCCTCACCAGAAGTACAATTATTTCTACGTTTGCCATTATTGCCCCGCGTGAGTATAACACAGCAATTGCTTCAGGCCGTGGGGGGCCAAGAAACCTGCACTTAGGCGAGGATCCAACCTCTGTTGGCCTCCGGGAGTCCCAGGGTAATTTCACACAGGCTTCAGAAAGAATACGGAGCCCTGGGGAAGACAGGATAGGACTAAGCGCTGTGTTCTAAAGAGTGGCAAAGCCGTGGTGGGAAGAGGAGGATGGCGGGAAGAGGAGGATGGCGGGAAGAGGACGGCTCTGCAGACCGCAGACTCAGGACAGCATCAGCGTTGTTGTTTCTTTGCTGCATGGTATTCAGCTCACCAAGGAACCACTCTGACACGCTTCACACTTATCTGCAAAGTAGCGAGGGCACCGACTTCTTTCAGGGGTTTTTGTGAGGATGAAACATCATAGATTATATTACGTGTCAAGCAGTTAATGGCACATTGATTCTCAATAGAAGAAAATTCTTCTAACAAAGGCATAAAAATAGAAGAATCCTACTATAATCTGGTAATCTGGGTTCCAGGGCCCTTTGTCTGCTGTGTGTGGGGGCACGGTGGTGCCAGTAACCCAAGCAATCAGGAGAGTGAGGCAGGACGATTCTGAAGTTGAGGCCAGCCTGGGCAACATAAGAAAACCCTGTCTTGAAAAGAAAGAAAGAGCAAAAGCGATATTGCGCATCAATTCCTGTCTTCTGTGTGTGTTTAAACCCCACACCATTTACCTTGAAATGGTTACGCTCTGACCTGCGGAAATCTTCGTCGTCTTTCCTTCCTTCTGTGAGCTCAGGTGACTCTGTCATATGCACCTGGCACATTTTTATGTTATTCTTAATCCTTTTCTTCAACCGTTCTATTGCCAGGGGAAATAACAAGAAAACACTAAGAACACCGTATCAGTTAGGACCGCCATGCGGGGACTGCCCTGGTCATTGTGACAATGGACTTTGCAGTAAGTAATATCTCCTCTGCATCTTTACGTGGTGTTATCTCCATGGATACTGACCTCATGTGGAGGACAGTTGAGTCTCTGCTGTGGGGTCATAGGTCTCTGTGTTCTTCAGGACCTTAATTTTAATCCTATTCTTGACAAAAGAAACATAGAAACAGTGGAACGGCAAGTGCAGCTGCCATTTGAGGGTGTTAAGGACTAAAGTAAGGAAGACACAATAGCAGTCATGCAAACCAAATTTAAGCCCAGCCCACCTGAACAGGAAGGTTCTCATTAGCTTCTTTTGGTCTCTTCAATTCATTGTTTGCTCTCAGGGAAGAGAGGGCAGCGTACAGAAACTAACCAACCACACAATCTTGCATAGAGCCAGCTTTGATTTGCTCCTGACCCTAAATATGAACCAGGAAACATGAGAAGAAACGTTGTACTGTGCCTTCTGGTGTACCTGCTCCTTTCTGCACCCCCATAACATATCGCGCACACACACACACACACACACACACAGCATATAACACATACACACAAAGCATATAACATACACACAAAGCATACAACACACACACACACACATACACTCAACCAAATATGTGACTTGATCCCTCCCTAGCAACTGCACATTATGCTTAGGCAGTTGGCACTTTAAAATGTGGGCTACTTTACAAAGCACCTATGTTGGAGTTTCCAGCCAGTCTTCTTTGAATCCCCACAAGCTATGTACACACAGAATCACTGCCACTGTAGAGTACTTTTCCTTGGTGTGGTTGCAGCTGTGCACCTGAGTACATGGTTTGTTTAGTGCAATGGGAGCTGGACTTACACTTTGTGCCTGTGCTCTGTTGTATGATTTCATTTACAAGCAAATACACCTGCACTTACATACCCAGCTGACTAATACACTTGGAATTAGATGTATTTTTCTCATTGTAAACCTTGTGAGGACAGAGTAGGGCAGCTTACTCGATTTCTTAAAGTTCTGTGTCGTGAGAACCCCGTATCTGCTACATCAAGTATGTCTGCTTACATAAGGCAGTGGTGACAAACCAATGGCCCAGGTGTTACCGTGTTTTCTTTTAAGGTGAAAGTTGTTAATGTATGAGTTGTTTCTTCTAAACTAAAACTCCAGTATTCAGGTTTATTTTCAGTGTAGGTACTTTGTGATGATGAAGAAGAGAGTTTGGGTTTGTAGTTTGGCACCCAGTCACTAAAAGGTTCACCATCACTAATATAAGGTTCTTCTGTTCATACCAACTGTTTAGTAACAGTTCAAGCCTGGCTCTCCTTATGTTAAAAAGGAGTCTTCAATATAGTTTGGGGTAACTAGAATTATAGTAAGATTTCATTTGATTGTTTTGTTTGCTTGTTTTGTTTTAGCCAATCCTTGCATGCATGTGGATAATTACTCCAATTGTGCCGCTCTGGTCAAGCAACACGGGTGTGGAGCAAAAATCACAAAAGAAAACTGCAAAGCTACCTGCAAATGCCCTTCAGAAATAAAATAATGTATCTTTAAAGCTCATATTTAGTGTCGAGAGCAAAGTGACACCTTAAATCACTGAAAATTTCATTGATTTCTCTGAAACAAGCACACGGTTTGAAGCAGTCTTTTATTCAACACATCCCAAAGCCTTCATCAATTAAATATGATAGTATCTTGGTAAAGAAATATAGGTACCAAACACAATAAATTCTGTACTTGTGAGCAATAGATGAACATGTAATGCTGAATGGAATAGTCTTTTGTTATCACAGTCCATAGAGTACAGTCACGCATTTATTTTTTATGCACTTAAAAGTTTGTGTATTCATGAATAAATATTTTTAAAAGTTTTAAAACAAAAGCTCCAGAAATTCTTTCCTTTTCTATGGCATAAGTGTGCACTGGTGATGGTGTGCTGCTGGAAAGCTCAGTCCTGGCCACAGCCCGCAACCCAAAGTCAGCACGGGTTTCCTGATCTCAGTGGTGATGAAACACTGATATATACCTAACGCTTTAGGCAGAAATGTGAAAAAAGTTTCTATAAGTGGTCAGCAACACCCTAGTTGTTCCTAAATTGATGCACAGTTTTGAGCACTTCAAATGAGGGAAAGACCATGTTCCCAGAAAACAGTCCTAATATTATATTCATAACATTATACTCAGAAGACTAAAGGTGACAGACACTGGAAAGGGGGGAAAGCATTTCTGTGGTTTCCTGAATACTGAAAAAGAACGTATGTCTGAAGACCGGAGGTACCACCACGCCGTACAGATTGGAGTGGAACTCCCGTAATACACAATGGAACAGTGCATCTCAGATTCACTCCAGGAGAACTGCAGGCTGGGGCTTTGGGTTTTTCTACAGTTCCAAACTGTAGACTAGAAATAAACACATTTTTAAATTCTCAGAATCTCCCAAGAGCTTAGTTGCTTTTCTCTTGTTGTTGAAACAAGATACCCCATACTCAGTGTTACATGAGGAGAGGTTTATCTAGCTCACAGTTTGTAGAGGTTTCCGCGCGTAATCAGCAGGCTGCAGCACTTCATGGTAGCAGAGGAACCTCTTTCCCTTCCTTACATCGCCTGTGGGCTACCCACCCTATGTGGGTGTAGCTCGCACACCCCAATGCCATCAATAATCAATGAACCAATCACAAACTCTAGATTCAGCTCCCTCCAGAAAGCCCACCCCCACCCAAGACCAGGACCGCATGAGGCTTGGGGGGCATCCAGACCCAAACCATAACCACCACAGTAGGTCTCTGACTTTGATTAAAAGCCTCATGGTAAAAAGGGTTAACTGAAATGCACTGGAACTGCCCATGCCCCGCTATCAAGAATCAAATCAAAACTAATTCTTGCTGCTTCTCAGGAAGCTCTCAACGTTCCTGGGAGAGGGGCAGTGAGAGGATTTAGAAATAATCATAAGAGATGAAAGCTGAGCCCAGGTGGAGCCCTCCCTCCTGGTGAGAGGAAAGAAACTGAAAATCCACTGTAGGGGGATTTATTTATACATTTGACAAAGTATCCTGCAACACCAACAAAAGGTTGCCTAGCAACTAATGACAAACGTCTCCGGCAAGATGTTTTCTCAGACTGAGTAGCTTGATTGCTTTAGGCACTCTGGCCTTGCCTTGCCCCCACATGTTACCAATGTACAGCTTCAGCTGGCTCCCTACCAATAGGGAGGGAGCGGCTCCCTACAAACTCTCATGCCTCGGGCATCATGGGAATTGTTATAATCAGGGCATTACACATTCATGGGTATTAATTACAAACATACCCCTATTTAGCATGCTAGTAAAAAAGCAAGATATGTTATGCACTAATACTCTGTACTGTCACAAATTCTATAAAATGATCCACACTGTGACTTAAGATACGTCATTATAAGCCAGGCATGGTGGCACACATCCACAATCCCAGCACACTGGGAGGCTGAAGCAGGAGGATTTCAAGCTTAGTTCAAGCCTAGGCAAGCAGGTGATTTAACAAGACTCTCTCTCAAATAAATAAATGCATACAGACAGAAATACGTACATAAATAAACACACAAACAAGGCTAGGGATACAGTTCAGTGCAAGGGCCCCAGTTCAATCCCCAGTACCATAAAACAGATACAATCTTTGCTAGAGCAAACCAACATATTTGCTACTACCAGGAATGTATCTGGTGTCTTATAATGTTTATGTTCATGTAACCAGCAACTTTACTCAGAAACATTTTCCTTCATATAACAAGGAAAGCAGTGTACTTTTAATACCTCGTCTTGTCTCCCTACCCTAGTCCTGCTAGCATCTCCTTTTCTGGATTTATGTAATACCTCATTGATACATACAGAATACCACACTGCTGTCTTAACAGCTTTGATGTGAAGAATATGATAGTCATGTAGTGCATAACACTATTGTTCTGATAACCTTAATGAAAAGAACGTGGTTTTGTGCAGAGCAGACAGTACAGACACCAATATAACGAGCACTCATGCACTCACCTCAAGCTTAAGAACAAAACATTGTCAAATTGAAACGCCCTATGAGTCTTCCTTTCTCTTCTTTCCTTTGTCTTGGGCTTGTTGTTTAGCACATCTGTGAACATTAACATTAGCAGTTTTTCCATATCTGTGTCCCTTCACATATTTAGTTGTTTTCACAATGTCAAATTTCAGGTAAACACCAGTTTATTGTACATAGCACTTGTAAGTTGCACTTTTAACTTAATTTTTAGAGACTGTTAGTCCCTCTGATATCAACAGGCTTTCATCCTTGCTTTTATATGAGCCCTGAATTATGTTTTCTAATAGAGTTTATATATTCATTGTCCTGTTTATAGACCTAAGATTGTGATGAACTTTTCACTATGAAAATTAGTGTTAATTTTATCCTACCTCAGGAAACATGCACCATTATTCACTCCATCTAAGATAACTGGGCCAAAGGTAATTTGCATCTTTGTCTGCATGGAAATTGCCTAATTATTCTCCAAAATAACAGGACAAATTTACACTTCCTACAAGCAGGGAAGGGGATTTCCAGTTTCTCCACAACCTTGAAATGCCTGCTTGTATTACATTTTCAAGTTTTCCCCACTATGGTGTAATTTTTGGCTGTCTTCACTGTTGTGAAACTGTGGAGACTGTCCCGCCTTGCTGGGCTTGTTGGCGCTTCCACTTCAGTGTTCTCTCTGTTCTCATTGTCTAGTTCGGTCGGTGTCAGCCCTGTCTCTGTGAGGCGGAGAGTTGTAGGTTTCTTAATCATTTAAAGCACCTTCTATATTGTAGATCACGATTCTTTGTAATTTCTGGCTTTTTTATCTTGTTTTGCTTACCTTTATCTTTTATTATTATGAAGTGTATTAGTACCACTTAGATATACATAAAGACCAGACTGATTGTAGAGAATTTGTACCTGTACATGACATATTTGGGTCCCTTTTTTCCCCAAGCCCCACTCCTCCCCACAACTCCTCTTCCCTCCTTATCTTCAAGGCTTGGTTTCCATTTCGTCCTTCTTTTCTCATGTTTTTTCTTTTCCCATCCTTCCCTTCCCACTTTCATCTCCCTAGTTCCCCTTTCCTTTTGAAAAGTTTCTTCTTGTTTTGTTTTATTCTGACTTCCTAAGTTTGCTTCTTACTGTTTTTAGTTTTTTACACAGTGGACTGGTTTTAAAAAGTCAAAATTAAGATATAATAAACTTATCGTTTTGGCTTTTGCTCTTTGTTTCTTAAGAAATCCTTCCATCTTAAGAGGTGAGATATTCCATCTCCTTTTCTGCATATTAAGTCACGCTTTTTCTTTAATTCACAGTACTGATCAACAGGGTAGTTTGGTTTCTCACCTCTGAGCAGTCATTCAACAGGACTTCTCAAACTCAAACTTTTAAATTCTGGAAAATTTCAATAATTATGACTTTGAAGACTTCCTTTCCTAGTTTTTTGGTTTTGTCCTCCAACTATTCAGATTTTGGAGCCCTTGGATAGTCTTCTTAATTTTTTCTTGCATTTTTCTTCCACCTTACATTTCTCTTATGAGTGTTCTACTTGGAGAAAGACTTCAACTTTTTTTTCTAAGCCTGTCGATCTTTTCATTGCTTGCTGTCTTTACCTTTATTTATAAAATCATTTTGTCCTTTATATATCCTTCATAGCATTCTAATCTTCTCTCATTGTGTCTTATCTCTTACAGGATTCTGGCAGTGAGAAAACTCGAGTGACCTTCAAATCAGTTTTCAATTTTTCTTCACTTCCTTGTTTTGTACCTATGCCCTCCAAGTTACTTTCTTGTTTTGTTTTGACTCAAATGGTGTTAGAAGATTTCATTAAATTCATGATAACTCTGACTCTTACTCGTATGAAAGAGTGGGATGCTGAAATGTGGAGCAGGTGTTTGGTGTGAATAGGTATGGCTGCTTGACAGGAAAACAACTTACCAGAGTGACTATGCAAGAACTCATATATATAATTAGAAGATTGTTATCTCCTAGCTTGTATAGATGTTATTACTACTCAATCTATCCAGAAAGCCATCTTTCAAACCCGTGACTTCAGAGTGCAAAACACATTTCCAAATACTAGAAATGGGTTCAAGGAAGATTGAACAGAAGTGCAGATGTTCACTTAGTCCTTGGATTTTTAGTGAGGCATCAACTTTCCTTCAGCTATGTTTGGTTTCTGGGAAACTGCTTAAATTTTGGTTGAACAAGTCCAAAGAGCAAAGCTTTAGTTTGCTTGGAGAAGGGAAATGTAGTCCCTGTATCCTCAGAAAAGGGGAAGTGCTGTAAATGAGTCTATGGTAGACATTCAGGCAGTCCTACTGAAAAACTCCTTTCCACGCCTATAATTTCAGAATTACTTGATGTAACCACTTCCTGAGACTTCCTTGTACTCTGCCTAATGGTTCAGCCACTCTGATCTGTCCTCACTATTAGTGTTCACGGGGCTATTTGCAGTATAGGTAAGGGTTTAGATTTTAAAATTGCTTATACATATACCTGATAAGAAATGAGTTTTCATTAGAAATTTTTGAAAATTAAAACGTGGTCAAATCAATCGTTTTTCCTAACCCTCTTACTGACCTATATAAGAAGATTTCTACTGGAGAATGAGCACCGTAGGTGAAAGTTGGGTTTCTAGCTAGACAGCCCAGAAGAAAACCAAGGTGACTTTATGAGACCTTTTAACAAATAAGAAAAGCAACCCACTTTACAAGACACTTTTTCTCCGTCCTAATATGTAATCTTTTGTACTTGTAACAGTCTTGAATCAATGAAGGATTTTAGCATGATGGAGAAAGAACACTTGGCTTAAAGCTTTTCAGGCAGAAGTAGAAGAAAGGAAGGCTGCCCCTTTCTTCCCTGAGCAGGAGTGTGTCATGTGTTCCTGGGTGGTCACTGCACACCTTCAACCCCCATCTTAAATCTGACCACCACACTCCTATCCGCTTCTTCACACCTAGATGAGGGAGTTTTTAGATTTTAGAAAGTTTATAAATGAATGATCCTGCAGCTGTTAATCAGAAGATAATCTTTGGAGCAGACCAAATATTAAGGCTTAAACAGAAAGCACAGGCACTTTGTATTTTGCCAGTAAAGGTTACTAAACTACGCTTTGCCAAACCAACACCACAATCTTGAACCTCAGGCCAGGGTAAGTTTTCTCTTGACAAAATATTGGTAACCTTGTTTGAAGTTCTGTCTCATTTGTATTGTTTTTGTGTTTTTTTGTTTATGTCTTTGTTAATTTATTTTTGGTCTTTTCTCTCTAAAATTAAAAAAATTCTAAAAAGTAAATAAATACTGGGTGAGTGAACAGACAATAAAAAATTTGGGAAGGTAATGAAATTGGCAAGTTTCACCTCTACAAATGAAGTTTGTAATTGAATACTGATTTCTTCACTTCTAGTAACATCCATTTCTTTCACATACATAAAGCTCTTACTTTGGTAAAGTTTACAGTAATATAGAAAAAATACCACATATGGCGTATAATCAATATCACAATAAAGAGGACTCAATATAAAGAGAAAGACATTTTCAGTTCATTTACATAAATAATGAAATGAGAGCAAATTACAGGACTAGCTACAGGAACAGACACTGAAATATTATTTGGAAACACTAACTTGTAAAAATCTTTAGCCTCAGTGACCCCGCATTTAATTGATATTTGTTTAAGATCTTCAGGTGCCAAACCCTGAGGTGAACACAGAGTACAAGCGACTGTCATTGCTCCCAGGGGGGTGTGACATGGGGAAGGTGGCGTTGTATAGAATAGCGAAAGTCTACATAACATTTTGGGTGGAGAAAAGAAGCTGTGAAACATCTGAGAGGCAGGCAGTGCCGTTTTGGGTGGTATAGTCAGAGAGGCCATTTAATGAAGTGTGTGTCTGGTGTCAGTCTATTGCCTCTTGGCTCTAAATTCGTTCTTCTTTGCCCTGCTTTGTATTGCAGGATTTCTCCCCAGTCCATTCCTTGCCCTGCCTCAGCCTGAGAGAGAGAGACTGCTTCCTAAATCCATTTCTACACCCTTGAGCATTCCCTGTACCTTCCCTGACAGCAAATCCACTATTTCCAGGCAATAATTCTTCATATTAGATTCTCTGTCCAAATTACTGGTGTTTCTCCTTCCTGATTGGGCCATGACAAACACCATAGGCTAATGTGGCAGAGACCTAATAATCTCAGCGTGCTTTCCATAAGAGCATCAATGGGAAGCAGCTTCCAGGCCCACAGCCCTAAGTAAAATCCTTAAAATGGGAATATCATTTGCATATCTAAAACTAGCAAGAAGGTCAATGCAGCTACACTTGAAACATGAAGAACTGAGAAGAAATGCAGAGACAGCAGGGCCACATCGCCTAAGAATTCTCCTGACAACTCCAGGCAAGCAGTTCATACTTTCTTCTAAGAGTGGTGTGAGAAGCCATTGGAAAGGAGGGATTTGAAAACCATTCTTTTATGCAATTTATCCTTTAAAAGATCACAGTGGTTCACGCCTGTAACCCCAGCACTCTGGGAAGCTAAGGTAAGAGCACTGCAAGTTCAAGATCTGGTGGGCAACTCAGCCAGACTCTGTCTCATAATGGGGTGCTGGGTGGGGTCAGGGTCAGTGCAAAAGCCTTGGGTTTGACCCCCAGTACGGCCAGGAAGTGATAAAGGTAACTCTTGCTGTGCTGTACAGACTGGACACAGAAGAGCACCCTACAAAGTGCCAACTACTCAGTGAGATGCTGTATTTTCTCAATCCAGCATTAAGATTCGTTTTATATTATAGATATAAATTTTGTAGTAGGAGAGAATACGTTTATAGAAATGTTATTGGAAGCCAATTAATATTATCTCATTACAGCCTTGCAGCTGGAAGAGGGCAGAGAAAAAGAGAGAGAAGCTTAAGACTTGGACTTGCTCCGGTCCTGGTTCTGCTCCCTATTGGATATGTGCTCTTAAGTTACCTAAAACGTGAGTGGCTTTTTAAAAAGGCTTCAGAAATAATGGTATGTAGCTCACAGAGTTGAGTAAGAAAGTAATAGACACGTATAAAAATGAATTGACTGCATCAGGGCAAGTATTTTAGTTAAATTCAGGGGTTCATCTGTCAAAAATAATAGGAATGGCTTAGGAATAATTGATTTGAAATCTTTACTTCTATAGTTAATGGACTATCAAGTTTTTTTTTCCATTCTGTTGGTCCAGATGTTGTGCGTAATAATTAAATACGCTGCAGGAAGTTGATATACGCAGAGGACACGTCCTATTCTTTCTTCTGGGCCCTTTTCCACTCTACCTCTTACTTCACCTTCCTTCCGGCTCTTGGTTCCCTTCCCATATGCAAAATTGTTACCTCTCTTTTATCTATTTCCTATTTTTTATTTAGCTATTTAATTTAGTTGTTCTGTGGGTTTCTCATATGAGAGAAAGGACACAATAATTATTCTTGCATGTCTGATTTATTCCATGTAAACTTCTGGTTTCTAGGTGCACACATTTTTCTACCAAGGAATCCAATTTATCTTGTTTATGGCAGAGTAGCACTCCACTGTATGTATTGTTGACTGGGGAAAAAATCAACATTAGTCTCAGTTTACTGTGATAAATTGTAAATTTCTTGATATGCTTCTATACCTCACATCTTCTTGGATGAGGTACAGCTTGCGTGTCAAGACAAGTGATATATGTTTAGCTTATCAAAAAGTATGTATGAAAGTATTTGAACCAGTGTTTTACATAACCTGCACATGCAGCTTATTTGTTATTCAGAAAATTTTGGCCCTGGGCTTGATCTAATTTCACTTCTAAGAATTTGTGCTAAAGGAATCTTTGTTCTAAAGGAACATATGTTAAAAGTTCCTTTTAAAGAATCATTAATGTTTTAAACCCTAAATATATGACAACAAAGAATTAGAAAAATGAGTTGAGAATATCTGTATTATGGATTTCTATGTAAAGTTAGAAGTATGTGTATGAAAAACTGTACAGCTGATGTCTGATGGTACATTGAAAGGAACAGTTAATGCTTAAAAGTTTTATATTTTGACCAATTTTTCATGCTTATATCTCATAATCTGAGCAACTGATTTGAAGATAATATGCAATGGAACAACCATTGGTGAATTCCTACCGTCTTGTCTAGCGAAACTGTGTTATCTCTAATGTTTTATTTAATAATTGCTATTTTATTCTCTTGAATGGTTTGAACAATTTTCCATTCTTACATCTGGTAATCTGAGCAATGTAATTGAAGATAACAACATGTAATATAACAACCACTGTTAATTCCTATCATTTTGTTTTGAAACCCTGTATCACTTTTAATGTTCTTGCTTTGTTTTGTTTACGTTTGTGATATTGGTACGTTGCTATTGTTCTTTTTTTTTTTTTGCTACTCCTTTTAAAATAAAATTGGTGATTCCAATTTTTGTTATATATTGATATTTTCCACAATTTTGATGGTTAATACAGTATCTATTTCTCCTCTTACAAGTCTACACAGAATAACTTCAGGCCCTCTTTGTTCTAGCTATTTATTTTTTCATTTCATCTAATTTTTTTTTATTTATTTGGGGCTGGAGATGGAACCCAAAACCTTAAGGATGTCTACATCTGTTCTGCCACAGAGCTACACTGCAGCCCATGTCAAAGTACCACCAAGCTCAGTGTGTAAATGTGATGCTCCAGTAACCAAATTTCATAGCTTTATGATACAATACTGTTTGCACAGGATTTAGCAAGATAAGGGTAGTGTACCATACTTAGCCCTGCAAGAACTTTGAGGGTCTGAGACATGTTCTATAATGGTGAAAAAAAATTGTGTTTCTACCTACTTGTAGATTTGTTTCTGAGAACAAATAGTTTTGAGCATATTTATATACCAGTTTGAGCTTGGAAGATAATATGCACAACTGCTTTGGTTACTCTAAAATTTATTTTGAGCAAGTGAGCGCCAAGAAATACTTATATTGGGTCACATTCTTTTGTTTCTCCATAAATTGCTTTTCATAAACTGTGCTTAGACACTGTGCCGTTAATTTGGCAACGAGGAATGTTATAAGTAACTGTTCTACTATGGTGGCTAGTGCAGGACTGGAAGGATGTGGTTAAGAAATTCACGTCCGTCACTCTGGGAGGCAGATGTAGGAAGGTCACAAGTTTGAGCTCAGTCTGGGTAACTTAATGAGACGCAGTTTCAAAATAAAAACTAAAGGGATGGTGACGTAGCTCAGTTCCAAGGCCCTGGGTTCAACCCTCAGTCACACACACACACACACACACACGCACACGCACACGCGCACGCGCACACACACACACAGACACACACACACACGTACACAGAGAGAGAGAGAGAGAGAGAGAGAGAGAGATATGAATGCACTCAATTAGTCAACGTCTTTGCCACATGAATTCATAAGGGAAATTACCCCCCTGGCTTTAGTGCTGAAAATAGACTTTCCCCAAGTAATTTCTTATTTCTTATTTTTTGAGTTTTTTGTTGCTGTGCTTTTGTTTCCCTCTTCCTCTGAGTTGAAGAGTTGAAGAAAGCTCTCAGGAAACTGGTTATGCTGTGGAAACTCAAAACCGGTATAATTCTAGGAAAAGAAAAGTGACAATGGCTACAAAAATCAAAACGCAACACAATCACTCTCTAACTCAGAATCCCACGTGCAGAGTTTACATCACTCCAAAAATACATAGATTTTTAAACTCACACAGACGATGTATTTTCTAATGCCTTTCCTGAAGCATGGTTTATAATGTCATAAAATTGTAAACAAAGTATTTATCAATAGACTTGTTTAATACATTTGGGCAGGTACCTAGGATGGAATGCCGTGTGTATTTTTAAAAGACCAGAAAGGTCTCTGTACTTAGGTCCCCATGACCTTTGTGTCAGAGGGGATGATTCTCGTGCAGTGTGCTAGCATTTGTGCTTACGCGTGACCATATAAAGGTACCCTGCAAAGTCCTATAAACACCAGAAATGTAAAGTTTGCCATGGAACAGGGAAGAGAAGAAAGTAAAAATGGAACTGTTTCCACTGTGTGCCTCCTTTTTAAAGAACATGCACAGAGTACTGCTCTTAAACAAATGTGCACTTCCACATAATAAAATAAAAATGAAATTAGTCTTATAAAACTAGAAGGCATTATTTCTTCTAGAGTCACTGTTGATAATTTTGGAATCAAACTCACTGTGGTTTTGCCATTAATCTCTTAGAATTTGGACTAGTGAGTAGCTTTGCACCGTTAACTCAAGTGTGAGTGCAGGTGTCACCATATGAGGACAATATGAGTTTCTCAGTAGATATTAGGTGAGCCAGCAGGCACATCGTTTTATACTACAATGGAATTAAAACATGAAACTTAGAAATTCTTTTAAACAAATCATGAATTTCAAGAAAATTTACCCCCAAAATGTCTCAGGACCACAAGGTATGAAAGTATTGAAGTTAGAGATAAAAGGATTGGATTTAAGTCTTAATTCTTCCACTTGCTACTTCTGTAGCCTTGGACAACCTGATTCTATCTTTAATTTTAAGCTGAGACACTAATTACTACCTCAGAGAGCTATTGTGAAGTTTGGGTGAAATTATGTTTCTGAAAACAAGGATCTGATCCAAGTTAATTAAACAATCTCAGTTTCAATTTCTGAAAAAAAGGAATGAAAATAGTCATTTTTAAGGTCTCTCTTAATCCAACTTTTCTCTCTTCTTCTTACTTTAGTAAAGATTATTAAAAATGAACCAAAATAGATATTTGGATTTTTTAAGAATTCCTTCTTTACCTATTCTGAAAGCAGAATATGTAAAATTATTAGCAGACCAGTGTCAAATTAGCAGACTAGTGTCAAATTTTTACATGCATATTAAACTGTACTGCAATTTTCTACAGTGTACTAAAAATATAATACTGCAGGTGACAGTAGTGTTCTTTCTAACTTTGAAAAATTTTTTCAAGTGACCAGGAATTTGTGCAATGGTGTATTTCCTTCATCCTCAAAAAAATTGAAGGACTCATGTTCTGTATAAAATATTGACAAAGTGGAAAGTGAATCATCTATACATCTACTATATACAAAAAAGCATATACACTGTACTTTAAGGTATCTTGAGTGATTTTAAATTATAATACCGATTATGCATCAATTATAATTTATAAAAGGAGACAACTGTGAAACTCAAGAGTGAGCAAAGATATGAGAAGTAAATATATTGTTAAATATTTTAAATACGTTTTTAAAAACTTTTATACAATTGACCGTCCTCAGATGAAGACCTCGATTTTCTCATTTTTGTCACACTAATTTTTCACTGGAATCTTCATACCTACAGAACATGTAGTGTTTCAAATATTTATGCCATTTTTTGGACATTTCATCAATTTTGCTATATTTTTGCTATAAAAGAATTTAAAAACAAAGAATTGCATGTAGGTAAGCCTATATAACATAACAAAAATGATTTAATAAATTGCTATTAGTCAAACAGAAAAGACTGCGGCAGTGAGTAGGTATAAGAAACCCTCCTCTCTACCACTAGCAAGTCTGTCATCTCTTCCACAGTACCGTGGGACAATCCCTCTTACTTCCTGACTACCGTGTCCCAGTGGATAAAATGTATGCTTGGAAAAAGCTAACATTTAGTCATTGTTTAAATTTCTACCTTGAGGAAAGCTAAACGATGTGAAACACACTCCTGCTTTAGGGAGAAATACAAATTATTCCTGTGACAGTTTCATTGATATGATGACAGTATATGGATAAACCTTTTTAATTGGGATGTTTAAATATCCTAAAAGAATGCTGTAAATATTACTCATCATTTAACCTCTATGTGCAACAAAATCAACCTAAACATCCAAATAAGAATCTATTTTTTGTTTTCAAATAAATTAATTTTATGCCTCCAGATGGACTCATAAAATTCTTAGGTAGGAACACAAATGTTGATTCAGGTAGTCTGTCCTGGAGTCATGCGTGCCTTCTGTATACATGGCTAAAGGTTATATTTACATGGCACAAGTCAAACTTGTCAAACACAGGTGGATGCACAAACACAGAGAAAAAATTGTTTTTCGAAGATGTTAAACTCTACCTCGCAGCTTATCTTACTTACTGTTCTTGCTGACACAAAATACCCGAGACCCAAAGCTAAAGGAGGGAAGTTTATTTAGCTCCCAGTTTGCAGCAGTTTTAATCTATAATCAGCTGGCTCCAGTGTAGGACGTCATTGCTGAAGAAAAACAGCTTACGGTGGCAGAAGGTGACAAAACAGCAAGGGACGAGTACAGCTCTTCCCATTCCTTATGCCTTGTCCAGGCTTCCTAGTGTCCAGCTCTCGCACCCTTAATCCTCGTTGCCTCGGCTTTGATTCTGCCGCTGCCCCATGAATCAGTCCCAGCGTCACATACTCTAGATCCAGCCACCTCTGAAAAAGCCCCATCGGGCGAGCCTGGCGGTCCCCTGGGGGCGACCCTGCAGACTCGGCCGGGTCCCCGGCCGCAAGGCCAAGCCAGGCGTTCTGCTTGGGCAACCCTGAGTACTCGCCCGGGGCCTCCGGACGCGCTGCACTGAGGTGAAGCCTAGCGGATCGCTGGGTAACCCCGCCGACTCGACTGGACAGACGGCCTTGAGGGCTTGTCCATGGGAGCTTTACCATAGCGAACCTGGCTCCTTGCCTATCTACCGTCTTTGAGCATGCGTACTTTTCCACCTCCTGCCATAGAAATTTGTACACACCCAGATTTGTTACAGCATAATTTGTTTTTTTGTTGTTTGCTTGGCTTTATTTTAAAAGTAAAAGAACAAAACATCGGCAAACAGATACAAAGTAGCACAAGAACAGTACAAAAACTGAATTACAGATAAGGTGACGGGATTGACAATGGTTGTTGTGCTACACATTGATAACTTCAAAGTGTATGCTCAGGATAACGCAAATAGACATACAAGATTGATTGAACAACTAATCGCTGTTCCTTACATTAAAGTGACATGAGACAATAGTGCAACCATGTTGGCCATCCTGCATACATGGAGATACTTACAGCTATCCCTTTCTTCCTTTTCTCCTTCCCCTCATCCCGATTGCTCTTTATTTTTTAGCAGTTTCCTTTCATACCTCCTAATTTATATTCCCACCTTCAGGTTCTTACACTAATGATACAATATGCTGTTTGCACATGCACATCTGATTTATTTCACTTACAAGTGTTGTTTCTAATTGTGACCATTTGCCTATAAAAGCCTCAAGTTCATCTTTCTTCATAGCTACAGCATAATTTGAAGCAGCCATGTCTCTTCTCTCTTTTTTTTTTTTTTTTTTTTTTGCGGTACCGGGGATCGAACTCAGGACCTTGCACTTGCCAGGCAAGCGCTTATTCAACTGAGCTATATCCCCAGCCCACATGTCTCTTCTCAAAGTGAGAGCCCGAGGGAGTAAATAAACCCAAAAGTACAGTTATTATCAGAGGGAAGATGACTGGGTGGTAGAATAACAGAGATGAGGGTGGAGAAAATTAATTAATTGAACGAGCCATCATCTATAAAATTGAGAAACAAATGTGAAGATAGCATTGTGTAGTACAGCATCCAGTGTTAATTCCCTACTATCTTCTCTGTCATTTGGTTTTCCCTTTATTGTTTATGTGATAAATAATGCAAAGATATCACTACGTAATACAGCATCCAGTGATAATTCCCCACTGTCTTCTCTATAATTTTGCATTTCCTGTATTGTTTTTGTGTTATTCTGGTTTATAAGTCTCCATGCTTTTGTCTTTAAAATAAAATAAAGTAAATTAAACAAAGAAAAAAAAGGGAAAACCCCGTCGATGACTGCACGAGTCTTCTGGGGGACATCTAGGCACAAACCAGAACATGGTTCCACTACCTAACTCCAAACCGTTCCCTTTCTTCCCCTGCTCCGGTGTTGAAGACTGAGCATGTTCCACATGCACTGCGCCACTAAGCTACATCCCCAGCTGTTCTCAGTTCTGAGGGAAAATAAAACTACAGTGTTGCTTATATTCTTCTCTTACCATGAAACTTACAGGACCCCAGTAGCCATTTGTGAAGGAGGCACAATGTTCCTTAATTTATTCATTTGCTTTCTTATTGTTGGAGAATATGATTTCCTTTTGTATTTTTACACTTGGGAATGTATTATACCTGGTTATCTCCTCTCTTATTGATTTGCTACAACATTCTCCATGGAAATAATTGGTGCATCCACACTACTTATATTGTAGGTAGTACATGATCCTTAAAAGCTACTTAAGTCTTTTCATAGCTGTATCATGAATGCTATCATTTATACTTAATAAATTAAAATTAAAAACGGGATTGACTCCTAAAGTAATAGGAGGCTGTGAAAAGAGTATGAGTGATCAAACCAGGCCAATGGTCTCTGAATTTATAAACTATGGGGTTTCAGACAAATTAATTTATTTCCATAAACTTCAACCACCTTCAAATAAAAATGGAAAAACAGTAATACTATTATCCTCCTGGGATGGTTGCAAACATTAACAATTGTGTACAATGTGTGATAAAAAACTATAATAAATGTTAAAAAGTTTAAAAACTTATTACTTTAAAGGGCACATAGCTACTAATCCCTCTCAGAACAGTCCCCTTTTGCTCAAACACACCTATCCCACTGTTCTTGAGATTTTCTTAAGCAGTTCTGGAAGGCCTCTTTCATGAGTGTCTTTAGTAGTGATGTCACGGCTGTCTCCATTCCTGAAAGGATCAAAAACATTCACTTTTAATAATAATTTTGACTTTGGAGAAGAGACAAAAGCTCCAAGTTGCCAGATCTGGTAAATAAGGTAATTGAGGACACACCACAATGCATCTAATTGACAGCTTGGCAGTTACTTTTCAGCGGAGGAGCGCTTCCTATACTTATCTTGAGTTTTTTGCTTGTTTATTTGTTTGTTTGTGTGTAATTTGTTTCAACATTAGCCTTAAATGACATCTTGACCAATTTTTTGTTCCCAACAAAAATAGTTCCACATTCATGCATGAATTAATCAATATAAATACATCTCAGTTTCTTTCTTTCTTTTTTTTCTTTTTTTGGTACCGGGAATCAAACTCAGGATCTTGTGCTTGGGAGGCCAGTGCTGTGAGGCCACTGAGCTACATCCCCAGCCCTCAATTTCCAACCTCCCACTCAGTTACCTAATGTACATTTCTATTGCATTCTGTCATGTTTTCTTGAGATTACTAAAACTGTTCAGTGGGAAAAACTCCTACTGACAATCAATTTTGTGCCAACCATTGTAACACAATCTCTCCCATTTACTTTTATTTTTACAAAGTAAGTGTTCTGACTCTCAAAATGTTAAATTGAAAGTCAGAAAAATTACCAAGTATGACCAAGTTTTTTAAAACTAATAAATTCCAAAACTGACATTTTCAAAGCTTAAATTTTATATATCACCTCTTTATATAAGTATCATGCTTTTTCAGGAAGGAAAATTAAGCACAGGCTAGGGGAATAGCTTCCTTGAGTGACAAGAAAGGTCTACAATAAGCCAACATTTTCCTTTCCTCTGCAGAATTTGATTTTTGTGCATTATATGTAAAGAAGTCACACTGACATTCCTCTTGTGGAACATAAACCTTTTGTTCCTTTCTGGGAAAACTATTGTTTTCCCAGGTAAAATCGATAACTCACATTGATAACACATATGGGTTGAATTATCCTGTGTCCCAGAAACACCAGGGGTAACCAAAAGTCACAAAACGCAGCTTTATCTGAATACTATTCTAAAATTCAGACCTAAGCAGTCTCATAATACATGTCACAGCAGCCTCAGAGATTCCGGAAAAGAGATGGAAGTTAATATTTGTAGGATAAGAAGTCTGTGGTGAGAATTTGTTTATTTAGGATGATCCAGTAGCATATAGAATGTTTGTTTCTAGCTTCAGTCCTTTTTGTTGGTTTGTTTGATGTTTTGAATTTGTGTTATTTTGGTGTTACTGCAGAGTGAACCCAGAGCCCCTCTACCACTGAACTACACCCTCAGCCAATTTTATTTCTTAGTTCTAGGCATTGTGTCACTGAATTACTCAGGCTGACACTGAACTTTCTTTTTTGTAATTTTTTTTGGTCTGTTTGAGACAGGGTTTGTCTGTGTAGCTCAGGTTGGCCTTGAGCTCACTTTGTAGCCCAGGCTGGTCTCGAACTCACAACAATCCTCTGCCTCAGCCTCCTGAGTGCTGGGATTACAGATGTGCGCCACCATGCCGGATGAACTTTCTATCTCTTGCCTTGGCCTCCCACGAGTGTGATTATTGGCAAGTGTCACCACACCCTGCTGTCTTGGGTATTCTTCAGTATCTCCCGGGCATTAACTAATGTTACCAAGTAAGTCTGTTCTTAATCAATCTGGTTAGAGTCAAACATGTATAAATTGTGCCCAAACCATCTAAGCTAAATGATCAAACTGTCCTGTGATGGACTAACAACTGGTGATCAATTTGTAACCCCCAGCTGAACTGAACTAGTGTGGTGCTCAGTGTGCGAGGCCCATCTGAGGGTTACTGCCAGCAGCATAGGAGGCAGAACTGGAGAAGAAGAGGATGTTGGGAGTCTGTTGGCAGATTTTGAGAAGCTGTAAGGAGCTGCTGGTTCTCTTGGAGGAGCCTGGCTTTCCTGATGAACTCAGCTGCTCTCATCTTCCGAGGAGCTCGGACCTTGTGGTCGCTGAGAGTGGATGCGGCTCGCTGTGAGGAGCTCTGGTCCTCTGAGCATCGCCTCCTGGCTCGGGAGAGGAAGATGGTGCGCTGCTGAGTCTCCTGGAGAAGCTTGTCTCATTGGATTTCCTGCTGGGAACTCAGCTTTCCTCATCACTGGAGGAGCTTGGGACCTCACTGCTACTGAGGATGGCTGTGGTACTTTTCAGGGGAGTTCTTGTTCTTACTTTGAATGTCACCTCCTGGCTCCAGTGCAGATCCCTCAGCCTACTAGCACAGATCCTTCGTCCTGCTGGCACAGACTTTCTAGCTTCCACTGCTGACCTTTGGGCCTTCCCAGTGCGGATCCATGAAACAGACCTGCATGAGACATTATTATGGGCTCTAGGCTTTCAGCTGGACTCATGCAGGATACCATCGTGGGATCCAGGCCCTCAGCTGGATTCTTTGGTTTTTAGTGTGTGGACAGATTTCCCACACTCTCTAGTATATGATTCTTTGGGTGACTATTATAACTAATCTTATAAAATATGTGTCCTATATTATATATTGTTCACCTTGCACAATATCCCCCGAACCACGACATCTCCTTAGTCCCACTACGTCCCCACTGCCACCATCAATCCCTTCCTTCCACACCCTCATCAAACAGTCAGGAATAACACAGGCCGACAAGGTGACGTTGGAACCCACCTCTCTTCCAGTGGCATGATGTTTATAAACAGTAGGAGAACACAACGCTCTGTATATTGGAATAGCAATGATGGAATTACAGTTCAGCCAGGGCAATCAACTATAATTTTAGAAAACTATCAAACATTACTTTGGATGCTGGTTTCATTTATTGTGCAGTGTCCAATCAGTAATCTCACCATGCTATATATACATAGCTGCAGAAACAAAATGACCAACTCATGCTAACTTTCCAGACGATTCAAAAGAATTTTATGTCAAACATAAAGGTAATGCGAATATCATTTCTATAAGTAAGAGAAACTGATTCTATCATGAGAAAGTTCATCTTATTTGAATGCATTATGAAATTTATCACTTTAAATAATACTGATAGCTCATACATGGAGGATTTAATATGACATTTATTTTCTTCAAATTTGTGTTGAATTTGAAATGCTGTTTCTTTTTTCTCTTAAAAGGTTATTTAATTAAGGAAATATCTATTTTTAAATGGTAAAACTCAGTTCATTATAAAAGTCTTCAATTTACATAGAGAAAATACTACATATATTACATTTAAATTAATATACATTACACTTAAATTTTTATAGCTGAAAACAAATCTCTCAATTAAAGAGCCTTGGGAAAAAAGAAAAGATTATTTTAAATGCAATAACAAAACAAAAACACAGAGCAACTTATATAGTTTTAAAAGGTAATAGCAATATTTTCTTATTTTTGTGATAACAAATATAATTTTATGGGCCATGTACACACCTAAAAATGAAATTAAAAGATTTTTTGGAAAAGCAGCTTGATTTCATAAATGTTTTTAGAGCAATAGTCATACAATTTTTCTCTAAGCAGTTTGCTGAATATTTTGATATGATGTTTATAGAGTAAAATACATCATTTACTAATAAGTATCTGACTTTTAAAAATAATATTCCAAGCCACTTATAATCACCTTACTCTAGTGTCCCAAAGCAGTTACTCTGTGCAGCTAAATAAAATTATTTGGTGTGCGAAATAAAGTGTATCTTATGGTTTAGGAGAGATTATTACAGGAAAGAAGCAATGAAGGAGGAGAAGGAGAGAGAAGAAGAAAAGAATTGGGGGAAAGAGGATAAAAAAATGCACAGGTAGCAGATAGCCAGATTAGTGTATACTTTTTAGAATGCAAACTTATTTTTAAATGAGTTGCCATAATGATGTGGCAAAGATGAATGGCAAATGACATAACTATCACACTAATATTCTTAAAGTCACCAAATTTATTTATTTGGGGGTCTTTTTGAGACAGCGTTTCACTATGCAGTTCAGGCTGGCCTTGAGCTCACTTTGTAGCCCAGGCTGGCCTCGAACTTGCAATGATCCTCCCGCCTCAGCCTCCTGAATGCTGGGATTACAGGCATGTGCCACCATGTCCGGTGTAAAGTCATAAAATTTAGAATGCCACATGATATGTCTTTTTTCTGTATATACTATTTTTTTAGTTTTAAAGAATATAGTACAAAAATAAAAAGAACAAAAGCAAAATACAAACAACACAAAGCAAGGTCATTAAAAATGATACAGGGTTTCAAACAAAATGATAGGGATTAACAGTAGTTGTTATATTACATATTGTTATCTTCAACGAAGTTACTCAGATTACCAGGTGTAAGAATAGAAGATTGATCAAATCATTAAAGAGAATAAGAAAATAATAATTTGAAAGAACATTAGAGACAATATGTAATGGCACTAGGCAGGATTGTAAGAATTCACCATTGGTTGTTATAACGCAAATTGTTGTTGTCATATAAATTGCTCAGAGTACCAGATAAAAGCATGCAAAATTGGTCAAAATAGTAGGAAAAAGTACTTTTAATCATTAACTGTTCCCAACAAACCATCAGACACCAACAGTACAGTTATACCATACATTATATATATATATATATAAAACATTTGCCTTAGTACCTTTATTCTTTCCTTCATCCCAGTTGCTTCTTCCTTTGAGCAGTTTCTTTCCCTTTCTTATTATCTGTCGTACATTTAGGGTTGTATTTACTCTTTCATGTTCTTACACCAGGGAGACAATGTAATGTTTACACATGTGAGTCTGATTTATTTCTCTTATGAGTATGGTCTCTAGTTGCATCCATTGACCTATAAAAGCCTTGAGTTTATCTTTTTTATAGCTGAGTAATACTCCATTGTATAAAAATACCACATCTTTTTTATCCACTCCTCAGTTGATGGGAATTTGGGTTGTTTCCAAGATTTAGCTATGACAAATTGTGCTGCTATACACACTTTTTTTTTCCTTTTGATGGTACCAGGGATAGAACTCAGGACCTTCCACTTGCCAGGCAGGCACTTATTCCACTGAGCTATATCCCCAGCCCTGTGCTGCTATAAACATGGATGCACATATATCACTGTGGTGTGATGTTTTTAATTCTTCTGGAAAGATATCCAGAAAGGGAATAGCTGGGGTAAGTGGGATTTCCAATCCTACTTTTGTGAGGAATCTCCACACTGATTTCCATAGTGGTTTCACCAGTCAACACTCCCACCAGCAGTGGAGATTGTTCCTTTTTTTCCACAGCCTCTGCAGCATTTGTCACTGGTTGGTTTCTTAATGAGAGCCATTCTTTGTGCGCTGAGATGAAATCTCAGTGTTGTTTTAATTTGCATTTCTCGAATGACTAATGATGTTGAACATTTTTTCATATATTTATTCACCATTAGCATTTCTTCATCTGAACGTTTGTTCATCTCAGATGCCCATTTTTGGATTGGGACTTCGAATTTTGGGGGCTTGATTTTTTTAATTCTTTATATGTTCTACTAGATAGGAGTTCTTTGTCTGAGGAGCAGTTGGATAAAATTTTTTCCCAATTTGTGGGTTTTCTTTTTACTCTGTTGGTGATTTCTTTTGATGTGCAGAAACTTTTCAATAAGATGAGATCCCAAGTTGTTTGGTTTTTGTTCATGAACTCTCTGCCTACCCCTGTGTCTTTGAGAGTTTTACCTACTTTCTCTTCCAGTAGATTTAGTGTTTCTGTTTTGATATTTAGATCTTTGATCCATTTTGACTTTAGTTTAGTGCATGGTGACACATAATATGTCTTTTGACAAAAATTATGGTAACAATCATGAAGCAAATTGCAAAATTCCTTTAATTCTGGTTGCATAACCTCTTTTTCCAGTGCCATGTCAGGTTTTTTTCCTACAGTGAGACAGTGGTGCATTAAAAGTTTTACCTCCTTCAGCAAAGCCCTAAATTGAAAGGACCAAGAGCACAGCATGCTGCATGCTAAGGGAAGCTGAAAAAGGCAAAGGAAGCAGTGACTAGGAGAAGGTATGTCCAGAAGGTTCATGAGACTTTGGCAGTGAGAAACAGGAGCACTGTTACAAAGACAACGTGCTGAGTTAATGCTTGGGAAAATGCATACATAAATATTTAAATACATAAATATTTAAACCTGTGTTCATGATCTCAAGATATAATCTGCAGTAGTATTTAAGTCATGGGTGAAATCACTTGATTGTTTTCCAGTACTGGAAATGTACTCAGCGCCTTCAACATGCCACGTAAGTGCTTTACCAGTAAGCTACACCCTCAGCCCTATTTTTATAGTTGTGACAAATTATATAGAAATGTGCCTCTTTTGAATATTATTGGGTGCGCAGTTCAATAGCATTAAGTACATTCATAATACGGCTGTGGATATAGCTCAGTAGAATAAGCACCTGTCTGGGAAGCACAAGGTCCTGAGTTCAATCTCTGGTACTGCAAATAAAAAAAAGTGCATTCATAATGTACAACTTTCATGGCCATCCACTTTCACAACTTCATCTCCCCACAATGAAACTACAGCAGTTAATCAGTAACTCCTTGTTCCTTTTTACTTCCAACTCCTGCCAATCACTATTCTGTTTTCTGTCTCTATGTAGTTGACTAATTCAGATAATTCACAAAAAAATAGAATCATATATATACAAAAATAGAATCATATATATGTCCTTTGTGTCTGGCTTGTTTCACTCAACATGAGCTAATGTAATACTATGAAACTTAGCTCAAGATTCAACTATATACAATTTCAACCATTCTACAATATTGTGGAATATATTAGGTTTTCATTTTGAAGGTACACACTAGGACGCATACATCCATTAATAGGCATATGGGCTGTTTGTACCTCTGGGCTACCGTAAATAATGCTGATGCCAACACTGAAGCACAATACCTGTGTCTCCTGCATGATCTTAGAATCATATGTGTCTACAACGTTCCATTAGATGTATTTTTAGAAATAGCCAGGCGTGGTAGCGCACACATGTAATCCCAGCACTCGGGAGGCTGAGGCAGGATTGTTGTGAGTTCAAGGCCAGCCTGGGCTACAAAGTGAGCTCAAGGCCAGCTTGAACTGCATAGTGAGACCCTGTCTCAAGAATACAAGATAATAATAATGATAATTAATAATAATAATAATAATAATAATAATAATGTTCAAGCAGGAAGTACAGGCAACTACAACTTTTAAAGAGGATTATTTTCTCCTTTAAACCTTGTTTATCATTATTGCAATTAACTGTTTTAATTCTGATTAACAAATACTGAGTGTATGCCGTTTAGGAAATGTTAAATGAGTAAGATATAACTTTGTGTGATAAGTTTATCTACCGTAAGAGAGGACTGCCTATACTGTTGTCCCTTAGTGTACTGAAGACTCCACTGTAGAACCCCCGAATACGCCCATGGATACCAAAGTCCTTGGAGGCTTAAATATCTTCTGTAAGTTGACATCGCGTGCAAACATAACCCATGCCCATCAGTAGTATGCTTTAAATCATCACCAGATTGCTTATAACAGCTGACATAAATGCTGTGTAAATAACTGTCCTGTTCAGGAAACAAAGACAAGAATAAAAGTCTTTATAGGTTAGACAGAGAGAACCACGCTAGCCCTATCTATGGCGTATGTCACAGGCAGTGGTTTGAAACTGCTAATATGGAGCTGGTGGATACCCAGGGTTGGGGGACGGGGAGACTAATGTCCTAAATCTCTTCAATCTATTCTCTGGACAATTTGAATTTTAAAGAGCTTTAAGACATGGGAATAGTTGATACAAAAGTGTTAGGTCCTAATACAGTACGTACTGATACGTTTGCTCTTAATGTTAAGCTCTTGCGGTCTTCAATATTTCAAAGTACAGAGGTATTCTGAAACTCAAAAGATCTGAAAACTGCTGCCATAAAATGTTTTATTGATTGTGTATAATAAAATAACTTCAGTCCGTGCCTCAAAGGTAGGAGAATAGAGAAAACAATTACTCAAATAATTTCCTATTCCTCCAGAAACAATACCACTATTTCAGAAAAAGAAGGATGAAATGTATTTCAAATATCTGCCCTAAGTAAACTGTGGTCATACATTTGTACATCAGCAGTACTGAGCACATGGCTTGTGTCCAAGAATTCTGGAAATTTCAGGGATGCATCAACTTGGGAAAAAATAAAGAAAACAGAAACCAATGAGAGAAAGGGATTGTTTCAGAACTCTTAATAGTAAAACACATAACCCATGTGGATTATGGACTTGTCTCTGTAAATTCAATAGTTTCATGGTAAATATAACAGTTTCATGGCTGAGAAAGAAGAGTAAACACAGGAGAGTGTGTTGGGACCTGGATATACTGGTCTAAGAGCTATTAAACTTAATATGTAAAGGGACTATGTGAGGAATTTGTTTCCAATTCAGATCTCTGACTGTCCATTGAAAGATTCTGATTAAAAAGGACCTGCAGTCTGCATTTTACCTGGCATCACAGATGTGCTGATGGATGGTCCCCACAGATCATGTTTTGAGTAACACAGTACTGCACTAAGAATGACTGAGATAAGTTTAATAAGAGCATGAGAATAAAATGCTGAAAAGGTAGTAATAAACTGTGAAGGATGATTTACTGGTTCTGTTTGGATGTAAATAGAGGTTATACCAGATTGACATTAAAATAATAATATGAAGAAGAGTAATTTAGTAAAGAAGAACAAGGTGAGTTGGTTGTGAAGGGGTCTGGAGGGTTAAAGAGGGTGGCAGGCAGGTACAGTGCACACAGGAAGGCTGGAAGGCTATCGCCACTGCTTCTTAGGAGAGACCACAGGTCAAAGTCGCTCTTGAAGAGGTATGCCCTTGACGCCATGCAGAATTTAATGCAACTGTGCTCTTCTTCCTTAAGGATGCACCTACTCATGCTGCTCTTCTGTCTGGCCTCTGTTCTCCATAACTCCATGGCAAAGGTAGGCACCATGAGCGTGGCCCAGAAAAGTAGGCTGAGGCTGTCTCTTCACATCACCCCTAAGCATGCGGGAGGTCTCCTTGAACATATTGTTGCCACCAAATCCTTAGAATGGTTAATCTTTATTAATCTGTGAAGAAAAATGAGAAGGTTTTACAGAATGACAGATAAATTATATATATTTATATTTAAAAGTAGCAAGCAAAATATGTATAGTCTATATAGTTACAGTATAGTACTATATTTTAAAAAGAGATTCAAAAATTCTCCCTGAAAGAAATTGTTTTACTTTTTCAACTGTCTGCTTCCTTCCTAGCAGCCATATTCCTATTGATTAGCTAACTTTATTGAAGATAACAGTGTATAACATAGCAACCATTGTTAATTCCTAACATTTTGTGTTTTCATGTATCATTTTTGTTGTTTTTGTGTAGTTTTGATTTTGTCTTCATTATTATTTTGTTAGTCTTTTTAATCTTTAAAATAAAAAGTTTTTTTAAAGAAACACCAATTTTATAATGTTACACACATAACAGAAAGCTGTTATGTCCTAAAAAAGGAAAGAAATCCTGTCTTTTGTGAAAAAATGGGTGAGCCTGGAGGACATCACACTAAGTGAAAGCAGCAAGGTGTAGAAAGAAAAGGTACTGTACTGTCTGACTTATATTAGAATCTAACATAAACAAGCTCATACAAGGGGCAAACCCAAAGGTGGTTGGCATGGCGGGGGGAGCGTACACTGGGAGGTGTAGGTTAAAGGGTACAAAGTTTCAGTTAAACAAAATGAAAATCTTGAGATCTAATGTACAGCATGTCAACTATAACCCATGATATTGTATTGTATACTTGAAGCTTGTCAAGAAGCTAGATGTTAGTGTTCTCATCATAGAAAAAACAAATAGAGAGAAAAGTTACTGTGTGAGGTGATAGATATGCTAATTTCCTTGAAAATGTTTATATTGCCAGTTTTTTCTTGCTAGGATAAAGTACCAACACATACAACTTAAAGGAGATGAGGTTAATTCAAATTACATTTCAGGAGGTTCAGTCTATGGTTAGTTGGCTCCAAAGCATAAATTGTGTGTGTGTGTGTGTGTGTGTGTGTGTGTGTGTAAGAGAGAGAGGGAGACAGAGAGGTAGAGAGAGAGACTGAGACTGATTTTCCAAAGGAACACCTCAGTGAGCCATTTCCTCCAAACAGACCCATTTTCCCCAAGCACATTCAGCTATTAACATCACGGATTAATCCAGTGATGGGCAAAGTGCTTCCATTACCCATTAACCTTCTAAGAGTCCTATTTCTAAATACATTAGACTTGTGGTGACTGTTTGTTTGTTTGTTTGGTACCGGGAATCGAACTCAAGACCTTGCACTTGCTAGGCAGGTCCTTATGTGCTGAGCTCTATCCCCAGCTTGGGTGACATTTTAGCTCTAAACCGTAACAGTGGTGATCACATTACAATCACAATACAATTATTGATATACCGAAACATCAAATTCTGCACCTTAACAATTGTATCTTAGTGAGGTCAGAAATAAAGTATTGCAAAGAGTGGTGGCCCACACCTATAATCCCAGGACTCTGGGAAGCTGAGGAAGGAGGAATGTAAGTTAGAGCCCAGCCTGGGCAACTTAGCAAGATCCTTCCTGTGTCAAAAGAAATAATAAAAAGAAGCCTAGGTACATTGCTCCATTGAAGGCCCTGGGTTCAACCCCCAGTACCAAAAAGAATGGAAAGAAAGGAAGTGAGAGAAGAAAATCAGTCTTTGAAGAGTCACTGTACACGCCTTGTGGCGAGGCCCAAAAGACAGTATTTCATAATGAAATTTAGACCAAAAGAGTGAACGTTATTATTTTTATATACTTCTCTCTTAGGATGGCCTTTCATTGTCTGACATAACCACTGAAAAAGAGGAGGTACAGAAAATAATCTTTCGTCTTCACAATGATGTAAGGTCAACTGTCTCACCATCTGCACAAGATATGCTTAAAATGGTAAGATAAGCATGCAGAAGAAAAAACAATAAAATACCCCCCCAACATTTCCTCTCAACTAAGAAACAAAGGTTTAAGTCTCATCTTTAACTTTAAGGCATTCAGGTTTATTCCAATCTCCAACTGAATTCTACTATGTCCTTTTCCAAGAACATGCTCCTCACACCTTCCGCACGCCACTCTGTCCATTCGCCTTTGCTTTCCTTCCATAGCACTGGCTCTCTCTTGATGGAAATCTTACTTGTCTTTGGAAGCTCACATCAAATGTTCTCTTTTAGACAAATTCTGTATGCCTTCAAAGGGATGCAATTTATGCGGGGAAGGCAGGAGGATGGCGGGTATAATTATTCTCTTAATTCTTCTTTTGAACCCCTAATCCTCTAGGATATTTCTTTTCTTCTACTTTTTGTTGTAATTGCCGTAAGATGTGAGGTAGGAATACCTCAGTTTAAAGTGCCTGTTGCTAACATTCCCCTTACAGTGTCTAACACAGTACTGTGTTTGCAGTAGACTTTTCTAACTTTATTAAATCATGGTGACTGTAATGATCTTTCCATGAAATACCCAATGGCTGTTTATTTTCAACGCAAAGCAGCACTCATGAGAAGCAACCCCTAGATATCTCAAAGTGTGTAATTCCTGAGTTACTCTATCAAGAGGTTGGAAACAGCCCTTACTTTGAGAGGTTCTAACATATTGAATTAAATATAGGGAATATTGGAGCTAGAGTCAGGAACTATTGCTAAAATCTTCAGGTTTTCAAGTATCCATTAAAGTTGGTGAAATTTCTTGCAAAGCTATGTATAAGAGAAAAGGAAACTAACAAATGCTCTTTAAATGGAGAGTGTTCTTCGCATTAAACACCATGATCAAACTTTTGAAAGTCCTGGGCCATGTTTATGGCTCTTTTCCTTTTCTTACAGCTGCAAAAAAAATCCCCAAAAAACAAAAAACAATAACAACAACAAAAAAACAGTTTTAGAGTTATCATAACAGTGCTATTCCATGAATACTGAACAAGCAGAGGTCTGTGTGTGATTGTAGCTAGATGTGAACTAGGGAAAACGTGACTCCCACTCAACCAAATAGGACTGTACTTCATGGTACCTAAATCACATGGTTATGCCAAGATTTTCTACGTATTGGTTGCTAAGAGTAAACTAGTGGTCAAATGGTGCAGAATACATAATGTACACCTGCTACCCAAACATTTAACACCAAACAATATAGCACGGCAACTGTTAAGTGGAAGCTCCCGGGAGAAACCAAATGAACTCAGATTCTCATCCCAACATTTACTCCCACTATGCGCTGAGGCAAGTTTCTTTGGTTTGTCCAGCACTCAGTTTCTTTAAAAAGAGTGAAATGGTGCCTATTGTTTCAAGTGGTTGACAGGATTACATGCAAGAATATAAGAACAGTTTTTATCATTAATAAAGTTAAAAGTAGGCAATCAATTGTCCATGTTATCATTAAATTTTAAGCTTACATCCCATTGGTCACCATTTCACCTAAAAATTCTTTCTGAAAGAAAAAAGCCAAATCTTTTAGAGATGGGTTATGTCCCAAAGCATCTGTAATAATCAGGGGTGTTCCTAAGAAAAGAAGCACTTCCTACAATCAGTGAGATTAAAACATACACACACACACACATACACACACACACACTCCGTAAGTGATATTTGAGAGTATCTGAAGGATGGAGGTGTAGCTCAATGTTAAAGTATTTGCCTGGCATATGGAAAGAACTGGGGTTGATTGCCATTAAAAAAACAGAATCTGTGAACTAGACCTGGTACAATTCTGAATCATAGCAGCAAAGCAGGGTGATATCTGGATAGATCAGAAATATATAGCAAAAGTATGCCCTTTGCATGGAGATTAGATAGGAGAAAGCATCTTACATTCTGATCTACTTCCTTGAATTTTATTCCAGGGATCCTGGGAGGGTAATCCTTAAATTCAAGAATCCTTTGCTAGTGTATGCAAAATACTACAAATATAAATGTTTGCCATTTTCTCACAAAAAGTATATATCTTTCATTAAATTATCTTCTCTTATGCAAAAATGTGTTAGGGCTCTTTGAAATACTATATTTACTGTCTAGCCCAAGGTGAGTACACTAAATGCATAGTGTTTATTTATTCTGCTTCTCAAAGCCATTACTCTGAGTTGGATCACTAAACATACCTAAATTAAGCTCTACCAAGTGGAGCTGATTAAATATTAAAATTGAGGGACATATAAGAGGTGATTATAGCATATTAGGGACAAAGAAGGCAGAGATTAGGAAACTCACTGGGAATGAGGATTGGGCTAGGAATAATGATGGTCCAGGGCTCGCTTCTTAACGAGAACAATGACGACCCTTTCAAGCAATGAGCAGAAAGACTTCAAAGAAAACTCAACAGTCCCTGTGAAAAAGTAGTGACCAGCCTAGCTTGACTGAGGACAGCATACTTAAGAAAGCTAAGATATGATGATGCAGAGAACAACCAGATTATGGAGAGTTTAAACTGTGCCGTTTATGCGGGACTTTCCTAAGGGGGAGAGAACTAGTGCATCAGGGTATAGAACGTGGTTGGAACATGAAAAATAAAAAAACATTTAATTTCTCAGAAATGGAAAGTCTGCGTAAGACTCGTGTTTATCAGAGGTTGACATGTTTTCCTGGTACACAATGGATAACGCAAATTTTTTTTGTTTTTCACTAAGGAATGGAATCTTGAACATGCCAAACATGCACTCTAGCCTTTCTTACTTCAATATCCTGCTCTCCGCAAAGTTCTTCTGCTCCACCTAAAAATGTCAAAAGTTCTGGGTGCTTATTTTGTGTCACACAAAACAGCGTGTGTGCCGTGTCTACCTCCTAATTGTTTATCCCTGTCACCTTGCTGTTCACATCGCCTGTCCACACCTAAGCTTACACAGCACTTACATTAGCTACCACCATCATAATATCAATGTTCTCAAATTTTGTTTAACAAGAAGGAAAGATGGCTCAGACTATCTAGATCCGGCACTGTACTTTTGTCGATTACATTTCCCCCAAAAGTGAATAAATACCTTTCTTAGAAAAACGAACACATAGTGGGCGTGGTGGCACACACCTGTAATCCCAGAACTTGGAAGGCTGAGGCAGGAGGATCCTTGCAAGTTCGAGGCCAGCCTGGGCTACAAAGTGAGCTCAAGGCCAGCCTGAACTGCATAGCAAGACCTTGTCTCAAAAAGACAAAAAAGAAAAGAAAAATGCACACATAAACCTCAGATTTTTCTATATTTTAAATAAAAAGGGGTCTTTTCCTTTCAAACATTAATGTCCCTCCTTTCACCATATTCTCGTGGGGGGGTATTACAAAATGCTTTGAAAAGAAAAAGCTCTGTTCATACATCCATTCTTCTAAGCTGTGAGGAAATGAGTGTAGTCTACTAGACCTAATTTTGGTCCTTGAGAATGAGAACGAGCTCTTTTTCCGTTGGTGTGTAATGTGCTAATGGTGGCAGCAAAGATGGCCACAGCACACAGCGCGACCCGAGGAGAGCTCCGCACTGAAGCACAAGCCCAGTCGTTACCACTGTACTGTGCCTTAGGAAGCGCATCACTTAACCGTACTGTGTCTTTCTATCTAGTTAAACCCTTTACTGAGAACATGTTCAAGTCACCTAAGGCTGTCTCGTGGGAAGAAGTTTTCTCTGAATGGATTAGTAACAACGTTTACTTCAATTATGGTGAAGGATACATTACATCAAAACCAGTCCCTCTAGAGAGTTACCTCAGGGTATGAGATGATTTGAATGTTTCATTAACTTTATCAATTAGATCATTTTGCCTTCCTCTACCCCAACGCACACACACAAATATGTGATTCAGTCACAAGTTCAAATACTAAAAATATCACTGCTTTTAATAATTTTTTCTTTACATTGAAAAAATCTTTGGGATGCCAAAAACAGACTTCTGTAATCAATATCATTTCTCTCTGATCTGACTAAAGTTCATCATTTTTTAGAGCACAATATTTCTAGCTAATTAGTAGTGTCTGGAATAGTTCTAAACTCTGGAAAATAGGTTACATTTGTCTTTCATTTATACTCACAGTCTCTGGCAAAATATATCTTAGCAGCAACTTGTCTATTTCCACCACCACCTCATTGGTGTATGTGAACATTCTGCTAAGCGTGTACTTTCTGAACCTCTACTACACAGGCCAGTGACTGTGCACTTCTAATTAAATTAAATGTTTTAACTTACTAACCTGTGTAGAAATTATTATTCCTACATTATAAGCAAAGTAACAGAGATCCAAAGCAATTTCACTTCATGAAGGTCATAGAATCAGTATGTGGCAATGATTTGAACAGATTTATGCTCTTTTAAAAATTATTCATCCTGTGAAAGCCCTATCCACCATCAGTGCCTTTGCGTACAGATAGTTCCCTACTATGCCTCTCCACTACAAAATGCTTTGCCTGGTTGAATACCATATATTATGCTAGAGTTTTAACTTGTTCTTGCTGCTGAAGCCTTATTCATAGAGGTGAAGTTAAGGAATTCTACAGCTAGATTCATGAAATAATTTATTAATGTGCTAAAAAATATGTTTGCTTCTTAAGGGAAGCTTTCAAAATCTCTAGTAAAAGAATGCAAAATTATGTAAATATATAAATGCCCAGTGTGAAAATAAATAAATACATGAATAACTAAATACATAAATAAATAAATGTTCAGCTTGGAGGTGTATAGAAAATTTGGAGCAGGGTATGGGGGAAGAAGAAAAGATATTTTTACTGACATTTTACCAGTATCCCTTACTCGTGTGTACTTCAGCAGTAAATGATGAAACGTGCTTTGTGCAGAAAACCGCATGCGGAGACAGAACTGCATTAATACTGCCGATGAGGTAGACTTTTTCTTACCCAGGCATCAGATCCAGCCTGTATGTAGAGACCAAAGGAGTGAAGTACTGAATGAGTGCAAGGAGACATGTCAGTTTCAGCAGTTTGGGTCACTTTTTTTTTTAATGACTTCTTATCCTGAATTGCCCAGCTAAAATGAAACAGCAAATACAAATGTAGCCTGTTACCTGGTAAATAAATAAATACATAAATAAATAAATAAGTAAATAACATATAGGAGAACAGGACTTTAAATAAGTTTCAACTGAGATAAAAGCAATAAAGAATGGGAGGTTCACAGGAAGACAGCGCTAGGAAGGCAAACCAACCATCTTCTAAGACAGGGAGGCGTCTCAGAAGACTACAAAAAAAAAACAAAAGACTGATTAATTGCAACACTCCAATGGAGCTTGTATAAATGAGGGTTTCTGGATGGCACATCCCAGGTATATAAAATCTACTGCATCTGTGTTTAGATTATCTGGTACAGCTTTCATGAACTTGGAGGTGCTGTTGCTCACTGCCCAGACAATGAATACTTTTATGTCTGCCGTTATTCCCCAATGTAAGTATTCAATTTCCTTCATGTGAATCATTCTTCTCACTTCCAAGGTGATGCGTGACCCTTCACTATTCACTATAGGATGTAATTAGATGTTGTGTTTCACGATAGAAGGCAAAACTTTAAAACAGGAAGAAGAGAAAGAATTTTGATTCAAAAGTCTGAACATGATGCAGAAGCAAAATTGAAATTTGAGAATTATGGAATTCTAGGACTTAAATCCTTTAACTGTAGTAATTTTACAACACATCTACAAATCAACTCTTATCTGGAAAATACAGATCAACATATTCTAGAAAGAAAGGGCTTTGTTTCAGACTCGTTTATGTTCATGAGTTGTATTGCACTCACACTCTCAAAAGTTGGAGTGCTTGTGTAAGTCCCAAGAGAATGAATCTAGCCAGCCTTTCTAGGAGGTCTTGATATTACTGAATTCAAGAAAAAGATCAAATCAGAAGACCTGGAAAAGAAGGGTTAATTTCAGCTCAATCCCCTGGATCTACACTGTCCCTCCAGCCTGTTCTATTTTAGTATCCATGCCAATATTCTATGTAGTATTCCCTACAAATGAACTTACAGAAGATAGCACACGCACCAAGGAGAAATGCCATCACATCATAGAAACCACTTTAGTAACTTCCTGGTATGATTGTTTAAAGTAGATCAAAGGAACATTTTGCCCCAAGACCATTGCAAAGATACTGATTAAAATCATAAGCATAAATAAGAGAGTGGATAAACCCTAAGGTCAGTGTAAGGATAATGTAATTTGAAGCCTGAAAAGTTATTTTACCATGGACTCTTACACATATAAAAGTTTATTGAGCAAGTATACATGTTTAAAACTAAACTGTTAAATGATCAAAAGAAAATAAAACCTTGGAACAGGAAAAAGAGCTTGGAAATGTGAAACCTAGCAGAGAAGAATAACTAGAGGCAAATAAAGCAATTTTTTAATTTATGAAATAATTTGATATTAATTGCCAATTCCTCAATGTGATATTGGTACTGTAAGAGGTATTGTCAAAGCAATGTTCAGATTAAAGATTCAGAAATTGTACACCTCAAAGGACTGCTTTCATTCAGTATTTACCAATTCAATCATTTTTGTATCAATGTCAGTATTTCTCAAACAATAAAGCCATATTAATTACCTTTCTTTACCTGCTGTTTTAAATACATCTACTTAAAATGAAATTTTATGCTACTACTATAAATGCAAAACCAGAATCCTGAGTAATTATAGAAATCATTTAATTAAAAAAACAATAAACTGCTCAATTCTTGCCTAAGATCATTATCAAAACCAGACTACACAACTGCAGGAAATATGGAAGACGACCTTTGGCACAGTAGGAGCTGATCCTTGAAGTGACTCTAAGGATTGAAAAGGAAGTGTAAATACAATTACTTTTTCCTCTATGACCCAACGCTACATAAAACCGTATATATGCGCCCCTAAAACCACTTCACCTGCCACTGGGTGTCACTATGCTCCTCTGTGAAACACGAGCCTGGGTCTTTTCAACATCAGATTTCCCTGTATTTCATTGAGTATTTAAGCGCTAAAGGTACAGAGAAAGACAAATAGATTTTATTCCTTTAAATGAGATTAGAGACAGCCTAAGACAAGCCCTCTTTGCAGTACAGATGCGTGAGAAATAGGAATTAGAGTCCTCTGCACTGGCTTGTCATTCACATACGATTTTAATTAATTTGGGGTCATTTTTGTACTTCCTGTAAGGCGTATATGAGATCATATGGCCAGTTGAAAGCTCTGCCTCCTTTAGGCAGAACTTTTCCTGCTATCATGTATTTGTCTTCTTGTAACTCCTCAGGTTTTAGATCTTGAATAAAATCAGACTGAGGTACAATATAAGATGTTTAAAGTTTCATGTAAGATTTAGTCTATGTGGTGCTTTTCTGTTGCAATTCCAACTAATATGTATATCAAAATCATGATACTAACGTATTTATTTTATTACTATACAGAGGCTACAAACCCAGCTCCAAGTCTAGACCTTATGAGAAAGGCCCAGCTTATGGTCATTACCCGCGTCATTGCAACAATGGTTTATGTAGTAAGTTTGATGAAAAAGCCACTTTCTTTTTCCCTACATGTTGCTATATAACTAAAACAGTATTTGAAGAAAACCAGGATATAGAGAAGGAAATGTAACTATAAGGCCAGCCATATACATAGATTGTAAGAATGAAGGTATTATGTCATGTAGATGTCTATGTGGACGGATAAATCAACACAGAGTAAAGAGATAAAACTGCACTGGCAATAAATATTTAAATCTTACCAGGTAAACATGAGAATTAAAAATACAGAGTCTCTGCAGAATTTATTTAAACAGCAAAAAGATTGGATCTGGAATTAAGTCTGGGGGGATATGGCCACTATGCGGATGCACTGAGTTTTAGAACAATAATGAAATCCTACCTAGAATGAAGAATTGAGCATATGGATGATGCAGAATGTTGTGGTAGTTGTTAATGTGCAGATCAAAGCTACTTGGGAGGGCCTATGGTTTGCCAGTAAGATACAAATTAAGATTGCATCATATATATATATATATATATATATATATATATATATATATATATATGAGTAGCATTAGCTTAGCAGGGGGTTGGGGAGGTGGGTGTGGGTTGTGCAGAGTTAGTGGGACCTTGATAGAAAACTTTATAAACTTCTTTCTCTTTAGCAAAGTCTTGTCTTGCATCTTGCTGTCATTAAAGACACTGGTTCCTAAAATTTCAGTCACTTAACTACACCCACAGAACAAGAATATGTAGTCTTCATTTCCCCTGGACGTACTGCTCGGTTATACCTCCATGTTGCAGCAGTGCTTTGTTCCTGACACCATGCTTTCATCTTACACTTTGTACTGACCTGAAGGCGACCTAAGAGTCCTTTCTCCTTCTGGATTTGAATCACGCCTTCATGTGGTCTTTCTTGCTTTATGTCTTTCTCCCGATGTAAAAGTGTTTTAATGCTTCTTGGTTGTATTGGGTAGCATGGGGATAAGTTTTTAACTGGTTATTCTTGAATTGCTTTTACAATAAACCAATTTTATAATCTTTTTTAAAAAATACAGAACCTGCCAAAAGAATGCATACACACTTCAGGAGATGAAAAACTTGAATAAATATCTTAATACTAAATTTATTGAGACATCATGAGATTAATAGAAGCTACCTTCGGCCCTCTACAATAAGAGGTGCTCAAAGTGGTGCTCAAAGTAAACTGCTGCTTGGGTAACCATGGTCATCAAGACCGCGACACAGGCATTTTCAATTTCTTCTCTAAGGGCCAGCAGTGTACTGGCTTTTCTATGATATACACCCTGCAGGATCCCTTATGAGAAGGTAACACCATCTGTTGAAAAAAAATCATGCTCTTTTTCTTTTCCTGGAGTGCATATACATTTTTTTGGCTTATTCTGCACTTCCTTAATGGATTTTGCTACCTCACACTTTCTAAGTATTTTTAAAGGTTATTTTAATGTTGTTTGTGTGTTTTTGTTTTACCCTGCTGTAATACACTGCAATGATATTTTTCCTTGGAATATTTTTTTTAAGATTGACAATATCTTCATCTTTAAAAAATGGAAGGGCTGAGGCAGTGCTGAATGCTAGAGTGTGTTTGAGTCCCTGGGTTCAATTTCTCTCACCAAAAATCCAAAACAAAAATTGTTACGGCCTTCCATTCATCACCACTACTCTTTAATCTTCTTTTCTCACTCATTGGTACCTACTTTAAGAGAGCACAAATGCCCACTATTACAATTGCTTTATTTGTAAACCTGTGTGTAGATTTCTCCATACTTGATCTCCCCATTCTTCCAGCTAGCATTCCATCCCCTCAGGACCTTCTTCTTATCCTTAAAACAGAACTAGGTAAACTAATCCTTGCTAAATTATTTCTTAAGGGGCTGGGGATATAGCTCAGTGGAATAAGCACCTGCCTGGCAAGCACAAGGTCCTGACTTCGATCCCCAGTACCGAAAAAAAAAATTATTTCTTAAATACTACTAAATGTTCCCCACATATCAATTATATATCCAAGTTAAATCAAGGAAACTTTATAAAATGACCGAAAGGAAAAACTTAAGCATGTAGCAGGACTGGTTTCTCATTGGAGAGGGCTTCTCCACTCTGCCTGTGCTGAAGGAGTGCACATCGCCATGCCGGTTCCATGGAAGGCCTGAGGTGAGCGTGACCGCATGCTCACGCTCGTGTCCCTGGCATCACCGCCGTTCTGAACGTTTGTAAATTTCTTGTAACAGACAAGGCTCTTTCAAGTGCGCTATCTTTACAATCTATTCATCCTGCTGTAAACTCAGTTTTATTCCCATTTTATAAGGCATAAAACGAGGGCCTCCAGAGAAGACCGTAGGTGGAACGCCTTCCACCTTCTTCCTTTCTTTCTTCATTTCGCTTCCAGAGCTTGAAGCCCTGGGCCCCGCTAACTAAGCACTCTGTGGGTCTCTTGGTGCCCGGTCTTGTCTAACGCCATGATGGTGTTGCTTCACAGTCCTCAAAGACTCAGGTCTTGTCAACAAGTGCTCTCGGATTTTCAAAACTTGGAAATGATTCAATCCAGAAGAATCACCATTAGAGACATTAATCGGTTCAAACATTTTGTTTTAACGAGGGTGTTGAACAAATTTAAAGTGACAGTGGTGTTGAAGGAGAAACAGCTACTGTGGCCCTGGAGATGACACTGGGGGAGGAGGGGAAAGGCCAGTGGCATCTACGCAAAGAGGAAGAAATAATTTGTGCAGTTGGAAGAACACAAGATGAGAGTATTATGAACTTAAGTTTATTGTATAGTACATTAATAGTATAAGTGATACGTAATTAAATATCATATATTAGAATTATGGTAAGAATTTAATTATCCTACAATGAATCTATATCATGTAACTGACCAATATATTGAGTTTGATATTGCATGGTGAGGGGCTGGGGATATAGCTCAGTGGAATAAGCGCCTGCCTAGCAGGCGCAGGGTCCTGAGTTCAATCCCCAGTACCACAAAAAAAAAAATAGAATAGCAAATTCATTTGGGGCTGGGGGTATAGTTCAGTGGCATAAGCGCTTGCCTGGCAAGCGCAAGGTCCTGAGTTCGATCCCCGGTACCGGAAAAAAAAAAAAGATATTGCATGGTGAAGTTTATTCTTTAATAAAGAATCAGGAAAACTAGTTTCATCATTTTAGAAGTGAGGGAATTTAGATTAAAACGCAACACACAGCTGAGTTCCTCAGGGATTGTCCATGGCTCCTCCAGCCCTGAGAAACAGGTTTCTTATTCTCCCATAGAAGCTTTTTTTTTTTTTTTGGCCAAAATATGAGCACCGTCTAGTAATATGAAAGAAATAAGAGAGTTATTTTGATCTGTCCAACATCGCTAGAGTGCTCTGATTAATCAAATAGTCTTTGTAGCCTGAGTCATACACCGATTACTTTTTCAAAGAATTCATCTTTCTTAACAGCATATCCATAACATAAGCCAAACAGTACATGACTTAGGGTTGACTAGTCGAAATGCTTTCCTGACATTTCAGCATTCCAGAATGATCAAAAGAGCATGTTAGATGTATTAAGAGCTCTGCAGTACCAGCTCTGGAACCAGCCACTTGGGTGTGTGCCCTCGCTCACCCGTGTGCATCTCAGGCACACAAGCTAGCTGCACTGTGCCACGACTTCCTCGTGTACACAGTGGAAACCATAACAGTAAACTTCAGACAGGTGCTCACAGTGGGATGGTGATAGAATTATATTAGTTTCTATGCAGTAGATGCTTAGAATACTACTATATATGGTAAAAGCATTACACATAATTTAAAGAATATTTTACTATGAACATTAGTTGAAGATTAGTATGATTTTAGAGTCACTTTAGAGTATGCTCTGAAAGGCGACTATTACTACTTATGATAACAACACGTCACTTGGCTATTTCTTATTAATATGCAATACAATAACCTAAAAGATTATAGAACCTACCTGCTGCTTAAATGTTAGATGACTAGCCAGATGTTGTGGTACACACTGTAATCCCAGCACTCAGAGGCAGAGGCAAGAGGGTCACTGCAAGTTCCAGGCCAGTCTGAACTACAAAGTAAATTCAAGGCGAGCCTGAACTGCAGAATGAAACCCTGTCTCAAAAGCCAAAACAATAGTTAGATGACTGAGTGAATGTTTATTATAGCTATATATATGCGCCTATGTATGCATTCATAATATTTTAAATTATGCTTTAGATTAATTTTCACCTGTTATGTCTTCAAGAATTTTCACTAAGACAGTAGTTATTCGTGTTAGTTTATGGACACTAACGTCACTCGTCTTTGTCTCAGCTAACCCTTGCAGCTACTTTGATTTCCGTGAAGACTGCAGAAGCTTAGGAGATGTATGTGTTGATGGGCTACGATTCATGTGTGAAGATACATGCTACTGTACAAAGGAAATATATTAATCTGGCTTAGAATTTGATCACAAAATAAAATTAAGCATTTCAGTCATAATGGTGTGTGTAATTATAAAACACAACTGCTTCCGGCATACAACTAATCCCAGCACTTGGGAGGCCAAGGCAGGAGGACTGCCATGAGTTCAAGGCCAGCCTGGGCTACACAGTGAGTTCATGAACTACATAGTAGCGAGACCCTGTCTCAAAACAAGCAGAAAAAAATTTTCCCTGTGTCATGTCTGACTCAAGAGAGACCCTCCACAAACATGACGCGCCCTCCACAAACAACAGGAAATCTCTAAAGGGCCATGCTGCCCTCACCAAACAGAACAGATGGCCGTAAAGAAAATGTAGGACGGGACATACAATCTCCCTGGTGCCAAGAAGCCAAGTATTTCCTGCACGCCTGCACTGATTTTCCTGAGAACCTTGACCCCAAACAATCCAACCAGATTCCTTGGGATTAGGGCCTCATTCCCAAGTGCTATAAAAATTTAACTTCTCCGGCCAGCTGTTAATATCACCCATGATCTCAATCTGTCCGCACCCAGACAGAATAAACTCAGCTTTTTTTTTTCCCCACAAAAAGCCTCTTTTCTGGGTTGTTTTGTGATAGGGGAAAGAAACTCCCAACCTGAAAGATATCTGAGACTAGTTCCTGTTCTCTAAAATCAAAGAATGAATTTTAGGAATAACAGAGATTAAGAGGAGAACGTATTTATTGGAAATTTAAAGAAAGCTTCTGTCTGAGAGAGACAGGAGTCCTGAGTGGGGTGCCGAGGACCCTGCCTTCTCTAGGAAATTTTATAGAGCAAATCCACGACAGGAGGCAGGTCTTAGGTGGGAAAAATGGGAAATCACAAGGTGCGTATGAGGTGGGACAAAACTATGGTCAGCCCATGAAGTTATGAATGTAATTGCTCAGGTAATTCATTAAATCGTGACCAAATGGGAAAGTGAGTCACATGGCAAGGAGGTGTGAGTACAGAACAGAAAACTTTCCTGTAGGAAGCTGGGTTAGTGGCTCTTCCTGGCTTTCTCAAGGTGATCACTACCTATTTTCAATATCAATTCCTGATGCTTATCCTTAGGAAGTATGTGGGTGCACTTGTTTCAGCTTTTACCTTGAGATCTGGTGACCCGGAGGTGCCTGTCTCCCCCACAGTTGTAAGGTATCTCCTCTTCTGCACTGGCTCTGACTGCCTATATTTTATCTAACCCAGCTGCCTATAACAGTTTCTCAGGTGCTGCTGTACACCAAGTACTTTTGAATTTGGATTTAAGCATAGGCACAATTATAATGAGATGGGAACTTACCTTTTTAGGAAGTGATGTTTTCAGTTTTGAAGCAGGATTTCTATAATTAACATCAAAAATGTTAGGCACATGCTACAAAATTGAAGTTCCTTACTAATACTTAATTTCCTTACTGTTTCCATTGCCTTTTAAAGATATAGAAACAATCTAAAATTGTTTTCCTAAAACTCAAATCTCTTTTAATATTTAAATAAACCTTGGTTGCTTTATGTAATTTTTCTGCTAATAAGAATAATCAACGACCATGCATGGTGGCACACACCTGTAATGGCAGCACTTGGGAGGCTGAGGCAGGAGGATCATTGCGAGTTCGAAAGCAGCCTGGGTTACAAAGTGAGGTCAAGGCCAGCCTGAACTGCATAGTGAGACCCTGTCTCAAAAAGTTCAAAAAAAAAAAAAAACCAGAACCAGGATGGTCATCAACAAATAACAGAGCAGTTTGGGTCTGCTATTTTCTCTATGCAGTGAGTGGTACCTTGGTTCACAATTTTAATTTGTTCTACGATTCTAGAAAAGATTGCCAAGATCCTGCTCTCTACCTGATGCAAAGCTCACAAACAAAAACAAAATTTTGCCAAACACATGTTTGTGAACCGAACTGTTCACAAACAGGAGATTTTGTGAAACAAGGGTAACACGGTAATTCTTTACTGTTTGTCTGCAAGCTTAGTTTTCCTGAAAGCTAGACTTGTTTACAAACATTGTTAAGTAAAAATTGTGTGTCCTCAAATATCTACCTCTGCTTCATTATCTGTTGTCTGTTCGTCTGTGTCAAAAATTACTAACTATACCACAGAACAGCTGATATTTACTTAAGAATAAACGGCCTCTTTCCATGTTTTGTACCTTATCACATACAACCAACAAAAACTGAATGGAGAAATACTCTTGAAAATCTATCAAGTACGATTGATGCAGTATGCATGTAGGATGGGGTGGGTATTTTTCTTTTTTTTAAACCTTTTTTCTAGACGTTTTTAATATACATGTTTGCTATATGTAATAAATACATGCATCTGGCGCTGTCGTTACATGCATGAAACACATCTTAGTTCTTTTCCCTTCTTCTACCCTAAATTATCTTTTAATTTCTATTTCATTAGTACATATTTGCTATAAACAATAAATTCACTCATCATGGGGAGTTGGAATTAAATCCAGGCCAAATGGCAGAACAAACGGTAGAAGCAGAGCAGGGGCTGCCAGGGCTCAGGACTGGCATGGAGCTTGACTACAAAGGGCATGGGGAACTGCTGGAGGGCAGTGGGACGGCTACATATGGCAATTAAAATTTTGTGTGTCAAAATTTGTAGAAATGTACACAAAAATGAGTAAACTCTGTAATTAAATGATATTTCAGTAAAACTAGCTAAAACATTAAAATTCAGTACAGAATACATTTAAATCGAACTCAAACTTGCCCTTCGAAAGGAGTTCACTATCAGTTGCTGTGGAAGGGGCTTCTGTTACACGGCACAGCATTGCTTACCCTGTTCAGGAAACTGAAGGAGCACCTAGTGTGATAGCCAGTGCCCTGTCTAGCAGGTCTGTTAGGTCCAAAGTCAGCTGTTTTCCGAGTGGTGCTCCCCACCCTCTGCACTAAACTTACTTATGATATTCTGAGAGAGCTCCGAGGCAGGAGGTAACAAGATTCAGTAATGATCTTCAGCTAAAGTAAGTCCATGACACACAAGAAGAGTTTTCAAAAGACCCATATCCCAGTCCCGGGCAGTGGTGGGGGGGATCAAAACTTGGCCTCTCCCAGGTTAGAAACCCAGTTCTCCAGATTGCGCTGTTAGGGTTGATACATTGTGTCAATTTGAGGAGTCTGGAGGCGTGGCTAAGTGACTCAGCAGTTCCGCATCCCAGGGTGAAAAGGACACGCCCTTGCTGCTCTAGGATGTTGTTCACTGTGTCAACTTGAGAAGCTTCAAAGTTCAGCCAAGTGATCCAACAGGGCATTGGTCCTTATTTTGTATTCATCATGAGCCTGTGCAAGAGGAGGGCGCGGAGATGGTGTGAGTGCTACACGCCCCCTGGGTGGAGGTAGCCGACCTGCAATATAAGGGAGGAAAAGAGGCTTGTTCTTCCCCCTTTTATTCTTGCTGCTTTTGCTGTCTTGTCCCACCATGAAGTGTTGCCCCTGTGCTCTGCCACCCTGCCTTGGAGCCAGCTGATTATAGACTGAAAACTCCACAAACTGTGCGTTAAATAAACCTTTCCTTCCTTAATTTTGGGTGTTGTGTATTTTGTCTCAGCAATGAGAGAAAAGTAATCGAGACATTCACTTACCAGTGGGGATTCAGCATACCCTTCACCACCCCTCAAAGCATTCAGCCTACATGTCTCCCTGCTTATTCATACATATTTATTCCTTCAAAAGAAAAAAAATAGGAAATTTATTGAAATAAGCCCAAACCACCCTCATACATTAAGTTTAGCTTTCCAGTCTACAATCAACCCACTTCCTACTCAGATTTTCATAAAATAGTTCTTACACACAATAATATAAATTATTTATGTCTGGTTGGTGACCTAATCGTTAACAAATTCTCCAGCTACATAAGAGCCTCACAAATTATTTAAAAAGAAAAAAACATTACTGATAATGTCTGCTCACACTGCTTATAAAAGCAGCAAACATCACTAAATACGTTACACTCCATCTCTTGCATTATGGATCCCTTTCCACATAATTGTGTTTGTTTGTTTGTTGTCATAATATTGCATCCTTGACTGAAGATTTTATGTTTTGGGGCAGAACATCCAGTGTTCTCCTGTGAATTAACAAATGTAAAGGTATGAAATTATCAAAGGGATTAACACGATACATTTGCATCCTGCTGGTGGCACCCTTCCATGACCTGTTTAATCTGGGGACCATCTCCCCAGCAAACTAATTAATATTTTTCAGGCTATTTCATTTTTAAAACCAAAATACATTTAGGAAAATCACTGTACACAAAACAGATCTAAGATATTAGAATTATACAATGCCACAGAGCAGTTTAAAAGGATATAGGGGTTTTGTCTCATGGCTCTGTCTTCCAAGAATTTCCCACCTTCTCTTCTGGAAGTGGCAGCAGTGTGTTAGGACTCTGAGGAACTGGGGGGCCCTGTTTGGAAACCCTTCCTATCTCTAGAGCCCACCCACTTTTGCTTGTCTTGAAGTGGGTGGAAAAGAAAACAAGCTGGCTCCTGAAAGCTGTGGTCTTGGCCCTTTCCTAGTCCTCTTTCACAAGTTAAAAGCAAACAAGGCTGACATAATGCCAGGAATGCTATGTCTGAGAGTCAGATCACCTGCCTCCTGATTAGCCAAAGACTGAGTTCTCCAGTAAATCACACCAGTGCGAGGGAGAGTGTGGTTCCAAAATATAAATACTAACACTCAGATATTTAGATACCAGTTTCAACATATCATCTATGAAATACATTTTTTTGATAACTACAGATATTTGAGTATGGATTCTATTTGATGACATCAAGAAAAGGATATTTGTTTTTTGATTGTGATGTCATTGCTGTGTTTTAAGAAGAAACTGTTCTCAGACATGCTAAGTGCAGTATTTATCAGCTATGTGGCATGGCTTCTGGGATTTATGATTTTTGAAAATTAGCAGAATGAAAAGTTGGGAGCAGTGGTAAAAAGAGATACAAATGGCAAAACACAGCTAGACTGTCAAAACCGTGTGATGCTGACATTGGCATCCATACCCTATTCTAGTTCTGTGACTGTGTGAAATTCTCCAACATAAAAGGATAAACGGGTCTTGATTATTTTTAAACATCTTTGTCCTAAGGTGTACATCCAACAATAGGACCAGGCATTCATAGAAATTGTAGAAAGTGCTCTGAATGTTCAACCAAAAATATTACAGATTCTAGCTAACTTTGCCTAAATCTCTAAGGGGGCAGGAAGGCATCAATTCATGTTTATTTTACATGTAATCTATTAGCTAAAAGTCAACTATGTTTCTGTAGGGTTCTCCTTATCTTTTTTTACCTCAGTCACGTGCACTGAGCTATTACAAAATATTTTAATTTATTGATTAAACTGGCTGCTTAGAAATTCAACAAATTAAAGCTCAGAACTTTCTCTATCAATTTTAAGAGTATAACAAAAGGAAGTATTAAGAAAAGTCCTATAGAACCCTCAAAACCGTGTCAAGATAAATTGTGGAATCTAGATATACTAATGATCGATGTTTATTTTCATGAACTGTGATGACATTAGTTCATTTCTACTCTTGTGTTTTAACGGGATCATTGCCCATGAGAGAGGAAGGGGAGGGGCTACCCATTCGTGGCTTGCACATAACAGACCTTGTCCTCCTGTCCCTTCTCTGTGTGCCGTCTCTGTCAGCACCTGTGGCCTCTGTCACATTACCAAAGGCAGAGAGGTGAGGAGTCCCTGCTGTTGCCTCGGCATGTTTCAGATGACGGCCACGTCACATTCCTCTGGGCTGTAACCATCATCCTTCCTTAGTGACCCAGTTTTCTTGGCCTTGCAGGGCCGAGCGCTGTTCCTGAGCTCATTAAGACCTTATCCCTACCACAGCGATATATGTGCACCCATGTTTATAGCAGCACAATTTGCCATAGCAAAATCTTGGAAACAACCCAAATACCCACCAACTGAGGAGTGGATAAGAAAAATGTAGTATTTTTATACAATGAAGTATTACTCAGTTAGGTAGAAAGATAAATTTGAGGTTTTTATAGCTAAATGGACACAACTAGAGACCATAATCATAAGCAAAATAAATCAGACTCATATGTGTAAATACCGTATTGTCTCCCAAGTATGAGAACCTGAAAGAGTAAATAAAACTGAAAGGTATAGGGCTGGGGATATAGCTCAGTGGAATAAGCGCTTGCGCAGGGTCCTGAGTTCGATCCCCAGTACCACAAAAAAAAAAAAAAACTGAAAGGTACAATAGATACTGTGAAAGGGAGAGAAACTGCTTAGTAGGGAAGAACAGCTGGGATGAACGAAAGAAGAAAAGAAGGAAGAGATGTGTGTGTGTGTGTGTATGTGTGTGTGTATACACCCACACAAGATAGCTAAGATAATTGTCCTACTACTTTTTACTGGTTTATTGAAAGGAACAGTTAATGTTTAATTGTTTGATCAGTCTTATATGCCTATATCTGGTAATCTGAGCAACTACTTTCAAGATAACAATAAGTAATACAAAAACCATTGCTGATTTCCTATAATCTTGTTTTGAAATTCTATATCATTTTTATAGGTTTTGTGTTGTTTTGTTTTTGTATTTTTGTTATTTTGTTTTTGTTTTTTTCTCTTAAAAATAAAATAAACTTATCTAGATTACATGACTTCATCAATTCCTCTGTGAACAGTTTCTTCATTATTGGAGATTCAGAAGGAAAGTTTTAATACTTTCTCAACTCTGAGCACATGCAACTTCATTCGACATTTATGTGTAATTGGGAAAGAATATGGTACATGTGTCAAAAGTAAATGAGAACAAAAATATGAAACAAATTTATACTTTACAAAATTATATGATAATATGTAAAATTGCTGAGTCAGCGTACTATGGGAAGCAGAATTTGCCCAAGATGAGAAATTTGAAGCTAAGTCTAGTGGCGCTTGTCTGAGTGCCCCAACTAGTAAGGAGGCTAAAGCAGGAGGGTCACAAGTTCAAGATCAGCCTGGGCAGGTTAGTGATTCTGTTTCAAAATAAAATTTTAGAAAGGAGCTGGAGATATAGCTCAGTGATAGAATACCTGCCAAGCATGTGTAAGACCTTAGGTTCAATTCTAGTAGACCCCACCAAAAAAGGTCAAGAGAAAAATTTCATAAATTTTTCAGTAATTAAGGTGAATAGTTATTAATTTATTAAATAATCTTACTAAGTGTTCAATTCCATTCAATCCTTACCTTCATTTTTATAAGGGAAAAGGAGTAAATCAGAAGGATTTCACTCTAACTTTTCTATCAGTATACCTCTTCTTAATAATAGCACATGCATAAAGTTTTCACTCCATGTCAGCTTTGCGCTAAGCACTTTAAATGAATTTTTTCATACACCTGGATACCACGCGCACATTCCCCACCACACCTGCCATAGGCTCCAAACAGCACGGCGATGCCTACTTTTACTCCCATTCTGATGCTCTGTTTGTTTGTTTTCTTGTGGCACCAGGAACCAAACTCAGGACCTTGCCCTTGCCAGGCAGGCGTTGTGCCACTAAGCTACATCCCCAGCCCCTTTATTCTGATTTCGGAGATGAGGTAGATTACCGAGCCAATACTTACCTCACTAATGAGAGACTGAACCTGGGTTTGAACCCAGCCTCTTTGACTTCCAGCTCATGCCCCTGAAGCAGAAATCTCCTTTCAGAAAGATGTCTTCTGCAAGTGATTTGCCTTTTATTCAAAATTAACCTGTCCTGTCTTTTAGCCTTTTCTTCAACTATCTACTCTTTCGTCACTATCATCAGATTTTTTTCTTGCCAACAGAGTACAGACAAAAATGGTACATTTAATTAAGAAAAACTTAACTCCCTGAGTTTCATAAAGCTCCATTCGATAATGAATAGCACTTTGTGGACGCTTCTAATAAAATGCAAAATACGGGGGAGGAGCCTCCACCCTGATGCCAGCTCCTCTGCCGTCTTTGGTCATGGTGATGTGGGCTGAGCAAAGGACCAAGTGGGAATTACTGTGCTTGGAGAGTCCCGCTGGTCCCAGCACTGCTGCAGAGGCTGCTGGCTGCTGGGAGGTATCTTACACGGCACAGAGAAGCGGGAAAGACTGTTGTATTCAGCAGAGAAAGGCAAAGTGGTGACAACAGAAATCATTAGAGGTTTCTGTACCTAACCAAGCAGTGGGGGCCAGCAGGCAGGAAATGCTGGCCTGGAAGATAAGAAAGCGGGCAGGATCCCGGGAGCATTCCTCACCCGCACCCAGCAGCCAGAGGCCCGGGTGTGCAACCACAGCCAGGTGGGGCCCGGCCCTGTCCCCACAGCAGGGAACTGCAAGGTAAGTCACAAAGCTCGAAAAATGGTGGCACGTGAGGGAGAACACAGGAGGCGCAGCAAGAACACTCAGAAACAAGAGAACTCAGGACAAAACTGCCATATGCAACGGAGTAAAAGCAACGGTCAGAGAAGCTGTATTCCCTGCTGCGCACTGAGGCACCACCAGGAAGCCTCCACAATACCTCGACTGAATTTGCAGACGCCTGGAATCTCCTACGAGGGCAAACAGAAAGCATCCCTGAGAGCAGCGGGCGTGGTGGCACATGTTGGGAATTGCTGCATACTGAAAGGCTGAGGCAGGGGGATTGCAAGTTTGATCCCTGCTTGGGCAGCTAAACAACTTAGCAAAACCCTGTCTTAAAATAGGAAAATAAATAAATAAATAAATAAATAAATAACAGGTTGGGAATGTGGCTGTGCAAAAGCCCTGGGTTCCATCCCTAGGACCACAAAAAAAGAGAATTAACTAAAACTAAATAGAGTTGCTCCAGATCTGCAGTAAACCTTGATGTGGGGGATGGGCTGCAGGGGGTGGGGAAGGGAGGGGTCGTTTCCTAGGGAGTTCCCGAATTACAGACTGTTTAATCAGAAGCTGAAAGATATCACATCCTCCCTGGTGATCAGGACAGGAAACGTCTTAAACTGAGTAGCAGCTGTGCTAGTGTCCTGAGCCTACATTGTAACAGTGTACCACAAACTGGGTGACTTAACAGAAATTTGTTCTCTTACAGAACTCGAGATTAGAAATCCCAAGTCAAGGTATCGACAGTGGGGGTGTTTTTAGTGGCTCTGGGTCGGAAACGGGTCCATAATTTATGCTGCTGCTGTGTGTGGATTCCTTGGCCTGCGGTTCCTCCACGCTGGTTTCTGCCTCCTGCCTCACCGCCCCGCCCTCTGTGTGTGCTTCCTCTGTCCGCCGATCTCTCACTCCTTGTAAGTCACCAGCTACTGGACTTCGGGCCAAGCCTCGGTCACTGTTACCTTCCTTTAGTTTGACTTCATCTGCAAGGTACCAGAAGCTTGAATTTAATACATGCCAGGGCCAGCAGTGGGAGACACCAGACTGTCCACAAGACCTGGTGATTCTCCAGGTGAAGGGTATCCCAGGGCGCAGGAGTAATGAAAGTCCTTAATTGTTTTTTTGTTTTGTTGTTTTTCTTTTCTTTGTGTTTGTTTTCTTCAGGATTTAAGTTCTAAAGCCTTTCATTTTTACTACCGCTGAGAAATAAAAACTTCTGAGCTAAAGTTTGAACTGTTTATATCCTCCCAGTCCCATAAGTCACTACTGTTTTTAATATTTCTAGTTGTTTTGATACCATAAAAATAAGGCACAGAAGATCAAGAAGACTGACATTAAAAAACGTAAGAATCACATGTATAACTACCTAACTGTAATCATACCATCCCACTGTTTGAAATAACAATCAAACTGATCACTCGTACAATTTTCACCAAATAATTACAGTCAGGCTTAGAGATTATGCAAGCCAGAGAAAATCAACCAAGGAGTTGACCTTCATTCAGAAATGTGGACATGGGTGAAATCTGGTTTATAAAAAGAACATAGCACAGCTTTAAATGGGCAGTAAACCTCCCAATGGAAAAGATGACCCTTATGAAAGAAACAGAATTTTTCCTATTTCATATTCATACATTCCTTTCTTCCTGCTATCTGCTTTTATCTTTTATTCTTATCGTTCAGCGACTACCACACACATCCAACATAAGGACATGTTACTTAAAAGGTTATTTTATTAAACTAGCTGGCTAGTTCATGGTGGACACCAGTCCCATGATTATTAACCTGAAGGTGGTAGCAAATAACCTCACTGCTACGTCTACAGCTGTTGGACAGTGAGTAATTTTGTCCCCATAGGAGTGGGGCTCGCAAGTGAAGTAAAAGAAAATCAAAATAGAGCAAATGCAACAACCACAAAGTCAAGGACAGTGACTTTAGGGCCACAGAGTGCTCTAATAAAGGGGTGAATTAATCTGTGGGAGTTGGGGTCTAAGTGAGTTAATGTTCCAAGCTAGCAGCTGAGATTAAAACGAACAAAGTGATGTAAGCACTTTCTTCCTTTTAGCTGCTGGGATGGTGTTGAGTCAGAGAGAGAGAGAGAGAGAGAGAGAGACAGAGAGAGAGACAGAGAGAGAGACAGAGAGAGAGAGACAGAGAGAGAGAGAGAGAGAGAGAGAGAGAGAGAGAGAGAGAGAGAGCGCACCGCATCAAGCGGAAGCTACCGGGAAGAATATTCCAGGCAAAAGAATAATCCAATGCTGGGTCACAGTCTCCATAGAAACGCGAACGTAACCGAAGTTGCCAAGTTACTACGCCCGGACATTACCTGCTGAATGCTCCCCTACTCCTGAAGTAGTTGCAAAAGAAAAAGCAAAAAGCAAAGAGAGAAAAAATCATTGGATTATAAAAACTTTTTTAAAAACATCCACCATTAGATAAGTTCTTGTTTAGCTTGAAGTGACTTTTCCCGGCAGTATGTGTGCTCATGGACAGTCTCATGCTTCTGACTAGGCTACACACCCTAACTTCAGTGACACTGTACAGTCCCTTCCAGTTGGTCAGGATTGCCTAATTGGAATGTATATTCCTGGACGCCTCTCTGAATTTGCTTAGGAGGAGTGATAAGGAAGTTCTCGGTAAACGTTCTGGGTGAACCGTGAGTTCGAGAAGAGTGCAGAGAGGGAAATGAAGCACCTTAGTTACAAGCGATTTGCTGGAAGGGTACCAGGCCTCTCACCAAATCACCTGAGGGCTAGAGCTCCAAAGGTCAGGAAACAGCAGCCCCATCATTATTTCCTGAGACAGGAAGCTAGGCAGTCTGAAGCCCGGAAGCTGGGCAGTCTGGAGCCTGTGCTTGAGGTTCTCAACACTCTTACGCTGCATGTCCCAACATCTCCCTTCCCGGCTTGTTTTAATGCCTGCAGTTTGGGAGTGTAGCTTGTATCCTCTGGATTGTAATCCTCTCTTTTAAAAAAAGCCTTTACTCATTCTCTATTAATACAAATGACTCATCCACATTATTGAATATTTTTACCATCTTTTAAAATAAAGATGGCAGCCAGGTCCGCTGATACAGGGTTGTAATCCCAGCACTCTTGGGGGCAGAAGGAGGAAAATCACAAGTTCAAGCCTAGCCCATGCAACTCAGTGATTTAGCAAGACCTTGGTTCAAAATTTAAAAATAAGAAAAGGCTTGGGAGAGAAAACAAGAAAGAGAAAGGAAGGAAGAGATTTTCTAAGGCATCAGGTTAGGTTTTTAATTAAAAAATAAATACTAAGCCAGGCATGGTGGTGCACGCCCATAGTCCCAGCTACTGTGGAAACTGAGGCAAAAAGACCTCTGGAATTTATGAACTTGAGATTAGCCTTGGCAACAGAAAAAAAAACTCTGTTTTTGAATAAAGAAACATTTAAACTATTATATGGCAATGTTATTAAAACTAAGATGTATGTGGATGAGAACGAGAACATATTTGTGTCTGGATGTACACAGGGAGGTGCAAAAGAGGACCAGCAAGCAAATGCCTTGACGGTAACAGAGAGTATAGGAACATTTGTGCTCACTTTACATAGCTCAGTAGATATGACTCGTTTAAAAGTATGCAAGTCTTTGTAGCCTATCATTTAAAAGCTATAATTATATATTAATGAAAGCACATATGCCACAGTTTTTTTATCCAGTCCTCTGTGGATGGACATTTGGGTTGCTTCCATGATTTAGCTACTACAAATTGCTCTGCTATAAACATGGGTGCACATATATTGCAGTGATATGATGTTTTCAGATCTTCTGGGAAAATACCCAGGAGGGGAATAGCTGGGTTGAATGGGACCTCTAGACCTAGTTTGCTGAGGAATCTCCAAAACAATCTCCACAGTGGTTTCACCAGTCTGCATTCCCACCAGCAGTGGAGAAGAGTTCCTATTTCTCCACAGCCTTGCCAGCATTTGTTACTGGTTGATTTCTTAATGCTGGCCAATCTTACTGGGGTGAGATGAAATCTCAGTGTTGTTTTAATTTGCATTTCTTGAATGACTAAGGATGTAGAACATTTTCTCATATATTTATTTGCCATTTGCATTTCTTTATCTGAGAAGTATGTATTCATCTCAGATGCCCATTTCTGGATTGGGTCTTTGAATTTGGAGAGGTTCATGTTTTTTAATTCTTTGTGGAATACTACTCAACTGTAAAGAAAGACAGGCTTGAGGCTTTTATAGGCAAATGGTCACAATTAGAGACCATACTCATAAGTGAAATAAATCAGATGTGCATGTGCAAGCAATGTATTGTATCACTAGTGTAAGAAACAAAGTGGGAATATAAATTAGGAGGTATGAAAAGAAACTGCTCAAAAGGAAAGAACAAATGAGATGAGGGGAAGGAGAAAAGGAAGAGGGGGATAATTATGTATGTGTGTATGTATATGCAGTATGACTCATATGGTTCCACTATTGACTTATGTTGCTTTATTGTAAGGAACAGTTAATGAGTAGTTGTTTGATCAATCTTGTGTGTCTATATGTGTTTTCCTGAGCACACACTTTGAAGTTATCAATATGTAATACAACAACCATTGTTAATTCCCTTCACCTTGTCTGTAATTCAGTTTTGATTGTACTGTTCTTGTGCCACTTTGTGTCTGTTTGTTAATGTTTTCGTTCTTTTACTTTTAAAATTAAAAAAAAGAAAAAACATATGTGTGTACCTTTGTAAGTCATTATTTATGAAGGGAAATGAACGTACTTATTTATGAAGAGAAACACTTTTTCTCTGAAGCCAAGCCATGCCTGAAAGATTTAGAAAAACAACAAAATAATAAGCCAGAGAAAAAGAATGACAATTTTAGACTCAGGCAGATTTGCATTTTAATTTAAATCTGATATTTGCAAAGTGGCGTTAGACTTCAACAACTGTTTAGTTTACATGTTTTCCCATTTGTAAAATGATAACAAGCAAACAACTACCTTGCTGGACTGTTTCAAGGACTGTAGCTGGCATATGAGCTTGGCAAATACCAGGTGCCAGTGGATGTTAAAAATGCTACCAAATGTTTGCTCAGAAGACACACAACTGCCTGAGACTCGGCAAGCTGAGGCATAGCGATAAAACGTGGCGGGGAATGAAACGAAGCTTTAGAAGGAAAACCAAGCAAAGACTGCAGTTCCAGCCTTATCTTTGAAAAGCAGCTTGCTCAAGGCGCTGCCTGGCTTCTGGGACTTTCCTTCCATTTAAACCATTACTCCTTCAAGAGCATCTGCCAGGCCAGCCATCGGGTGGGATCTCACTGGAATCCAGATGCCTCCCCAGTTCTATCCTCTTGTCCTTCTCAAGCTTGTCCTTTATTCTTTACTTTTGTATTGCAGCCATCGTGGGGCTCATTTCATTATTAGAGAACATGAGGGTACATGTTTGAGACAAAATCCTTTCTTGCCAAGGTTGTGAAGAGAGAATATTTTTTAATCAAACTCTTCTTTACCTTAACCAGGTAGTTAAGGTTAAAAAAAAAAGCAGTGAGAGGATATACCTATATTATGCACCACCTGGTATGGTGGGATGAGTGTGCTTTGCCTATAGAATATTTAAACCAAAAAATGCATCACCCTAGCCTAGTTATAAGAAAGTATCAGACAACACCAACTGAGGGGCATCCTAGAACATCTTACTAGACTCAAGAATTGGGATTCTGAAAGACAAGAGACTAGAAAACTCTCAGAAAGAGAGAATAAAATATGTTGACTAAGTACAATGTGGCATTATAGATTTGAATTTATAACAGAGAAAGAATATTAGCAGAAGTGTGCAGTTTAGGTGATAAAACTGCACCCAAAAATACCATATCTTTTTTATTCATTCCTCAGTTGATAGGGTAATATGACAACCACTGTTAATTTCTATCATACTATTTTGAAACCCTGTATCGTTTCTAATGTTGTTGCTTTGTTTTGTTTTTGTCTGTGATGTTGGTATTTTACTACTGTTCTTTTTTTTTACTATTCTCTTTAAAATAAAAAGAAAATGTACCAGTACTAGCATGTTCTTGCTTTATTTCCTTTTTTATAATTATGTGATAGTCATGTGAGAGGTTAACGTTAGAGGACACTGACAACAAGTGATAGGAATTTCTCTGACATCCTTGCAACTCTTCTATACATATAAAATTATTCAAAATAAAAACTTAAAAATATGGAGTGATTCCAACTGTCAGTGGACTACAGCCATGCTGATGACTTTATTATTTCAATAGCACGCCTTCGTTGTTATGATGTATTGTGCTTGCACAGAGGTCCCCAATTTTCCCCCAAAACTTCCCTAGCCATTTGCCACTTGCTGGGTCTTTAATGACAGATTTCTCATTTATATATGTATCCATCTTCCTAGTCACTGGACTTCATACCAGTGTGGCAGCTGAGTGATGTGAGTAACTACATATTTGAACTAGAGAGAGGGTTATGTTTGTAAAATATAAAAACATATCAAATTTCAGTGAGACTAAATATTGTGGATAAATAAAGACCTAATACAGTATCCAGAGCATAGAAAGTACTGAAAACTTTTAAGTTTTTTGTCTTGTGTATGTGTGTGTATGTGTATGTGTGCGTGCGTGTGTTTTGTACTGGGAATTGAACTCAGAACCTTATGCTTGCCAGGCAGGCACTGTGCCGCTGAGCTACATGCCTGGCCTGTTCTTGTTTTGTTAAAGTTGCATTTTGCATCACCACAGTAGAGAGAGACAGAGACAGAGTCAGAGACAGACAGACAGACAGAGAATGAATCTCAAAGAAGAGGTGGCCTTCTTGCAATCACTACCCACTAATAAGTTCCTAACAACTATTAGATGCATTTTGCCTGTATTCAGTAACTGACACAAAATATTGTGTTACTTTCCTAAAAGCCACACAGCAAGTCCAGCCTCAGTCCAAGGTGAGAACATGACAACACATTTAAGACTCTTTCCAGTTTACCCTCCCTTACTGAAAGGCATTAAAGGAGAGCCAGGCTGTGGTTTCAGAGCAGATACAGCAGCACACAAAGCACTGGCACCTGAGCACACCTGCCTCCTCCAGCACATTCTCTGTGTAAGCAGAAACTATCGGGAGAGAGCTTTTGGTAGAGGGCTGCTGAGTGTGTCAGGGTCCCACGGCCATGTGTCCGTCCTGTCAAACCCTTGACCCTTCCAGGTTCTTGGTTTGAGTCCAGTCCTCGGTTTTGTTCCAGACACAGAGATCCTGATCACTGAACCCACTTGGAGAGCAGACACTGTTAAAGCTGCTGTCTGTAATTTAATATGCAAGTTGTTAGAGGAAAGCTCCCCGGTCTCCCTTCCTCACACCATTTGGACCACCTTCTGAGATTCTATTCTCCTTCAAGTGTGTCCTTAATTTGATTTACTTCAATGATATTTATTGATTTTACACTGTGTAGGGCATGCTACTAGCTCCAGATAACAAATGATGTGTGAAAGAGAAACAGCCTCTTCCTTGTAAAGCTAACCGGTCAGTAAGAAAAAGAGCCATTTATTCAAATTACACATAGATACAGCACACACAGCCCGCCATCTGTGCTAAGTGCTAGGAAATGACCCTCATTTAATAAAAGGGTAACAGTTAAGATAATAAACAGCCCCCAGAGGCATTTTAAGAAAAGGCTTTGGCCCCCGCGTAGCATTGTTGGGGTCAATAAACCTTTAGGAGGTGGGGCCAGGTCCTTAAGGCTTTGTAGTGTGTTATAAAAGTGATTGATGCAATTCCAGGCCTCTTCCTCTTTCTCCCTTTTCTTCCTGGTCACGAGGTAAGCAGTTTCCCCAACATATTCCCTGCCGCTGCCATCCGGCACTCCCAGCAGAGGCCAAGACCACAGGTCTGCCCAAACTTTGACCACAACCTGCAAAAGTGTGAGCCGAAAGAAACATTTTCCGTTATAACTTTGCCAAGCATTTCATTGTGACAGAAGGCTGAGGAATATGGAGGGGACAGTGAGAACCTTATTTAAAATAGGAGATGAAGAGAGACTTTGCTGAGCAAGGGACACTTTATCTGAGAACTGAAGGGTGCTGTGTGTGGGGTAGAAGGAGAGAAACTATGGGAAGGGTGTTTTAGTTAGAGAGAGCATCGTGAGTGGAATTCTGAGAAAGCGTAAGAGTTCATTTCCCAACGCATATGTGGCGCAGCTTATTTCTACACTTGGAACAAGGGCAGCAAACGTGAACGCTCCAAGTGAACACACGGAACCAAGACCTTCCAGTCTCATCAAGGGCATCCAAGAAAACCCCTCTTCTCAGTGTGCTGGCTGATCACCAAGCTACTAGAACTGTCACAGGAAAAATGATGTGCTAGGTCTCAGGTTATTTTAGCATGCTTTATCACTTTATAACTTTGAAACAATAATGTTGCTAAGGTGTTCTTGCAGTGCATAATTTGTTGCTATTTTTCACAAGCCTTTGTATAGTTTATTAATATAACTTCTTTAAATTTATGATTTGTTCACATTCTCACAACCCCCCTGTTATGGTTTGTGTCTGCATGTCCCCCCAAAGCCTCATGCAGTCATGGGGCGGCTTCTAGATTTATGACTGATTCATGGTTCAGCACTGGAATTATGGATGTCAGTGCTACACCTGCCCTGGGGTGGGTAGTTAGTACACAATGTAGTGGAGGGAAAGAAGCTTGCTCTTCCGGCTGCCACTCCTTCCTTTTGCTCTTGCCTTTGCTGTCTTCTGCCGCCATAAACCGTTGCCCTCCGCCATGTGCCACTCTGCCTTGGAGCCAGCCAAGTATGGACTGAAACCTCCACTGACTGTGAGCTAAATAAACCTTTCCTTCCTTAATTTTGGGTGTTGGATATTTTGTCTCAGCAATGAGAGAAAAGTAACCAATGCACTCCGTTTAGGCAACTGTAAAGGTAGAAATCATCAACATGTGGGATATACATGTGCATGCCTGCAGGTAGGCCTGTGCAGCCACTCTGTGGGCCTGCATATGTATAAAACTTCAGATACCATCTAGATTTCTTGTTCTACTGTGGACAATCATATAGATAACCACACACACAGAATGCAAGTAAAGATGCTCAGGAAGAGGAAAAGAAGGCAAGGGACAGGAGGGAACATGATAGAATCAAAGCACATTATATGCATGTATGAAAATCTCATAATTTAACCTATTAGTCTGTACAATTAATACGTGCCAACCATTATAATAAAAACATAAAAATGAAATTGCATGAATTAATTTCAAAGAAAGAAAACATACTAAATAGGCAAAAGTGCTTCTTATAGTGTTAATAGGATAATACTCAATAGCTGACATCCTTACTGCCGAGGCAAGACCCTCGACAGTCTGTCCAGCTGCCTAGACAGCTTCATGGCCAGCCATTCCCTCTTTCCTTCACCATTGGTTAGTTTTTTTAACTAGTTGCTTGCTCTTCCTTAAACATGCCATGTTCTTCCAAGATTTATGCCATTCCTTTTGTCTCTTTTCCTGGCAATATCTCACTATTTTAGTTCACATATCAATTATCTCACATGGTAATGGCTGTTAGCCCACAGCAAAATGTATTAAAGATAAAATTGTGCTCTATAATAACTGATGTCTTCTAATACTTTTACAACCACTGTTGTACTTACTTGTTTTTACATGATAATTTGCTTATTTCTGCCTCCACAACTAAAGTCCTAACTTCTTTAAGGAAGTTTAGATTTGTGCCTCAGAAAGAGCCTAGCACAGTGTCTGGTATTTACACAAAAAACACTTAAGGGCTTACTGAAATAAGTTGAATAGGATTCTAGATATTTGTGTAACGAATCATGGGATAGCTTCCAATCTACATTGTACAACAGATCTGGCTTGTCTCAATCTATACTGTGTGTTCTTCAAAATAACATTCAAAACTACAATTAAAGACCATAATTTTTAAATGGGTGGGACATTTTAACCATTCTTGCCCTTTCTTCTCGTGACATCACTGGGTGCCCGAGGCATGCAGCCTGATTTCACACACACAGAGCTCTTCTCTCTTCTTATCAATTTTTCACAGCCTTAAAGTCCCCAGTGTTTCTCTGTCCTTTGCCACAAACATGAGGTGCCTGTTCCCGCTCATGGCCATAGGCCTGGAGGTTGCCATGATTGTCTTATTTCGGTTTTATGTTCAGTATGAGGCAGATCAGACTGTTTCCCAGCAAGTGAACACCACCAGGTCAACAAAAGCGGACAGCTTCGTTCAGCTGTACCCCCGTAAGTAGGCAATTTACTTCTTATTTTGCACTTTTGGGTTTTTTGGGAAAATCTTTGAATGTTGTATTACTATAAGCTTTGAGAACCTTGGAGTATTATGTGAGAGTTACGAATGCTGTTGAATTACATAATCATACTCATTTCTGCTGGGGCATCTGGCCTTTCTCTCTGATTCATGTATCTGGATAGATCCTATGACTTTTCAACAATCAGAACAAGAAGATGAAAATTAAAATAATGTATTATTTTTTTCACCTCATACCTACTACTGAAGGTCCTTCTTTTTCTCTTGAATTAACCACAAGTTCTCCCAAGGAATAAAAATATTAACTGTTGCCCCCTGCCCCCTCGCAAAAAGCCTTGGTAAAGAGAAAATGCAAACAAAATGGAATGATACAAAGGTGACCTGGATGCCACATGGGATCCTAAAGTACAAAGAGATGCTTAGGGCAATGTAGGAAGTTAATGAAGTTTTAATTTTAATTTAACTTAGTATTCTCAGCTACTCTATGTTTTATTACATTCTAAAAAAAAGTTTGTTCCTGTGATGGAAAGAAAATTGTGAGCATTTAACTTACTGTACAATCAGAAGCCTTCCATAGCAGTGGGGACAGAGAGAACAGAGAAATTCAGTTTCAAGTTTCGAAAGGCAGGCTCTGAAATAGTTAACGTAACTACAATAACTACAATTAACAGAGTACTGATTGTGAACAAGTCACCTACCTCATTAACCTGAGAGGGAGATCATAAGAGATTGTTATACAAATTACTTTTTAAAAAATAAAGCTGAAAAATTTAAAATAGCAGCAATAATCATCATAGTCTACAGCATATATCTAAGATTTAAAACAACAATTTGACACTTGTGGGTTTTTTCCTACATTTTTAAGAGACCATAATGGGTTGTTTTGTCATGTAGAAATTGCAACCTAGAGTGACTTAGCAAAAATATAAAATTGAAAGTTAAGGACAGAGGTAAGTACCTAAGTCAAAGACTCAGACTCAAGTCTAGTTGCCTGTATATGGCATAAATATCTAAAATGCTTACAAATTGCATAATTATCAAGTGAGAGAGCAATAAAACCATAAAATTATGTCAAAGTTTGCATGTTTTTGTACATTTTATGGAATTTATTCATTTAATAAATTTTTAAGTGCCAGGCATGTGCTACAATAAATTATTGAAAGATAAAAGAAATGATTGTGTTTTTTTTCATAAAATAAATATAAGCCCTTTTCTATAAAACTCTACTATGTGATCTACATGAAAGAAAAGAGATGTAATACAGTAATAACAATGCCAAAAATGTGATCCAGGATTAATATTATTCAAAGAAAATTGTATTAAAACCATGAGTTCAATTTGCATAATCCAAGTTGAACTTTCTAAGTCCCAGTGTCTGCACTCCTACCTCCGAATTTGAGACAAAAACCAATGGTGAGACTGACCCCAGGGTGACAAGGGCAGAAACAGCGGTGGTCTAAACAGTCATGATGATCATACTGAGGATGAGGAGGGTGTTTCTGCTAATTATATCCCGGGAGGTCTGGCTTTGAACCTCAAACCCAAATCCTTTTGCAAGAGCAAAATTATGCAAATTTTAAATGAGGATAAGAACAAAAATTCTGATGAAGCTTACTTCACCCGAGCCCCAACGTGAACTCACTCTGCATGTGTTTTCTAACCCTCACCCCTTACTGTACGTGTTAAGGAAAAACACGTACAATGATGTTAGGGTTTAGACAGATTAAATAATGTGACCAAGGACAAATGTTTAGTGAAAGAAAGAGACAGTGAATTGCAAGCCTGGCCTTTTGCCTCAGAATCCTACACTTGAACCACTACATCGTATGACCAGCATTATCAGGCTGGAATTTATGGACCTATTTTCCTTAACAGACTTGTCAAAACAAATTTTGGTCTCCACTTAACATCAGTCGATTTTTTTCTTCATTTTGGTTTTTGAGACAAGTTCTTAGTATGCGGCTCAGTCTGGCTTTGAACTCATTACACAACCCAGGCTAGCCTTGAACTCTCAGTGATCCTCTTGCCTCAGCCTCCTGAGTGCTGGGATTACAAGGGTGCAGCACCATGCCTGGCAACGTCAGTCAACTTTTAAGGAGCAAGAATATATTCTTGGTGGAATGTGTTAGCTCAGTGAAAATAAGATTATCTTATGTCTTTACTGTGAACATTCTGCAGAGTTCAAAGCAGTTGTTTTGAACCACTGTGAATTTAGAGTGCTATTATGTACACATACATGACTAAAACACTTTTCACAAAGGCAAAGAAACATGTTTGACTGCTTGAAAATGACTAGATTGTGTTGCCTCCCTGTGGATTGATCCTGAATGCAATTAGTCCTTATGCACATCAATCTTGGAATGCAAAAGCATAGTGCTCTGTGCACACTTGAGCTTTACGTGCACCTTCTGTTCTGACATTGCTCTATCCCAGCTACTGCAGACATGAGCAGGGAAGTAAAAGTATCTGCCTTCGTAGAGACTTGTAGAGTAAGATTCATTTACAGTCAAGGAAATGGAGGCCAGGGCTGGCCAAGGGCATGCCGATAGTGAACAGTTCAAGTGGAACATGAACAGCTAGCTGTCGTGGAGTTCAGGTGTTCTCAATACATGTGAGGCTGAGGTACCCTCAAGGCAAAGGACGCAATCTTATCCCAGCCTGGGACACAGGAAACCTCAAGACTCTCTAAGGTGTTCATACTTTGAGATTTCTCCACATTGAAATTTTCCAGTATCTCCATTTTCTGCTGCTAATTTTCAAGAAAATATGGGGACAGCAAGGAATGGACGAGGGGAGCGAGGAAGAACCAGGCACCTGGTTTCATCGCTTGCCTTCTTGGTTCATATCTTTGAAACGTGCTGCCACTACCCGGCAGGAAGCCTTGGATTATCAAGGCAGCATTTTCCCTTGGTTCTAAAATGCTTAAAAGAAAAGGTACTTTGACAGCAGGGACTCCTTATAAAAGTATGATGTGACTTTGAGGAGGCTGTCACAGCAGTGGCACTGCGAACTCTGTGAACCGCAGTCCCTTGTGTGTGAGGCTGCCTGTCCTCGTGGGGTGCTGAGCAGTGCCCCGCTCCCCTCAGGATTTCAGCAGCAGCAGCCCTCTCCCGCCAGCCAGAACAATCTTCATAGCTCCAGACATCGCCAAATGCACTCGAGTTCCAAAATCTAGAACCACGGGTTTTAACATTTTAAAAATCTCCCCAAAGTGCAGACTCCTAAAGAAATCCCTTTTTCTTCTACAAGGTGTATACTCTATTCTTTTTGATAACAAAACCTCTCAGCACAGAACCAAACTTGGTGCTTCACCCCTTTCCCCACTGGAAAACTCTTAACACAGAGTAAAAAATATACATAATCTTAATTATTTATCCACTTACTTTTCGTATCTGTCAGGAGCCTTCACGATTTTGAAGAGGCTCTGTTCACTTAAATAATAGCTGAGGTTTTTGCTCCCCCTTGTGGTGAAAAGCTGTAACAGGCATTGACTAAAAGGTGGAGAAGTAGTTAATAGTGAAACCCTCTCTCCCCAAACTGAGTGTATTTTCCACCAAATGAGGATAGACGCAGGCTCTACAGAACACTATAATTTCTCCTCATATGAGACATTACAAAGCTACTGATGGAAGAGGCAAGAAGAGCCCAACAGCCAAACTGTGCAACTCATTGAAATTGTCCCATAAAAAGAAGTACAAGGACCTGGGTTCAGTCCCTGTAGCAAAAGGGGGAGACAGAAGAGTTAAATCCTGGTTTGGGGTTCCCTGGATAAGCATGCGATGGAGATCAGGACCATGAAGCTCATTGCCTCGGGGAAAAGGTTTGGAGCAGAAAGAAAAGGACTCAGCTGGTCATGCTGGAAGCTCCAAGGCCGGGAAGGTCCAGCTCCAGCTGGCTCTGAGATGAAGGAGCACTGCTGTGCATCAGCGACTGGGCACAGCCTCTCGCTTCCTTTGTTCTTGATGAAAGACCTGAATCAAGATGCAGAGGATCGTTCAGGAGGGCAAAGCAGGATTTGCCATATGTGAGAGTAAGCAAGGCAAAAGCGTTCAGGGAAACAGCAGGCAGAGCTACAATGCTGGCTGCGATGGATACCAGTGCTTTTCATTTAAGTGACTTTTGTTAGGATGGTCTGCCTTTGGGGCCCAAACTCTCCTCTGTTAGTCCTCTCAAATGTCAACGAAGTGGGAAAAAGTCTTGACGTAAGTTCTGTGCGCAAGGTCTGGTAGAATTTTCCTGGCATCTGTATGACTCACTAGTGCTTTAGAGATTAGGACTCGCTGATCGGCTCCTTCAGAGATTACGCTTTCCCTGGGACCGTTCCCTAGTTGAGGTCTTAGCCCAATGTGGGCGGATCTTAAAATGTCATACTTTCATTCCTTTTTATCTCAGGGGCCACTGGCCATAACAACTAGGAATGACAAGTGCCTCCTTGATTTATTTTTAAAAATAGATGGCCTGGATGTCTTGGTTGATTGTGTCTTGTGCCTATGTGCAAGGCTTGATCTTAAGATTTCTTTGTGATGTGTAGGAACATCTTTGATCTGAGACAGACAAGATGATTATAAATACATCATACTGAGGTCTTTGTTTCTCTGTTTAACTACAATTGGCATGGCGTGTTTTGATTCATTTTGTCTCTCATGCCCACTAATGCCTAACTACCTGTACAACACTCAGTGAACGGAAGAACTGGCCACATAGGAACTCAGATTCTGACTCCACCCTTCAGAACACTCATCTCCGCTCTCTGATTTCTTCCGGGATGTATCATGTTTTCCCTTGTGCCTGTTTTACTAAATCTTGGTTGCAATGGTTACCACTGATTCAGTGCTGAAATAGTTCCTTTCATTCTTTTTAAAATTTGATCTCAATTTCTTTTGTGTACCTATCCAATTAAAGCATAAGAAACTGCAAAGAGTCAACCACTTAACATGGTAATTTCAGGGCAAAGTTGTTGATTTCATATGAGTCATTCACCGACTAACCTGTGGGTTTCTTGAGGGCAGAGAGTCTGTGTTTTCACCAGAGCATATGACTTTTAATATATTTATTTATTTGGTACTGAAGACTAAACCCAAGTTTTTGTACTAAACTGCATTCCCAACCATAAATACACACACACACACACACACATACAGTTCAACTTCTCAGTTAATTATATATATATATATATATATATATATATATATGAATGGTTTTAGAGGGGAAAGTGTTGCTGTTGTTTTTTTGTTTTTCATTTGTTTTCATGAAACAAGTTCTCAGTTGATCTGAAGCTGAGTTCAAACTTCTGACCCTCCACTGTCAGTCTCCCAGAGTGCTGGGATTACAGGCATGTGCCACTATACCCTGCTGGTCCCAAGCTTAATAAGTACCATACTTTACTGTATGCAAACCTGCCTATACAGCATGTCCCACTAGAGTAACCCTGTGAAATAGGGCATTTTAATGTTGCAGCTTAACCGAACTTCATAAAGAATAGTGACTTGACTCACCCAAGGCCACACAATCATGTGTTAGAATTAAGAAGCCAAAGCCCAGGTCCCGGACACCAGTCAGGTATTTATTCCTCAGGTGGAAGCAGATTGTGTGTTTGCTTGGTGCTCCATATTTTGTGAAGTGCTAATGTAGTCATTATCTCACTTGGCTCAAATGAGAATTTGGCTAAAATTCCAAGGTTGACATGGTTATACGTATTTGATAAATGGAGACTAGCTCATTCATTTATTCATTCATCAATCAAACATACTTTGCTTCCTCTCCTACATTCACACTGTCATACTGAGTTCCTGGGAGGAAAACAGGAATATGTCCTAATTTCTTCAATCAAGAAACCCAGACTAGGGGCGTAGCCCAGTGGTAGAGTGCTTTCCTATCACACGCAAGGCCCAGGTTTAATCCCCAGCACTACCAACAAAAACTCAACTTAGTACAGGAGATGGGCCCTTCATTGACTAATAGCTACAGTGTGATGCATGCTAAATACATAGGAACACGATATGACAAATGATAAGACTGAGGTCTACACTAAAGCTGTGTAAATGGCAAAAAGAAACATCAATTTTCCCCAGAAGTACTGGGGAAGTCAGGAGGGAGCAATACACTGTGTTCTGCAAAGCTTTCCTTGGGTGGAAAATCTTAAAACATCCCTCAGGGAAAGGATGAAAGTTATGTATATGATAGTACACAGCTTTCCAAGAAAAGGTTTAAATGGTGAAGAGCTTGCATGTTCTCAGGGCGGGCCAGTGGCCAGGCTGACATTGCATTTACACTCCCCTAGCTCTGGGCATCAGTTCTGAGCGCACACACACCAGGTGCACATTCTGAGAGAATTAAACCAGTGAGGAGAACCAGAGCAGACAGTAAGCATGACCATCATTTATTCCCAGGTAACGTCTCTTCTTGCTGTGTTTTGTTAAAAAAAAAAAAGTGATAACATTTAATGAATGGAATATGCAAGGGGTGATTGAAAAATACAGTCATTTTAAAAAATTTATAATAAACGATCCATTGCCACTAATCCCCCTCACCGTATGTCCCCTCACTTCGAACACACTTCCCCCATCATTTTGAAGCCTTTCGGAAGCAGTTCTGGAAGAAGTCCTTTGTGACTGCCTTTACACAGCACGATAAAGAACCGCGAGATGAGAGCTGCTGCCCAGTGTTAGCCCAAGCGAAGACAGGCTCACAAAAGCCTTGCCGCGCGCCCTCGCCTACCGTGTTTGTGGGGTCGAGGACTTGACTGCTCCCGAAGCACAAATGACTAGATTCAGGGCACCAAGGCTGTCAACGAAAGACACCAGAAAGGACGTCCAGAACTGCTTCAGCAAGCGACAAGAATGGTGCCACGTGCCTTAGAAACGAGACAGTACTGTGAGAATACGGAGGAGGGTTAACGGCAAGTTGCCTTTTACTGTAATAAAGATATGAAAGCTTTTGAACACAGACTGTACTTTTCATCACGCCTTGCACTATAACTTACATTTCTGTGCTCCCCTCATACGGACTTTTCCCTCTGCTCTCTTTCAGTATTTCAAGACGTGCACGTGATGATATTCGTTGGCTTTGGCTTCCTCATGACCTTCCTGAAGAAATACGGCTTCAGCAGTGTGGGCATCAACCTGCTCATTGCCGCTCTGGGCCTCCAGTGGGGCACCATCGTGCGGGGGCTCCTTCACACCCGCGGAGAGAAATTCCACATCGGAATCAGAGAGTGAGATTTGCTGTGGTCTGTCTGCATGTGCTCCCCCTACCCCCTCCAACGTATACGATGAAATCTTAACCCTTACGGTTATGATACGTGGAGGTGATGCCTTTGGGAGGTAACTATGTCATGAGGACAGGGCTCCCAGGAATGGAATTAGTGTCTAAATGATTTTCATCACTGCTGAGACACATTACCCAACACCCCCAACTACGGAAGTTTACTGTGGCCCCCATTTCAGTCCACAGTGGGCTGGTGCTAAGGCAGGATGGAACAGCACAGGCACAGAAGAGGAACAGGGGCTCATCTCACGGTGATCCAGAATCACACAGCCCAGGCAGAAGCCAGGAAGGGAGAACCTCCCGTGTACTCCCGCAGAAACCCTCCCTTCCAACCAAGCCTCATTTCCAATCCATTTACCTTCCAGAGGTCCCGCCTATGTTCAAACGAGGCTTTAGGAAGATAGCGGTGTCCGTCTAAAAGGGGCTCAAGAGGGACACTTCATCTCTGACCACACTGAGGCCACAGCTAGAAGAAACCATCTACGAACCAAAAAGCAAGCCCTCCCCAGAAGGAAAGTCTGTTAGTGTCTTGATCTTGGAGTTCTTCCCTCCAGAATCACGAGAAGTAAATTTCTGTCGTCTATAAGCTCCCTAGTTTATAGCATTTTGCTACAGTAGCCCAAACAGACTATGACGATCCTTTGTTTCAGATCAGTTGTTTCCCTTAGTTTTGTTCAGGCTCTGAGCTGTCTTGCGAATGCCTCCTTAAGCCATAGAAGTTCACTGAGCTCCAAGAATCTGAATCAACTCCTTGTTCTACTGCGCTGGATCATCTGCTCATGTGTCTCATTTTGCTGTTTTGACTTAAATGTGTGAGAAACGTTCCATAAAGAGAAAGTCTCCCTCATTATTGTTTGAAAAGTGTTTTTAAAATGTAAACAAGCGTTCTTATTTTTATGGAAATAATTCATTTATCAGCTCAACAAAATTTAAAACCTCAAATGAGATCAAGGACACGTAAAAACCAAGATGGCTGAGATCTCCGAGAGCAGTGACGGCGAACCTTTTAGAGACCAAATGCCCAAACTGTAACCCCAAGCCCACTTACTTATTGCAAAGCGCTAACACTGCAATTAAACCTGAATACTGAGGTTTTAGTTTAGAAAAAAAACATCTTTTGTCCTAAAAGATAAATAGGATAACAGAGCTTCCAGTGATGCAAACAGCCCATGGCAGCATGCATGCCATAGGTTCGCCATCACCGACATAGAGCATATGGTCACACGAAGAGAAAAGAAGTAAATAGTTCAGGGAGGAGCTGGATGAAGCCTTGTGGGGAGGCGCTGTGTAGCTCAGCCTTCCCAGTCGCAGTTTATCCTCAGGGTGCTTTACTCTTTGGTTTATTCTCTCTTTTCCCTCAGAATGATCAACGCAGACTTTAGCACAGCCACAGTCCTAATTTCTTTTGGAGCTGTCTTGGGAAAAACGAGTCCTATTCAAATGCTGATCATGACGATTCTAGAAATTGCTGTTTTTGCTGGCAATGAGTTTGTGGTTGTTGAGATATTTAAGGTAAGAATGAGGATTTGTACTTTCCTGCATCTGAGGATCAATTCTGATCACAACACATAGCGGGCGCCCAGTCTACACACTGTCGGAGTGACAGTAGGCGTCATTTGCTCATGCTGTCTACTTCTGTACTCACCTACCGAGTGACAGCGATAAAAGAGGGGTTTTGTAAACCTCTCACTTCACCTCCACCACAACATAAGACAGGTATCAGCGTTGCTGCCATTCACACAGAATAAACCTGATGCTTGCAGATGTTAACGACTTGTCTGAGTTGGGATTAAATCCCCATTTTGTTGAACTCCACAACTCTTTATTATACTACCTATCAATGCTCAATTCCTTGGGCTGGGGATATAGCTCAGTGGAATAAGCGCTTGCCTAGCAAGTGCAGGGTCCTGAGTTCGATCCCCAGTACCGCAAAAAAAAAAAAAAAAAGCTCAATTCCTGCATATATTTCAAGTACTAGGTGAAGCGCTTACACAAAACCGTATATGAGCTTTTGTGGCAGCACATATACTAAGTTATTGTAAATTTCTAGATTAAATTTCTTTCAATTCATGAAAATATCACATTTTCCCCAAGTGTAATAGAACATGTCTGAGACTCTCCAGTATTTTTTATGCTTCTGTTACAAATTAAATTCAACAACATGTATTTTTAACAATTTTCTGGATGTTGGTGATTCCGTGACACAAAATAGTTAAGGCCTCCCTATAAAGAGTTTACAATCCAGTGGGGGACAGAAAAGACAAATTAATAATCCTTTACCCACTGGGGGCAGGGGTGAGAAAGTGTAACTAAGTTGGACCATAGAAGCAAGGCGGCTGTCCAAGGAAGTGACGTTTAGGCTGTGCACGAAATACACCTAGAAGTTCCTCAAGTAGCTAAGGGGGAAAATGTACTTTAAACTCATTGCAACCAAGTGAGGATCTACAGGGAACTGAATCAAACTATGTCCAGTGAGAGATGGAAAACAACCACGACACACTTGGCACTTCAGCTTGAACCAATATGAAAATTTCCAATAAATTCATTTGTGTCATTTTCCTGTCTTAAAAAGTATAGATAAAAAAGATGTGTTATTTTTATACAATGGACTATTACTCAGCTATAGAAAAAGATAAACTCAAGGCTCTTATAGGTAAATGGATGCAACTAGAGACCATATTCATAAGTTAAATAAATTGGACCCACATGTATAAACATTGTATTGTCTCCCTAGTGTAATAAAACCCAAAATGTATAATACATATTGTGACAGGGAAAGAAATTGCTCCAAGGAAGGAACAACTGGGATGAGGGAAAGAAGAAAAAGAAAGAAAGAAGGAAGGGGAAAATATATATAGATAGGATAACTGGGATAATTGTATTGCTGATATCTAATGGTTTCCTGAAAGGAACAGTTAAGGCTTAAGTTTTTTTTTCAATTTCACATGTTTATACCTGGTAATCTGAACAACCAACTTGAAGACAGCAATATGCAAATGTAACAGCCACTGGTGAATTCCTACCATCTTGTTTAGTGAAGCTCGGTATCATTTCTAATTTTTTATTTTTCATTCTCTTTAATGGTTTGATCAAGCTTGCATTCTTATATCTGGTCATCTGAGCAACTTCACTGAAGATAACAATACAGAATGTAACAGCCCTGTTAATGCCTCTCATCTTGTTTTGAAACCCTGTGTCATTTTTATTGTTTTGTTTTTGCCTGTTGTTACTTTGTTATTTTTTAAAATTTTCTTTAAAATTAATAAAAGTAGAGAGATGGCTGCAGGCTGGGCACTCTGAACTTTCGTACAGAGTCAGAAAAATGAAGAATGTAGCGTTCAATATTAACTACATCCTGTGTCTCTTCAATGCAGTCCTGGCAGTCAGCGGGGTTTCATGTCATCATAGAGCAAAGTGAAAAACTACACAGAAAAACTGAGATATTGAAGCTTCAAGTCTTTGGGGAGCAAGTTACCTTTGGTTTTCTATCCTGTTTCAACCCCTTTTGGGGACGGATTCTTCTTCCTTTTTTACTGTGTAACCAGTGGAGTCATTCTTTCAGTGATTTTCCTCTCTGACTCCGTTTCCCCCCTGCGTACGCTAACGTCCTTTGGTCTCCTCAGGCCAAGGACACTGGAGCATCCATGACGACCCACGCCTTTGGGGCCTGCTTTGGCCTGGCTGTGGCAGGTGTCTTGTATCGATCTGGCCTGCGGGAGGGGCACGAGAACGAAGAGTCTGTGTACCACTCGGATGTATTTGCAATGATCGGTGAGTGGGAGGGACTGGCCTGACTTCTGTCTCTCTGGTCAGGCATTCAGGAAAGTCAGCCTCAGTGGAGGAGCAAAGATGCCCTAAAGGCAACCTGCTTGGGAGACTACTTGGCTCAGTCCCCTCGGTTTCTCCTTCACTGATTGAGTCTAAAGTGAGAGACTTCACCCGTGCCCACAGCAAGCTTGCGCGGTCTTCCCCATTTGGAACTAATGTCCTCCTTATATTTGCAGGGACTCTTTTTCTATGGATATTCTGGCCCAGCTTCAACTCAGCCATCGCTGAAACTGCAGAGCAACAGTATACAGCCATTGTCAACACGTACTTCTCACTTGTTGCCTGTGTGCTCACGGCCTACGCGGTATCTAGCCTTGTCACGTCCCGGGGCAAGCTCCAGATGGTGAGCGCCATGTTAATCCCAGGGGAAATGTTTCTGAGTGACACTGACAGTCACTCAATGAGCAGGACACTTTGGCATCACGCTAAGATACCAGGACAAGTGACAAAACCTCAGATCTTGGGGAAATGTTTGAAAAATAATGATATTCATTCATTCACCCATTCACTCATCAAATTTGTATTTTGGCAAATTATTTTCCGGTAGGAAATGTAATATGAAAAACTCAAATCCGGTTTAAGGTACATATCTTTTTAATAATAGAGTTCACTGCTCCCAAGTTCTTAGAAAATCGTCCCAAAAGGCCAGAGTTGCCTAAAAGTGTAAAAAGAAAAACAATATGGCATGTGTTGATTCTATTTTCCCAACCTCAAATAGTCTTCTCAATGAAGTAACAACTAAATGCAACTTGATAGCCTTAGTAGGGTTCTGAAAATGTCAAAGGACATTAAGAGTGGTAATGCAATTTAAATAAGGTCTCTGATAGTGGATCAGTACTAGAGCCTGAACAGAAAAAAATCATACACATGCACAGCATGGTGATTGATTGATTGACTGACTGATTGATTAATACATACTAGGAATTAAACCCCAGCTCTTCCCAAGAAGCTACTTCCTTAACCCATTTTTGTCTTCTCCCAGAATGGTGGGATTACAGGCCGGGCTTGGTGGTTCTCTTTTTAAAGATAAACTCTCCTGCTCAAGCGGAGCTAGCAGACTGTCATTTCGGAGGAATTCTGCTAAAGCGAAACCGATTGCTCATTCTGCATCCTCCACTGTGCTCAGCACAGCGACACTTGCACAAGCTGCTGTCTTTCCTATGCGAGTGTCCATCTCTCTACCTTCTCTCATTCACGATGCACACAGCAACGGTAGTTTTCTTGGATTATGCTAACAAATGTGCCCTGAAGACTGCACAAATACACCAGACACTGCTGGAATATTTCCTCCGTGTACCACCCGGCAATGCCGCTTCTTTCGACTTTCTCACGCCACCCCGCACTGGATTACATGTACCCAATGACTCCCCCACTACCAAGGGACCCTGGCACGAAAGCTATCAAATGCCAACCGCTTGGAAAAAAGGTCTTGTGTAACTACAAAACTTTCTTTTCATTTACATTTTTACATCGATTATGTCATTTTGATGTTTCTGCTTTACGCTTGTTGCGGTTTACATCTAGATGTCTCCCCTCAGGAGCCTCCCGGACTCCCGGGTGGGATGTGGGGCGGAGACTGGGTTATGAGGCAGGTGGGTATCTGCCGGAGGTGTTGGGACCTGGGGAGTTTGAGTCACTGTGGGCGTGGCCTGGACAGGACTCTCCCTCCGTGCTCTCCCCTCCACCTCTGCTCTCTGAGCAATCTGACAGCTTGCCTTTGCCGTGCCGCTGCCACGCCTTCCTGCCTTGGAGGCCGTGGTCTACGGACTACAGCGGGCGCCAGAATCAAGTTCTCCTTGAGGTTGTGAGTGTTGGGCTTTGTGTCCCGGCGACCGAGAACAAAGCTACTAGGACAACTTTGACACATCAGGTTCTTCCCAGTTTGTGTTCATTGCTTCACTTGTGCCGGTAGCTCTTTCGGCTGAGTACGGCACCAGGCACTGAGTCCTGCATCCCTCCAGCCCTGACCTCGGCCTCACTCACGCTGCTGCCTGCACACAGGTTCACATCCAGAACGCGACCCTCGCGGGAGGAGTTGCCGTGGGCACCTGTGCGGACATGGACATCCAACCGTACGTGGCTATGGTCATTGGGAGCATCGCAGGACTCATCTCTGTGCTTGGGTACAAGTGCCTGACTGTAAGTATGACAGGTGCTCAGAGTCAGACTCTGAACGTGCACCATCACCTTTCACATGTCACCCTCAGGAAAAGAAAGGACGCGATGTTTCCTTTCATAAGAATCTTCCCTTGTTTAGAGGCCCTTCGCCTTCCTCTCGGACCCACCACTCACACTTCAGTGGTCCTGGGGATCGGTGCTTTCCCGATTTCTGTGAGGCAGAAGTAACTCTGATACCAGTTACTTATAATTTAGAATGAATTCTGTTTACATGTTTGTGCTGTTTTCCTCTGGGGAATTTGCACTAAATATTTTGGTTTTTATCTGCTTTGTATAACTAAGGATTCTGTCTTCTAAGAGCTATGGGATGTCACCAGGTAAAGAGTAGGGCCTGAAACCCTCCCCTTCAGACCCAGCTGTTAGCCACTAAAATGGCAGTTTGTCCTTAATGCACTCAAGTCATCTGAGTTACGTGGATTTCAATATTGATGGAGAACCGAGCTATAGATAGAATTTATACTGGGTGGAAAAGGAAATGGGGAGATGTAGGTCAGAGCAGGTAGGTTTAAAATGTATATACATGTACTCATGCTAAATAAGGACCTTTTAGCTGCTCATGCCAGAAAAACAAACAAAAGAAACAGTTAACTCGGAAGGTGATGGAATGCTGTCTTTACTACAATGGCGTTTTTTACTAGCTGTATGTGTTGTATAACGTTGTGTAATATATTTTAAATATAAATAAAACTTTCTCCTGTGCAGTTGTTATAGAGCCATGTGTATCTAACAAAATAATACCCTCTGCTCTTTTTGCGATCCTAGCCATTCTTCGCCACTACACTGAGGATCCACGACACATGTGGGGTACACAACCTGCACGGCTTGCCGGGTGTGCTGGGAGGGCTCGCGAGCATCATGGCCATCGCTGTGGGCGTGCCCAGCGGGTGAGTAAGGCAGGGGTTTTCCTTCCCCCTGATTCCATGCTGATTTCTCTCACTGTCTGAGCTCTCCAGTGAAGCAGGAGCACTTCCATTTTTACCATCCCAGGCCAAGGTTTCTAAGTGTCATATTTACTGGTAGCAAAGAAACACAACTGAGAGAAACAACTGTATTGGGAGCTGCGAGTCACCTAACGTTACCATGAATTTGTAAAACACGAAGTGCTGTTGTCAATCTCTCTTCCACAGACAACTGGCTCTGACCAGCGCCACCCGATAACCACATCAGATGACAGTGCTCTGCTGTCTCTCTCGGTCCTGCCAGAACGGGAGGGAAGAAAAGCAAGGAGCTGAGCAGTGATTCCTGTGCAGCCCCTGCAAGGCAGAGGGAGCCTGCAATGGAAAGTAGCTGCACCTAGGGCGTCAGGAAGACCCGTCCTGACTCGGTGCCCGCCGGCTGTGTGACTGCGACACGCCGCTCAGTTTCTCTGCTTCTCAGCCTCCTCCTCTGAGAAATAGGATTGGAGTATTTATTTTCTAAAATCCCTTCTATTGGTGACAGACCTATATTCGCCCCAAAGAGGATATATGTATCTATTAAATGGCCAGAGGAAAAACTATGAAATCAAACCAAAAGAATGACAGTGATGTCATATCAAATTTATTTATATATTTATTTATTTATGTATGTATTTAGATGTAGCTCAGGCTAGTGTGGACTCCCTCCATAGCCCAGACCGGCCTCAAACTTACAGCAATCCTCCTGCCTCAGCCTCCCAAGTACTGGGATTAGAGGCAGGCACCACCACGCCCAGCGTCAGTTATTTTAAGACAACAAAATTGAAACAATTTGATATGAGTATCGATTATGCAAAACAGCCAGGAAGATTATAGGTTACAGATCACTAATAGAATAAAGAACCAAAATGCTCAATTTTTAAAGCCAAGTAAAGCACAGAAAAACAATAAACGTGTGCCTGGCAATGTCTCAATGACATTTGCATAGAGTCGCATATAATGAATGAAAGTCAGATAGTTTGAAAAAACTTTAATTTTAATAGATTAAACTTTTAATCTAGTACTAATACATTCTTTAAAAACTCATTTAACCCTACATTATACTGAACAAGAATTTTGCTTCCTAGTTCAAGTGTCTAGTTCACCCATTTATCTGTTTTCCTTTTTTTAAAACACCTTTTGCAAATTTTGAAGACAATCTCAGAAATACCCACTTTTTAAAATTCTCTTCAAGACCTCACAGACTATTGGTCTCTTCAAGACCTCACTAAATATTTTAATGCAAATCAAGCATGATAAGGCATGAACCAATGTGCTCAGCTCCTAAGTAGTAGAGTACTATGTACTGTACAAAAGCCTAACAGATGCCACATGGTTAGGGATTCCTGAGCACCATTCCTAGATTAGTATCACAAATGCAGTTAAACAAGTCTATCCACCTCTGGAAGCAGAGCCTTTCTGTGTCCAGACATTGAGTTGGTTTTATGCCTAAAGGTCTAAGCCTTGGAGATGCAGGTCTACCAACATGTTCTTGATGTATTTGTGGAGACAGGGTTTCACTAGTGGCAAGGGAAGGGGAAGGGCACAGAGCAATACCTGAAACCTTCCTCTATGTAAAAATGGTATGAATTTTGTCTCAGTGTTTTCCAAGCCTATTTGATAGCAGAACAATTTTCACTAAAAGTACCTTTTAACACTTGTGAAAGGTCTTGCAATTTTCATATAAAAGTTTTTTTCTTGCTCAATTCTTTATTTTAAAGAGAATAATTTTTTAAAAATCATTAAAAGCTATACCAAATTTCAAAATAAAATGATTGCAATCAACAATGATTGTTAAACAATAACAGCTTAGGAAAGAAAATAGGACACAGTAATATATTAAACAGTAACAGTGATTAAAGAAATGCAAATTGAAATCAGTTTCCTACATATCAAATTGATAAGGAATAAGTGACTAAAACTGGCAAAGTAGAGCTATAGTGATATGAGTAGCATAAATTCTTGCTTGGAAAAACCCATAAATAGTACATGCAGCTTTCCAATTGATCATATTTCTAAAGAGGTTTTACTTTAGGAAGATAATTAGACAAGCTTGAAAGCATATTAAACATGGTCTTACAGAATTTTTTAAGGGAACACTGACAGCAACCTAAATATCAACCTGTAAAATTGTAATTAAGTGCATTTTTAGTGCATCATTCTGTAGCAATTCCACTTATAGTCCAGAGCTACATTTCCTGCCATGAAAGAAAACTTAAGGCATATTTAATAGAAAATCAGTACTATTAACATGATTGCGTTTTCATAAATGTACATATTTTGATCTTACAGTTTGCTGGGACTTGAGGGATATTAAATTTCTCCCTTTTTATTTTGTAATCTCACATTTTTGTCTAGTACATTCTTTGAGTTCTAGTCATTCCCTCAGATTATGAAGCTGAAACACCAGTGAACTCTGTTTAATTGTCTGCTTCCCTGGAGTCACTCATTCAATCTTTCCACAACTATGAATCGCCCATGAGGGGCGCTGAGACGCCCACATTCCTAGCCTAGTGTCACTCATGTCCTGCCTTCAGGATTTCAGTAGCTCTATGTCACACTTTCCTAGTCCCCAATTTTTTTATGTAACTCCCTTAAAATGACAGACACATACTTAAATGTCCTCAGTGATTCTGCCATAACTGCTGAAAACTGTATTTCCAAACTTACTGATAAAACTTCTAACTTCACTGTAACTGATTCTTCACCGGCAGGATGGTTGTGAATGTTGTTTTATACTTTACTCTACCCTCACTGTTAGCAACAAAAACTGACATAGAGCCGGTACTCAGTATTCACTGAATAAATCAAATCAGAGATCATTTTTTTGAGAACACTAAACTCTTTTTAAGGAAGGTATTGTTATTCCTGAAGATGTAGTGGAAGGTCATTTTTGTTTAAATGCCCCTAAGAATTTTCTAAACTCTTCAGGAGTTTCAAAGAAAATGAAAAGATGAGAGAAAATATCTGTACGGCTGCTAACGTGCACAGCTGCACTTTGTCCTGACGATGGCCGACACCATGGGAACTGCAGTAGGACAGATTCCTCTGCTGGCTTCCAGGAAAAATGTCATTGTTTTATGTCTGTTGTTTAGGTCCACCATGGCCATGCAGGCAGCAGCGCTGGGCTCGTCCGTCGGAACTGCGCTTGCTGGAGGTCTGGTTACAGGTCAGCAGAAGCAATGCTTCCCCATGCCCCATGCTCTCAGGCTAGGTGATGAACAAGCAAGCCAACTGGCACATTTAAAACTGTTCTAAGCCTCTAGAAGTAAAGTAATTATGTCAGCCTAAGGGGATGATTTCATAGCACTATTTTTATTACTGTGTAAGTGTATATTTCTCTGCAGCACTGTAAAGTGACTTATTTTGTTTATCTTCACAGGTTTAATTCTAAAGATACCTTGCTGGAAACAGCCCCATGACATAGACTGCTGTGACGATTCTGTTTATTGGGAGGTACCGTACAGTATTCTAAATAAAAGCATAAATAATACCTGCCCGTACGGCATCTGCATGATGCAGCTGAACTCTCTCTGGAGAGGAATAGAATGTGTGCAGCCAGGTGAGATTATAAATTATAGGACCTTCCACAGCAGAAAGGATGGATGCAGTTGACAAATGTCTTTTCACTCCTCTCACACTAATAAAAAGCTACTCATAGAAAATGATAGGGGTGTTGGACAACAGTGTGAGCTATTGTACCAAATACGAAAACGGACAGAAGCAGATGGAATGTTTACGGTTGAAGATGAGCACACGCTCACCGAAAGGGCCTAAAACTGTACAATGCCAGCTCTGCTCTCCACATCCTCCCTCCTTACTCCACTGGCATTTCCTCCTCCAGTACCTCCTGCAAGGCTGAGGAGGGCGCGATGCCTGGGTATTTGCAGGGAAAAAGGTTTGGGGAAGAGAATGTAATCAAGGTGGATGAGATAGGTATTGTTGTGCTTTTTTATTTTTCAACTCAAATACGTTTTACTCCTAGTACTTTCCAAGCCTGGATAATATTTACAGAAAACACTTGTTTCAGTACTAAGTTAAGACAGGTCCAGAGAAAAAAAACTCTTAAGTGTCCCAATCTTATTTCCTTTGAAGGTCCCTAGGGGGAGAGAAGACGACATCCACTTCTGTGAACGCAAGAATGAAAAGCAGATCAAATTTCAAGGGTAACACCTGTCCTGGGTTCCAGTTTACTTTTCCATTGCTTAGAGTCAACTTTAAATAAAAAAGCAGCATCAAACAAGATCACGGGCTGGAATGAACAGAGGCTGAGCCCCAAGTGGCCAGTGTGAAAATGTCCTCACGTCTGGTGCTGTCTCTTGATAGCCAAGTGATTGTCTAATTGAAGGGATGTGGCTCATAAAACAAGTGGTCAAATGAATTGTACTTAAAAAACTCCTTTGCCACTGGTTAGGTACAGAATGAACATTTGCTGTAAATTCTTGAATTTTTCTCAGAAGAGGTAGATTTATATGGAAAGCAACATTTCCTAATCGTGTGTTTCTTAATGTAGATTCCATATCGTTTTTCTCCAAGATTATGTAACTGTAATATATGTACAAATCTATGTAAGAGAAAATGAAGAAAATGTGTGCATATAAACAGGATTATTACTTTCCGGGGTAGTGATTTTTTCCTTCTAAATATGGTCATTTCAGCAATATTACATCTTGGCTTAAATATTCTTATTTTTAATTCCTTTTGCATGTTTCCTATTTGTAATGAGCTCAAATGCTAACTAACCAAAGTTTATTTTATATAAAATTTCAAAGAATAAAATGTTATTATCAAATAAAGCATTAGTCTTTAGCTGTTTTTTGTTTTTGGTGGTTGGAATTTATTAGTAGCATGCATAAACACACACTACGCAAATTAACTTAATTCAAATATTTAAACCCATGTATTTGCTATAAAAAAGCAAGTAACTGTCTTATGTTATAGGATAACTCTTAGCTGAGTTTTAGCAAAGGTAACTGATGCAGTCCTGGAAAACAATTTTTGGAATATCAAGTAACTTTTTTTATTTTCCAGTGTGGAGGCTTTCCAGATTTCTCTGCTATCCTTGAAGTCTTGCAATCTTGCCAAAATGTTTGTAGGTGTCTAAGAAAATGACCCCCATCATAACTAACATAATAATGCTATTCACAGCCCAGTTTGGAAATGTTAGAATAAAAAATTATAACTAGTAGATTATTTTATTCGTTTAAGTATGACAATTTATTTGTAGATCTTAAATATTTTGCGATCCATACAGGTGGCTTCTTTCACCAGGACCGCTTTCAAACAGGCTTTTCATTTATAAGTTAAGACTACTGGTCCTTTGCTGGCTGAATGATATTCATCTTCATTTGAAGCTTCTCCAAGACCCCCACCAACTCCGCTGCTGATCTTAAGGCAGATCTAGAAGGGTCTTGGATATGCAGGTATAGAAGAAAGCTTATCATTTTAATTTGCTCAGGAACTGGGTTATAACATCCACCAGTGCCTGGCTTGTGAACACTCTTAACCTGCCTTCAAGCAATGCAATTTTCATAAACAGTACGAAATATTGTAAAAAGTTCTAATCTAGCATTTTTTATTTCACAGTAGTATATTAACCTTATTATCTATCTTACCTGGAGTATAGTGAGTCGAGTCATTTTAATTGAAGATTTGAATCTCTTAACTTCCCTTTTCGTATTTGGTAAAATTTCACCCCCTTTATCTATTCACTTTTCTTCTAGCACTTCTGTCACTCAACATGAAAACTCTGGTTATCTTTCCCAGCTTCATTTCATTGGTTCCTTCATCCACTTTTCCAATTAATTGTTTGTTCATTTGCAAGCCAGGGTCTGTTTCTGTAGATCCAACAAAAGCTAATGTGTGTCTACGTGTGTATGTGCATGTGTGTGTGTGCTAGGCTTAAATCTTCTTGACAACTTCTATGATTTTGTTCTTGGAAGGGGTGTTATTTTATCCAACTTTTAAGTCTAACCAGCTCTTTCAAAATTATATAATGTTGTTTATACCTTATCTGCCCGCTCCGCAAATTTTAAAATGCCAAATAATATCATGGTACTTGACTGGGTGGATTAAAAATCTCAAGCTCTACTGACATGATTGCATAAGAAAATTGCCATTCTTTGTTCTTGTTTAAATCTGAAGGATAGGCCCATAATGATTAACTGCCTTTTAGACAGTTTTGTGAAAACTGAGCTCTCTTTAGGTTTCCCCAGCACTTGCTTTCGCAGCCCTTATGCTACTCACTCTACAAGAGAGCTCTGCTGTGGATCAACTGGAAAGCGGGTAGGAGGGTCCATTACCTCTACGTTGTTAGAGACCACTTTTGTACAGTACACACATTTGAGTGATCTCTTGACTCTTTGCTCTCTGGTACTGGGAGCCCATGAGGTAGACTGCCCATTTCTTTTGTCTTTCACTGGAGGTTAGTTACTGCTATTGAATACCTAGGTGGAAACAGTCTTAAAAATGTAGGGAGGCATGGAAATCTCTTGCTGAGTGAGTGACAGATATAACCTGCCATGCCACCCAAAGAAACTATCTCTGTTACCCAGTCTTTTTCTGCAGACAAAGCTTTATCTGGAAACATGGTCAAAAGGGACTTGATATTTCTGCCAAGCCCTTTTGCAGCCCAAGAAGAGCACTGCCACCCCAGAACACTAAGAAGTTACCTTACCAGCTCATGGGAATTCACAAATCTCTGAAGATCAGTAACACCCAGATCTGTACCCCATAGGGACCTTCTAACTCCCTCGAAATCTTCCTCCAAAACAGACACAAGTTTCCCCAGACTTCAGGTTTGTATCTTCCAAGACTGATCTCTACTCCGTTCAGAAGTTCTGTAATTTGATTAGAATTGTGGGATGAAGCCAAAAAAGGACACAGTTAAGCTTCCATCTCCCCACCTTAAATAAAATGCAGGATGTGTATTTGTACTCAGCTATGAAAAGACACAGTATGTACTTTAGTAAATTATTTTTGGGGGGATGCAACTCTGTCCATAGCAAGTGTGAATCCTGTGATTCCTTACAAGTCTTCCTGGGAAAATAATTACATTTTGACAATAAGAATGCCAACCCATGTACTTTACAATTTGGTAATATCCACATTTTACTTAAATTAAGAAACTGGACTTCTTAATTTCTTTGTAATCCTCATACTTTGAATATTTTTTTTTTGTATTAGCAATCAAACTTAGGACCTTGTGCTTGCCAGGCAGGTGCTTGTGCCACTGAGCTATATCTCTGGCAGTCATGTTTTAAAAATGCTTTTCTAACGGATAAATGAATAAATAAATATTGAGTCATAGAGAGATTAAGTAGCTTGACCTTGTTGTCCCTGAGGATGGCTGCAGTTTGGTGGGAGCTCTGGTTCTTCCTTTGAGCATCACTTCCCAGCTCCAGTTCAGACGCCCAGCCCGCTGGCACAGATCCTTCATCCCGAAGGCACCGACTCTCTAGCTTCCACCACTGACCTTTGGGCCTTCCCAGTGCAGATTCTTGATAGACTTTCATGAGACACTCGTGGGCTCTAGGCCTCCAGCTGGACTTGTGCAGGACACTGCGTGGGATCCAGGCGCTCAGCTCAATTCTGAGGGTCTTAGGGCATGGACAGATCTCCTACGCTCTCTGCATTTGACTCTTTGGGTGAATATTATAAAATAATCCTATAAATTATGTATCCTATATTAAATGTATTCATTTGTAAACCCCAGACAGACAAAATGTAGACAACTTTTCTGTCAAAGCAACACACACACACAGCCTCTGGTCCAACTGCCAATGGAGTTCTTGTTCCCAACATAAACCTCCTGAGCTTGGTCTTCACTGTCTTCTTTTCTATCAGCATGTGGTCCTCTGTGTTCTGAACAAAATCTCCCACCAATGTCTGCTCACCTGGCTTACAGCGTTCTATGGCTTCTCTGGCTCCAAACCTTTCCCAACTCCTCCTACAAGCCAATTCCAAACACTTCTCAACTACATGGTCAAGTATAGCCATAGTAACACTCTCACTCCTGGTGTCAGCTGTCTGTGTTCGTCACTTTCCGTCACTGGGCCAAAATCCCTGACACCCATGAATAGGGGAGGGGCTTACTTTGGCTCACGGTTTCAGTGGGCGCAGTCTATAGTCCACGGGCTACAAGGCAGGAACAGCAAGGCAGAATGGCCTGGCTGAGGAAAGCTGCATACTGCATGAGAGCCAGGAAGCAGAGAAACAAGGGAGGGCCGGGGACAAGAAAGCTCTTCCATGGCGCACCCAGCGACCCACCACTTCCAACCAGCCCCGCCTCTGCGCATACGTCTTTCAGTTATTCTTTTGTAAGACAAGGGCAAAATTAAGGCTGAAGGAGTTAACCACTCCCTAACTATTTTTCCTCTATGTTAACAGAAATCTCCACCAGCCGACAGAGTCTGTCTCCTTTTTACAGATACATAGGTTAAAATCTGTATACTTTATGCCTAACCTTTCCATTTAACACTTTATGAATGCCACAAGACCTCCTCTTTTCCAAAGAACTTCATGGTCTGTACATATTTTTAGAAATTGAAGTAAAAAACTTTTCGTGTGACAACTTTATAAATCATGTTGGAAAAGCTCTCAGGCTATGATATGAATTCCTATGATTTGTAGTAAAACTGAGCAGTAGTATTTACATACTTCTATTTAATAGGATATATACTTTTAATGAAAAAGTTCTAAATGATACATAATAATTCAATTACCTCTTTCTCTGACAAATCTACTTCCTCATCATCAATTTTTCTTTTTGAATTTCTTTTTAGCTGTTGAGACTTTTTCTTAGGAGCATTTGTTTTACCAGGCATCTTGATCTATATATGGCAGTATAATTATGCTGCTTTAAAAAAACCTGTAAAGATAAAAATGTCACAAAAAAACGACAAAGCCTTTCATAATCTTTTGTTAAAGAGTCCCTATTAATAGTTCCAAGTTCTCTTTTAAAAAACTGTAATAAAGAACAGTTTGGAGACAGTATATGTTTTTAAAAGATTTTAGCATGTTTTAAAACAAATAACTTTGTCATCAGTATAACTACTTTAATGTCATTTCTCTAATAAATTTGAAGATGAGTGAACTCTACTCCAAACTGCTTCCATTTATATGGCTTTTTAAAAAACCAACTAAAAATGCTTTTACATCTCTTGCTTGATACTCTTCCATATAGTAATAGACTGGGACAAAAAAATGCATACATCAGGAAAGAAAAACTTGTACAAATATTTTAATATTAAATTTATTGAGACTTCATGAGGTGAGTATAGGTTACCTTGACCTCTACAACAGGTACTCAAAGTTCTGGTCATTAGCTTTCAGACATTTATGAGTATGGTCAACTACTGAAGTGTGTATACATTTTTTGGCAAATTCTGTATTATGTCTATGTTTAAATCCAATAAAATAGAATATAGTTTTCATAATTTTAGTTCAAGAGTAATTTCTTATTTTAATTAGTGAATTTACCATTATTTAATTTGTGGTAAAGTTGGAAGGAGATAACTTGGGCTGGGGATATAGCTCAGTGGAATAAGCGCTTGCCTAGCAATTGCAGGGTCCTGAGTTTGATCCCCAATACCGCAAAAAAAAAAAAAAGGAAGGAGATAACTTTTAGGATTACATTCTCTTTTAGGGGGAGTGGCAGTACTGGAGATTAAACCAAGGGACTTTACACTGAGCTGTATCTCCAGCCCTTTTTATTTTTAGATAATCTATGCTATGCATATTGAACACTTACCAGTTCAATAACTTAAATACAAAATGACCCCAAATCAGCTATTTTGTTAATTTCTATAACAAGAAATATAAAAACAATTTTATTGAATTTATTCAATATAAGAATGAACTGGTTGAAACGACACCTGCCTGAGCAATGGTCAGAATGGCCAGTACATAAACAAACATAAATGCATTGCCCTAGTGACACTAGTGTAAATTATTAAGTAGTTAATGTGCTAGTCTGCCACTCCTAAGTAGTTAAGCTGTAGCCAAATCTGTACTATATGCATTTTTAAAAGTATACCAATACTGTCTTCCTACAAATTATAAAACAGACATGGAGATGGGAATGCCAATGAAAAAATTAAAATAACTCCTTTCTCTTTACAGTTTTTTTATCAACAAACTCATTTCTAATAAAAGGAATGGTTATGTATTCCTGCATTAGACCACAAGGAATATACAGGTAACTGGTTTGGCACAGTATACATGAAAGTATGTATATTTACCTGTATATGTGCATATTGTTTTCTTGGCACACAAAGCCAGACATATGAACTAGTCACCATTCCTCTTCTAAGCAGAGTTTATTTTAAAAACTTATTTTTACATTTTTTAAAATTAGCTGTAAGATCACAAAAGGCATTTATGTAAGTATACGTCAGATCAGTTACACAAAGCAGTGGAAGCTGCAGCAACACTTCCTCCTGTTCTTGAACAAGATGGAACCTTATTCTACACCCAGGCTCTACCCTGTGTTTCATTGCTGAAGTGCCTAATCCTCTCAACTTGACATCTACTTAAAAATCCAGGTAAATGAGAGTTGCATTTGTAGACCTCTCTTAAAAGAGCTCACATGTATAGCAGTGAGTTATTAATAGTACCTCAGTGACATGGCAAGTGAAGGCTGAGATTTTAGATTAAAAGTTGAAACTTCCAGTCTCCTTTTTTCATACTAAAAACTGAACCTCACTGGAGCTTGCAGTTTTCCTGCCTCAGCATGCTAGAGTGCTGGGATTATAAGAATGGGTCATCACCACAGCCAACTGTAAATTTCTTCTTACTACTGTTAATGAGAGGAGGATCTATATCTCCTTGTCTTACAGCTTGGCAGCAGAATATGGTAGAAATGATTCTGTTCTTATTTGCTGACTAAAACATGAAGAAGCTGGCAGAACTTGCTTGAAAACACTTGCTCTTGGTAACCCAGTCCCCACCACTTGGGAAGGGCCAACATGGAGGAACTGAAACCCCAGGCAGAAGCCCTAGGTGTGCTCTTAGCCAACAGCCAGTACCACTTTGCCAGTCTGGTGCATGTACCTAGGCCAGAAAAGTACATATGACACTGAGTGGGGGAAAAAAAAAAAAGGAGGTTTCCCAAGCCCTTCTGGATTCCACTTTTGAAATAAAATAGGTGATTAAAACATCCACTTTAATAACTATCATATAATGTAGTCTCCAGACTCTACCAGCACACTTAGAATCCTTAACAACTTAATTTTCCATACTCTTGTGCCACTACTCAACTGAATCTCCCTCTCTAGATAGATTTGATATCTTGGATGCACTTGAGAGTACTCTGGCCTCCAATGAACGTCTACCTGTACTGTCTACCTGAGCTGCTCTTGCCCTGCCTCTGGCTACCATTTCAATAATGTTACGTATGTCAGAACTGACCATAAAATAATTTTATGGCCCTCTGGATTTTATTTTTAGTAATTAATATTCTTAAAACTTTTTATATTGACATTTTAAAAATAGTCTTTATTTTTTCAGCCTAGTTTTAGGTTTACACTAAACAGCAGAAAATATAGAGTTCCTACACACAACCTACATGCCACCACTTACGTCCTCCAACGTCAGCATTCCATGCCACAGTTGTATAACTGGCACAACTTACATACCCACGTTGATGTACCGTATATTCCCAAATCCAGAGTTTACATTAGGGTTGACTGTTGATGTTGTACAGTCTATAGTTTGACTAGAGAGAGAGAGAGAGAGAGAGAGAGAGAGAGATTGATTAAGAGAGTGAGAAGGGGTCTTTTTGTGATTTGTCTCAGGCTCCCAGAATGCTGGGATAACAAGACGTTTATTTCCAAACCCAGCTCTAATAATGTATTTTTATGATTATTGTTTCCACTGATACCTCTTACCTTGAGGCAAGAGCATAAAGTGAATCGACCTCACCACTGTTAACATTTGAATGGGATAAATGTTTTTGAGTGAGAGTAGGATGTCTAGCAGCATTCCTGATGCTAAAATCTCTCTACCCCTAAGTAGTGACAACGAAAATTTTCTCCAGGCTTTGTCAGATGTCCCCAGGGGCAAAATGGTCCCAGGTTGAGAACAACTACTATGATGCCTATGCGTAAGCTAGGGTAAGGATAAATCGTCTGGGCTCCAAATCCTGGTTCTACTTCACACTAGTTACACAGCTCTGAGCAAGTAAATTACCTCAGTTCCCTCACTCCTAAAATTACTGGCACTTCTCAGGCTAAAACTATTTCATATGCAATATACAAAGTCCTGAGAAAAGTACTCCGGGCATGGTAAGAACTCAGTAAACAGAAGCCATCATTTCTGTCCTCCAGTGAGACTCACGAGGGAGGGCTCCAACAGCAGTCTGCGGGCAGGACACACAGGCGAAACACCCACACTCACCTACCTCTACGACTGCACTATGCCCCTCTACCGGCTGAGGGAGAGCCTCGGGGACGAGGAGGAGGAAATAAAAAGGAACCACGCGCGCCTTCCCTCCCGCCTGGAGACTCAAATGCTTCGCTGCGTGGCCTCGAATGGCACACCTGTTTGGATATCACACATTTCCCCTTCAAAGATACCTAGTTTGCCTCCAACACGGTGGCCACAAAACTCATTTCCTAACCTGGACACACTCTGCAGGCTAAGCAAATCACCTACTGATTTCTCCCGAATGTGACTTTGAGCAGCTGAAGAGAAGTTCACTCGCAAACAACTCAAAACCCGGGCAACCGGAAATAGGTTGCAAGAAAGCGGAAACATTTGTACTGAGAGGTAGGCAGCAAGCGACGTCCCTTACGTCATCAGAAACGCGCCATCCAGAGTGCTATATGATTGGCTGGAGGGCGGGCGGGACCGGCCTACGCCCCTTGATTCCTCTTCTTGGGGTGTGCAGCGGGTGAATCTCAGACCAGAGGGACTGCGGACTTTGAAGTCCAGCAGCTCTCGCCAGGCCGAGTCTGAAACAGGTTGGCCAGTGAGTAGGACGCTTTGAAGCAGTCAGGCTTTCAGATTCCTCCTTTTCTCCTGGCTCAGTTCTCTGTTTACCTGTCCCCTTCTCTCTTCTGGTCCTTCCCTTTGCTTCCTGCTGCGACACGATCGCGTCTCCTCTGCCTTTTAGGTGCTCGCCTCTCCGGACTTCACACTGCCGACTGAGTCCTTCAGAGGCAGCGCTGCAAAGCGGGCACTTTTAACACCGCAGGCCCTGTGCTAGCTTCTCTGGCCACCCACACGCCCAGTCATAGAGGTCACTTGTGCTGTTCCAGAGCCGGCTCCACGACTGCCTCACCTGTAGCCTGAGGCTCTTGGGATTTTTGCAAGAGGCGTAGGACAAAAGCAGGTGGGGTTAGGAGTGAGCGATTAGGAATGTTTGTATTGATTACTCGTTCTCAGTTTTTCTTTAAAAAGAGTTGTCTTTCAAAAGCTTGAAGCTGTTGATATTACATGCATGTAAAGTTTTAAACCGCTTGATAACACGCGCCCAACACTTCTGCGTTAATGATTTATTTGTGCTAATACCAATTTGCGTCTCCCGTGTTTCCTTCTCCAATGCAAAGTGAATGTTGGCATGGCTAGGTTTTCGTGAAGTATTTAATTGGAACCTCATAAATAGTCAAACTTTAAATTTATTTAGTTTAGAATTTGTCTTACGGATATATTTTGGACAAGTGGGATGGTTTTCATCATTGCAGTTAAATTTTAATGATCAGTAATTTTTATTTGCCGCTTTGAATGTTTGAAGCCTCTTTTGATGGATCTTCCAATAAAATTCAGAGGTTCTATCGCCACCAGCACTCGTGTTTCTGTTTTAAAGTGTCATTTCCAGCCTTCACTAATTTGCCACTTTATTTTTAGGAAGCAGAATTGCAACACGGGTCTCTTTCTATCATTTGTCCAAACTGAGGAAAGCTTCATGAAAAGTTTTAAGTTTATGTAAAACTTTCTGTCGATAACTGAGACTCAGTTTTCAAAGGATCTTTTGTACTTTTACTATAGAAGTGGTTCAGTCGTAGCTTCATATTTTTTCTCACATTTAAGTAAGGAGAGCTTGCAAAAAGATGCATGAAAATGACCCCATGGATTTAATAGAATAAAAATCATACTAGTTTTAAAAATAAAGGGAATTGTTTTTATTGCATTCCATGTAGACTTGGTTCTATGCACTTTTTTACCTGAGTGTATTGATTTATTATAATTTTTCACCTAATACAGTACTTTTTGAGTCTACCTTTTATTTATAAACTATACATAATAGTTTTAATTTTCTGTTTATTTTTAATCTATTTATAGAATGCGCACTCATCACGATCACAGTTTGATGAATTCCCATAAACATAATACAGCTGTAATCAGCTTTCGCTCTAAAAGGTTTCTTCTTTCTCCCTTTCTGTACTAATTATCATAAATGGCCAGTCCAACTTTTGACATCAAAAAACACTGAAGTTTTTCTGTTTCCTAAACATTTTAATAGAGACATAAAATTATCATGTGTATGTACTGTAATTCACTTACTCTGACAGTATGAGACACTTACATTTCTGTTTTTTCTAACGCAAATAAAACTCAGCAGTTTTATGTATTTCACTTCTAGCTTCCTCGGGAGTGATGTTCCTCAGTACAATAACATGAGCATTTCTCAGATTTTTCTGTATGTTGACAGTGTACTTTACCAAGCAGTCAAAATAGTTCATACTCCTGTCTGCGGTTCACATTTATCTTACGACCCAGTAGTAAACACTGGACAGTCTTATGAAATTTTAGTGCTTTACTAAATAGATAAATTGTACAAAAAAGTAGAACTTCAAACTCACTCATTGCCTTTTATGAAAAATGGTATTGATGAAATTTCCATCTAAAATATTTTAAAACAACTGGCTCAATGTCAAGGCTGTACGGCTCTAACAAATATTTAGTAATTCAACTGAGAAGTTTATTACTTTCATGTGTGAAATGCCTTTTGCTCCTCTGGAATTTTTAGCAACCCATCGAACCTCACTGTCTATATCTGTAAAATGGCAAAAATAGTCTCAGTCAACTAGTGTGAAACTTAGCATAAATAAATCAGTAAGCGCACAAGTATGTCGGGAGAACATATAACCTGAATGTTGGAGCAATTTATAAATTAGCAGAAACATGGATTTCTTACGAGGCCATTTAGCTCGGCTCCTGGGCTCAGGGAAAGGACTGAACATATCAAATCAAAGGACTTCAAAATTAGACCTTTTGTGTCTCAGTTTGCTAATCTATAAAATTCCTGTCTATGCCAATTGCTTAGAGCCTTTTTTTGGTTTTGTTCCTTTTGAGACAGGGTCTTACTATGTAGTTACGTAGTTTAGGCTGGCTAGCCTTGAACTCATGGCTGTGATCCTGCCTCAACCTCCCCGAGTGCTGGGATTACAGGCACGCGGCCATCACACCTGGCTGCCTTAGAGCCGTCTGTTTGTGTGCCTGAGACATAGAACCCTGCATTTTGCCTTAGGTAAAATTAGCAAATGCCTTAGGTAAATTAGCAAAACAAAGAATATTCTAGGCAGAAGGAAGAGCAAGAGCAAGTTCATCCATCTTTGGCATAGGCAGCAAACTAGGTAATCCAGGATTTGTACAACCCCGAATGTGTGGTGGACAAAGGCGGACATGAGTTTGATGGGTTAGCAGAGCCCTCCAGTCACAGAGGCCTTAGATGTCTGTTTGTCTTGTTTACCACCGGCTTTCATAATGCCTGTCATAAAACAGGAATATATTTAAAATACATGAGCGTTTTGAGTGAAAACAGTTGGGAGACTGTACTGTTTTGCCCACATTGCATAGGCTTTGCAAAGTTTTGTGAGGCGTGTGGCCTAGGTTTGCACTGGTGTCGGTGTGTAGAATAATTATAAGGGACCAAGACCACGGTCAGTAAGATGAGCTGAGGGGCTGTAACAGAAAGATGACTACAAGTAGAATAATAGTAATTTTGTAGAGGAGACAACACTGTTATAAAATATCAGATGCAGGAGGCGGAAAAGGAAAATGATGTGAGACTAGTACGCCCTCTTTTTCCCTCACCAGGAGCTCCGTCTCATTCCTCTTGGATATCTCCATGCGCCACCATGTTGAGGGCTAAGAATCAGCTGTTTTTACTTTCACCTCATCGCCTGAAGCAGCTAAAAGAATTAGCAGGATCCAGGCTCGTATGGCAACGGCTTCTACACCAGCAACAACCTCTTCACCCAGAATGGGCTGTCCTGGCCAAAAAGCAGCTGAAAGGCAAAAACCCTGAGGATTTAATATGGCGTACTCCAGAAGGAATCTCTATAAAGCCCTTGTATTCGAGGGCAGATACTGAGAACTTAGCCGATGAACTTCCGGGAGTGAAGCCTTTCACACGTGGGCCATACCCTACCATGTACACCTATCGGCCCTGGACCATCCGCCAGTACGCCGGCTTCAGTACCGTAGAAGAGAGCAACAAGTTCTATAAGGACAACATTAAAGGTGAGATTGTAGTGTAAGCCGTAATATTTATAATCAGACCCCAGAGTCCTGAGCTTGAAGTTTTTTGAGGTGAGGCTGGTTGATTTCTGAAAAGATGATACTTTTTAATTTTGTAGTTAAAGAGGATGTTGTGAAGAACAGAGGTTCTCAACTTGTATGGTCAAAAAAGTAAATCAGAGCCTTTTTTTTGGTTTTGTTTCTTTTGAGACAGGGTCTCACTATGTAGTTACATGGTTTAGGCTACACTTCAGAATAAAGTGTGAAATTTCTAGAAGCAGAATAAACTTCTGTGTGCATTACATAGAAAGAATGAGGTGAAATTAGATTTGACAGGCTTACCGTTGATATTGTTGAGATACTAGAGGGGAAGATAGTATAAATGATTTCCAAAGAAGTAATCAATACTTCATAAAGAATTACTGATATAGTCAATAAAATATAACATTCTCTGAAAATTATATTGACCATTCTTTCTGATCTATAAAAAAATGGTTTGCATGCTAATTTTGAGGAGTTCTGAGTTTGTATTGACTGTGAAGGACTGAAGGAAAATTGAGTGCGGACTATTTAAAAATTTTGAATGCAGCCTGGGAAAGTAGCTCAGTGAGGCAGTGCTCGCCTACCGTGCCGCAGGCCTTGCGTGCAATACCTAGCATCATGGGGAAAATGGGGGTGGTCACAATTGTTACCTGGGATATATGAGTAGCCAAGACAAAGAATAAACTAAGTGTACGTACAAGTGCTAAATTATATTAAGCATATATGAATAGCTAGATCTTTTCATGAATCCTAGAAATAGTTCAATCATAAAACTATTAAAAAAAGAGAACCAAAAATAACTTGATGCTTGAGCTTAAGCAACAAATCCTCACAGACATGAGATACATATTGCGTTCCTTGTATTTCACATATTATAGTCCAGAAGTCAATTTGTACATTTTTGTAGTTTGCAAAAAGCTGCCTCTCTTAGAAACTGAAGTTCTTTATATAAGTGTGCTTTTCTATGTCTGAGCATAAAAAAGTTATAAAATACACTATGATGAGGCCAACTAATGCTTTCCATAGTTCTGAAGTGAGTGAGTTTACTTGATGCCAAACTGAAATATTACTTTGTTTTTCTTCTTCTTTTTTGTATGTTTAGCTGGTCAGCAAGGGCTATCGGTTGCGTTTGACCTGGCAACACATCGTGGTTATGATTCAGACAATCCTCGAGTTCGCGGTGATGTTGGAATGGCCGGAGTTGCCATCGACACTGTGGAAGACACCAAAATTCTCTTTGATGGAATTCCTTTAGAAAAGATGTCCGTTTCCATGACCATGAATGGAGCAGTTATTCCAGTTCTTGCAACTTTTATAGTAACTGGAGAAGAGCAGGGCGTACCTAAGGAGAAACTTACTGGAACAATTCAAAATGATATATTAAAGGAGTTTATGGTCCGAAATACTTACATTTTCCCTCCAGAGCCATCCATGAAAATTATTGCTGACATCTTTCAATATACAGCAAAGGTATACTTTACCATTATTGTAGATTTTGCTACAGTTGTTTGGATGTAGGAATTTGTATAAAATGTTACACTTTAACTTGAATTTAGTAACTAGCGCGAGAAACAGTTTAGTAAATGGTAAATAGCCTGAGTAATAAGTCAGGAGGTTTACTGATGTTAGTTTTTTGTTTTTAAAATACTAGTTTTAAGCACTGCTATCATTTGGGCGTTATATATTTCCTGTGTTTCATTTTTTAATTCCCTGATCCTTGTTAGAATTAGGGAAGTCTCACAGTTTACACTTTGTTAGTTCGCTCTGGATTTCAGGTGTTAATGTAGATACTGGTCTCAAGTCACGAGAGGACCAAAATACCAGTTTATTTCTACCAAAAGCTGGATTGGAAGGCACCACTCCCGTCTACAGCCTTCCCGAAGGCCCCAGCACTTGCTCCTGGGTTAGTTAGATTCGCCTTCCTGGCTTGTGGGTGGGAGGGCTCCCGCAGTGCCCGTGGAAGCGGCAGTCGCTCCGCGGGGAGGCGTCTTCCTCCTGTCTTCACTTGCCTTTGAGCAGCTCGTGTGTATTCTCCCTCACTGTTACTTTGCTTCTTGCCAGCGATGCCCTCTCTCTGCCTCAAAGGTAGGCCGCTGTGTCGCAGCAGTGGGAAGATCTCCTCTCCGTCAGGGTTTTGAAAGTCTCATTCACGTCTCACAATTTCTATCGTCTGGAATTCTAGAAGCATTTTCTACATCCCCTTTCCACTTTACAATTTTATTTCTTTTTATGTATTAAATCTGCTCAACTGAACTGTACTGCATATACTTACGTATTTCTATCAATTGTAAGAACCTATACAGAGGAGGGTTGTGTTTAGCAGCATATGCAAACACACGAACATGGTCTTTATGTCTAGCAGTGGCTTAAACTAAGAAGTCAGTTCTCCTTCATCTATCACATGCAGAAGGTCGGACGTCAGGGGCTTGCTTCTAGGCAGACGTCATCGTTAATGAGGTTCCAGGCCCTTTTTATTTTGCTTCTTCTCTGTTGTTATTTTAAATGGTTAGGGAAGGAGGTGAGCAAGACACATGTCAGTAGGAGAGGGGTCCGGCCTCTCGGAGTTAAGGAGAACTAGAAGGAGCACACCACGCTCCGCCTTGTGTCTCGGGGCCATACGTAGTAGTAAGAGAGGGAGTGCAGGGCTGGTACTTCAGTGCCCCGGGTTTATTGTTCAGCTGTTACAGGAAGAAGGCAGAGAGCGGTTTATGCAGTAGCAGTCTTTGCTGTTCAATACTTGGGTATTTCTCTCACCTTAGAGAAGGTCCTAATGTCATCAAACATTCAAAATTCCTTTATGTAAGTGATAAAATACCAAATTTAGATATCAGTCAAATAGTATTTCTTTTAAAGTATTTTGTAAATAGTGAACTTTTGTATCTTGTATAGAAATTTTAAGGCTGGTGCTATGGTTCAGTGGTAGAGTGCTTCTGAGACCCTAGGGGTGATCTTTTAGTACTACAAAACAAAAAACAACTTAAAAAACCCTGAATGTTTAATTGTGACAAAATACACAGAACATAAAAGTACCGTCTTCGTCATTTTTCAGTGTACAATTCCACAGCAACCACCACCACCTCCTCCTCCTCCTAGACTCATCCTGCAAAACTGAAACTATCTATTAAACAGTAAATCCCTGTTCTTCCCTCCCTCTCTCAGAACACAGCACACTACTTGATATCACTGTGAACTTGGCCACGCTAGGAACCCCAAACGACAGGAGTCAGACAGTGCTTGTCTTTATTTCATTGAGCTTAATACCTCCAAGGTTTATCCATATTATAGAATTAGATACACCTCAATAAAAGCTTGAAGGACAAAAAGAAAGAATTAGAATGTGCCAAAATTTCTTTTTTAAGGTTAAATAATGTTCTAACTTTCTGGTATTTTATTGTGTTTAAATTCTATCAGTAAACACCCCTGCCTAGAGCAGCACCTGTTTTCTTGCTCTTATAAATAAATTCTGTATATTCATATTATAATATATACATACATAGAATTAGTTTTCCAATTTCTTGTGCTTCTATTCGCTTGGTGATTTTGTGATAGAACTTTTTGGGGGAGGCCCTGGGGCTTAAATCCAGGGCCTTCGAACTGAGCTACATTCTCGGACATTGTTTTATCTTTTTATTTGAAGGCAAGCTCTTGCTAAGTTGCCCGGGCTGGGCTCGGGTTTGCTGCCCTCTTTCTCCGCTGCCCAGACTGCTAGGATTACAGAAGGCCCTCGTGCTCAGCTGACAGGAAGTTTCTTGAGAGGTTCTGGTTAATTATAAATAGAATATTTGCAAATATAAAATATCTAACTATGGAATACATACAAGGTATCAAAATATATGATAAATGTTTAAATTTAAAAGATTTATTACAGTAAAGGACCCATTGCCATTAATTTCCCTCAAAATATTCCCTCATTTCAAAAACTCTGTCCCATTTTAAGTCACTTCTTGAACTCATCCTGAAAGTCCTCTTGTGTGTCTTCAGTGGCCCTGTCATGGCTGCCTCAATGTCTGGAACTGATTCGAATGGTTACTTTTCATGGTCGTTTTGACTTTGAGGAAGAGCCGAAGTGGCATGGTGCCAGATCCAGTGAGTGAGGTGGAGGAGGGCACACTGAGATGTTTCTATTTGACAGAAATTTCTGTAAACATAAATTTATTCAGGAGGTTGAGGCAGCCATGACAGTGTAACTAAGCACATTTATGAAAGAAGACTTCTAGAAGTGGCTCAGAAAGTGGCAAAGCATGATGGGAAGTGGAGGAAAGTGCACACTCAGCAGTGTGGGGTGCACTGCTGTGTAAAGAGGAGCTCAGTGTCCCACAGGTGCTGTCCTAAAGATGGTTTGTGGAGCACTGGAGAGTGAAGTAAAGTAACAAACTTTAAGTATTTCCAATGGAAATTGTAAACTACCAAATATGTATGAGTTGTAAAGCATTTACGTATATTTGCTTTTAGAAAATGGGCTTAATAGAAGCTTTTCTTACTTTTATTCACTGTTGTATTTATTTTGTACAGCACATGCCAAAATTCAATTCAATTTCAATTAGCGGGTACCATATGCAGGAAGCAGGGGCAGACGCCGTCCTGGAACTGGCCTATACTATAGCAGATGGATTGGAATACTGTAGAACCGGACTTCAGGCTGGCCTGACGATTGATGAGTTTGCACCAAGGTGGGCAAATTAAACTTCCATATCTTCTCGGTGTTAAGAAGCTACAAACTGGGGGTGGTGGTACATACCTGTGATTCCAGAGCTCTGGGAGGCTGAGGCAGGAGGATCAAAAATTTGAGCCCGGCCTTGGCAATTTAGCTACTTAATAAGACCCTGGCTCAAAATAAAAAATAAAAAAAGGGAGACTTTTTTATTTTTTAAGTGACAGCCATGTCTTCAAATGCTGAAAATGTAGTTCAGTGCAAAGGCCTTGGCTTCAATCCTGGTACCACCACTACCAAAAACCAAAACACCCAAACCCGTAGGACCATTTTATGACCTTTTATCTCTATGCACCAAAGTATGTTGACAAAATGAATTTATAAATGTGAATGTCATGCTAGATTTATGTTGTTGTATGCTTTTTTCTGAGTGGTAATGAGACAAAGCTGTACTATTTGTAATGAATAGTCAAATTCAATTTGGCAGCACCTTTGTAAATAAGTGACTGCCATGTCTTCAAATGCAGAGAACACAGTTAACTTGCATATTTTAACAAATTATGGAAAATATAAGCAATGTTAAAACAATTTTACTGTTTTTAAAAAGAATATGGACCATGAGAGTATGAAATCAACTCTTTTCTGTTGTACTTACATAACTGGGCACAGTACTATAAAAATATATTGTGTATAAACAGCTTATTAATGAAGTTATGTGAAACGTACAGGAAAACTTCAACAAGCCTGGTGAACTATTTAAGTTTAGGGGCCAAAGCCAATCCAAGGGCCAGTTTGGCAGTCACTTTGCTAAGCCGTGCCCTGACTTAAGCACTTCACTGAATGTTGGCAAGGCAGTGCACGCCAGCCCTGGCCGCCGCCGCCGGGGAGCTCGGGGGTTCGGGAACATTTTGTCATACCAGGGCCACTGTACACCGCGGTGACAGCACTTCTCAAAGTGTGCTGCGGGAGCCCTGTGCGGGGCTTCCCAGGTGAAGATCGCGTTCACGACTGTGTGAAACGGGGCTCGCCTCTTTCACTTTCATTCTCTCAAAAATGTGTAGTGTTGTCTTCCGAGAGCCGCGTGGCGTGTGATGTTGCAGTGCAGAAGCAGAACGCTCTGCTTTTAAGCCACACAGATTTGCAAAAATATAAAATGACAATCCTCTTATAGCAATATTTTGGGTCAAAGACATAATTTTCATACAAATGTTACCTATATTAAGATGTTGTAAGTTGATTATTATTTACCAGAACTAGTACATGAGTTATCTAGATAATCCCAATAAGGAACTATTCTTTAAGATATTCGGTAATTTTTAAGACTGTCAAGATGCCGAAACCAAAATATTTGGGAACTGCTGGGTTAAGAACTGTGTCTAAGTGTATCTAGAACTTCTGTGACCTTTTGGTTTCCTAAGGCTAACAAGGGATTTGCGTAAGAAACCCTTACCTTTACGCATTCAAAGGCAGCTAAGAAATCCAGTGTGCGAGTCAGCCTCAGAATACAAGACGAGGAGGAGGAGTAGCGAGGTTCAGGGCAAATTGGAGAAAACTGTGCCCAGACCAAATACACATTCATCTTTTACAAAAACTGTTCTATCCAGACAGACCAAGTTTATCATTTCATTCCCCTCATAGGCAACCCCTGCCTTCCTTCTAATTTTTCAAAAGAAGCTTTTATTAAGGACACAAAAGGGGATTTTTTTCTCCTTAAAGTCAATCAATTGCAAAGTCCATAATTCTTAGAGAAGCAAATAAGCATAGCTGTTTTTTCTACATGCATAAAATTGTAGGCTTATGGCTCGATTGGTAGTTACTTTAATATTGATGCCTTGCTCTTAATTCAAATTTAGTTGTTTTGTATTCAGATCTAGATGGTAATTTTTTTCATGTGTGATGCAATCAGTTAAGTTTTGCTTTATAGTGTTAAGTTTAAGCAAATGCTGGAGCTGAAATTACTATTTTAGGTTGTCTTTCTTCTGGGGAATTGGGATGAACTTCTACATGGAAATAGCGAAGATGAGAGCGGGAAGAAGGCTGTGGGCTCACTTAATAGAGGAAATGTTTCAGCCAAAAAATTCTAAATCGCTGCTTCTAAGAGCGCATTGTCAGACATCAGGATGGTCACTCACTGAGCAGGTATGCATATAATCTAAACCAGAGATAAAGAAAATCAGTATTTTCTTTTAACCAGCATGACACATGCGCTGGATTTAAGAACCTGTTGCTAATATTTGAAGCAATACACGGTTAGGTTTGTATTTACACATCGAATAAATAAAATTGGCGCCATCTAGTGGCTGACAATGTAAAATAATTTAAATCACTACAGAAAAGTAAAAAGAATTTGATGAGGAAAAGGTAAAAGTTTCAAGTTAATTAGTATTCTCCTGTATAATTTTGAGTTAGAAGTCTTAGCCTCCAACTGCTTAATTAAAATTTGATATTACACATAGAGATATATTTTATTACTGTTATGTGTTTAAATAAGCATTCAAGCAAACAGACCATTTAAAGACTATTGTCGTTTCAGTAATTTATTTTAATGTAATTTATGCCATTAAAAGTTGTATGGTGATAACCTTGTTTTTATTCACATTTATTTTATGTACTATTTTGATGCTTTTAAAAATAATTTATATGTTTAAACATACATTTCTTTTTATACATTTAAAAGTAAATAGTAATTGTGCTCCATCTGAAATATAACTTCAGACCCTTATAGATAGAAAAATAGAAATTTTGAGGCTGGAAGAATCTTTTATATCTTTTTTGTTTTAATCTCCTTTTATAGCTAAGAGAACTGATGTTCAGAGAAATCCAATGACTTGTCCAAACTATGGTTAGGACTATGGTAAACTAGAACCAAGATTTCTTACCTCAAAGTCATTGTTCATTTATTTTACTAATAATTTATTGGATGGCTGTTTTGTGCACATCATTGTGGTAGGTACTTTGGGGGCTACAAAAAATTAGGGGTAGTGAATTAGGAAATGCAAGCACATACAGTCAATGTAAAAAAGGGGCATTTCATCTTGTACTTCCGAAACAGGGTTTAGACAGTATAAAAGCAGGGGTGGCACACCTGTAACCCCAGCACTGGGAGGCTGAAGCAAGAGGATCACTGCCAGTTTGAGGCCAGCCTGTGCTACAGCCTAGTGAGCTCAAGGCCAGCCTGAACTACACAGTGAGACTCTGTCTCAAAATAAAAAAGAAGTATAAAAGTAGGCACAGAGAACACTATGTGATATTTAGACGGTTATAAAAGGCTATGTATCTAAGCACAAACTTGGACTCTTAATTCTACTTCTGGCTTGTTTATCAGTTTGTCTAAGTTTATCCAATATTCTGAAGCCCAAGGTGGACATTAGCATACAGAGTACGTAGCCATCAGCACGTACCTGTACCGCCTTTATAGCCGCCTTTCTGTCAGTCAGCTGTTCCCTTTGTTCTTCCGTAACGAATGCCTTAGGACCCGTACAATAACATTATCCGGACTGCAATTGAAGCAATGGCAGCTGTGTTCGGAGGGACTCAGTCTCTGCACACAAATTCCTTTGATGAAGCTCTGGGGCTGCCAACTGTGAAAAGTGCTCGGATTGCCAGGAACACACAGATTATCATTCAGGAAGAATCTGGGATCCCCAAGGTGGCTGATCCCTGGGGTGGCTCGTATATGATGGAATCGCTCACAAACAATGTATATGAGGCCGCCTTGAAGGTGAGTTTCTGCTCCTCACAACTTTGTGTGAAAGAGTCACAAATCAGGATTTATAGATTTTTTAAAGTTATATATGTAATCATTTTCAGATTCATACCAAGATGTAGGAAGTATTTCTGAGAAAAGAGATACTTACATTTGCTTTCGTAGCTTTCAAAACTGAAACTTGATTTAAAAATACACGTGTATTTGTCTTAGTCTTATTCAGAGATTACGTGTGGAAGAACTTAGGCCAAATACCAGCCCTCCTTGTCCGCCACGTCTGTATCTTGTTCCTGGGGTGCCACCTACTTCTTTGTTTTGTGCTGCCTTAATCTACATAATTTTATATCACGTTCATGCACTGTTTCTTCTCATTGTGTCCGCTTTGGACATTAGAAATTCACTTTTGGCATTATTTATTGCTTTTCTGCTATAGTAGTTTGATGTTTTAGCTGACTCACATCCTTTCCTGCTCTCCCCTTTCGGAAGGGTGTAAGTACATCCCAACCCTTCCTGAAGTGTTTGCATGTTTTCCTTTGATTTGGATTGGTTTCTTCCTAGGCCTCCTAACCATTGTTCTTTGGTTTCACTCTGTCATTATCTTGGGAATATTTTCTCACTTCTGTGTTGAATTCTAAGTCCTGAATTTCGTGTCTGTCTCTCTGTTATTTGGAAGCATGTCTCATAACTTCCTATAAATAGTGCACATGAGTTAAATTATTTAGTGTTTGAAAATGTTTTTGTTATTGTATTTGATTGATAATCTGATAAGGTTTGAAATTTTTTTTTCAGGAATTTGAAGGAATTAACCTGTTTTTTATTCTATTTTGTAATATTTTTAATCAGAAATTTGATTGCATTCTCCCCTGTGATCTTTCTTTCTGGAAGCATCAGGGTTGTTTTACTTTTTGTACTGCTGTCTACCTTGCTTGGTATGTGTATTTTTTCCTACCTTATACTGAATGTTTGATGAGTCTTCCATCTCGCCCTTTCTCAGTATTTTCATAGCTCTGGGAATTTTCTTAAATATAGTAATTTGTTTGACAGTTGCACCCTGACATTTCCCCCAGTCTAGAACTCCTGTTCAAACATACTGCACCTCCTTAGCTAATACACGATGTTACCTTTTCTACAGTGCATCTCTGGCTTTACTACTAAGAGATTCATCAACTTACCTAATTACCTTTATCTTTGTAATTAAGTATTTTAACATTACTGTCATATTTTACTTTGTCTTTGAGACAGAGTCTCATATGCTGTTCAAGCTGGCCTTGAACTCACTTTGTAGCCCAGGCTGGCCTCAAACTCCCAACAACTCCTGAGCATCCTGCCTCAGCCACCGAGTGCTGGGGTTATAGCTATACATTGCCATGCCCAGAAATGTCATATGTTAAGACATATTTTAAGAGCTTATTTTTGATGCTCAATTTTTATTCTTAAATATAGTATTAAGGTGTTTTCTCCGTACAGAATCTCTTCTTATTCTGAGAATATTAGTGGTGTTTTTTGAAGTTCTCTTTTACATATGTATTGTGTCTGTGCTTTTTCTCTAGTCTTTTGTTCAGAGTTGAGGTTTTTATTTCAGTAGGATATCTTGCCCTTGCTGCCCCTATATTTGGTGCTTGATAATCTGTTGCTTTTCCAGTTTGCCGTAGACAGTAAATTTGTTTTCTTGACAGAATGAAAGAGGCAGTTGGGAACTCACAAGCATTCTCCCTCTTTTGAGCATCCTATCGTATACTTGTCTTTCGTAGACTCCGATATAGATTCTTTGTTCTTGAACCCTCAGGTTTGACCTTGCTCCTTTCTGTCATCTTTTCTGCCTTTATATATAAGACTGTGACAGGAGGTTCAGATAGTCCTGGTTTCATTAGAGACAGAGTTGTATTATATCTCTGGTGTTCAAATAAAAAGTGCGGTTGCATTTTGCCATATATTTTTCATTATGTAAGTGTGACAGCTTAGTGGATATAACTAAAGATGAAGGTTAGAGAGTGGACGTTGTCTGTAGTTTTCTCCCAAGACTTGAGTGAGAAGTTTTGTGTTTTCTAGAATGTCCTGTGTTCGCTTTTCTCTTGTCTTTTAAAGATAGTCCTACCTCAGTACCTGTAGGTTTCAGAAGTCGTCAAATCTATGTACTTGTAACACTTCGGTGAGAAAAGCACGTCTCAGCACCCAGTGCTTGTCTCTCAGCAGTGCTGGAACAGCGCCGAGCACTCACATATTTGCTGTTACTCTCTTGTGCTGTGTGTAAATCCTGGGTCATAAAAAGTTGAATGATACCACTGAGCCTAAAGGGCTCACGTCAGCCAGTGAAAGGCTAATATTAGTCCAGTAAATTGTGAAAGTTCTGGAAATCTCACAAATCACTTGTAATTACTATTCCTTGTGGGGAACAGTGCAGTCAATACAGGACTCCTCAGTTTCGGCCTTCATCAGGAGTTCTGGAACAAATCAACAGTAAGTACCCAGGTATCACTGTGAACTTAAACACAAAAATTTTAACTGATTTCCTGGATAGTTATTTAATTCCTTTTTTACAAAATGTAACTTTTAGCTTATGATTTCAGTATTATATTACAATGCTCAGAACTAACTTGTATACTTTAAATTTTTCATAGTCCCCCTAGTTTTATTAATCTGTTTTTCTTGTTAGCTTATTAATGAAATTGAAGAAATGGGTGGAATGGCCAAAGCTGTAGCTGAGGGAATCCCAAAACTTCGAATTGAAGAATGTGCTGCACGAAGACAAGCTAGAATAGATTCTGGTAAGAGAAAGTGGAAAAGCTTATGTATGAAACATGGTATTTCAAAAGAAACACTAATTTCTGCTTGAAGATAACACATAGTTGATAGAACAAAATTAATGAAAAAATGGAATTTGAGTAAAATTTTTCTCACATCCATACCTCTGTATCCTTATATGCCCTTATCTTTGTAGTCTTGCATGCTAGATGCACACAGGCGAGCACACACGTGTATGAGTGGGTGCGCATGTGTCGCATATACGTGTGCATGTGGGTAGATGTCACCTGTGTTTTGCAGATGACACTGGTAGACATTGTGCGTTGCGCTGGAGGACTCGCCCAGCGGGTGGGTGCGTGCTTCCTTAGCATGCTCTGTTCGAGACGTTTGCCGCGTCTGGGTAGGAAAAAGACAGACACGAACTCTGAGCCCGTGGAGTTTACGTTCTAGTGAACAGAAAATGGAGCGAGAAACGATATAGGTTTAGCTTATGTAAAGTGCTACGGAGGAATAGAAAAGAATATAACCTGACGTACGGGTGGTAAGATGTCTTTAGGTAAAGTAATAACCTGGTAACCCAGTGCCAAATATATTTTCCATCATGTAAGGAAGTGTATTTGTAAATTTTGATGTTTTAGTTACTGATTTTGAAAGAGCTTCTGTTTCTGTTTTAGAGCGATAGGCTGTGACATAATCAAGAAAATACTAGAAAAGCTATTGGCTGTTCTCCACTTTCTGAGTCTTACATGACATCTGCTCTTACTGTTTTTGTTTAATGTTAGAAAAAACTTAATTGAAACTTGGAAAATATAGGCTGGAAAATAAAAAGTCTTCCCTTCCTGAGATTCTGTTCTCTCTCCTCATGCCCTCATCCCAGATTGGGACTTGCTGATCTATGCTGAAGTGTCACTGAATCAAGAATACTACTTATAAATAATAAACTTGTAAGGAAAATGCGTCATAATCAGACCATGACTATTAGGCAGTTATTTGTGAATAGAATTTCCTTACTGTTCTTCTTTGGGATATTAACAGGTTCTGAAGTAATTGTTGGGGTGAATAAATACCAGCTGGAGAAAGAGGAGTCTGTCGAAGTGCTGTCGATTGATAATACTTCAGTGCGGAAGAAGCAGATCGAAAAACTTACGAAGGTATTAATAGCCATTACTTTCCAAGTTCTGGACACTGGCCAGTGCCACATTATCCTTTACAATCCCCACATGGGGTGGGTGTTATTTTGCATCTCTTTAAAAATAAACAAGATAAAAACCGAGACACCTGCTCAGGATAAATAACTGAAGAGCCAGGACTCAGTCTAGGTCTGTTTGATGCCAAACATCTTATGAATGAAGCTTACATTCTCATATTAAAAACCACACTAAATAATAACACCCTACATAACTTGCAGGTGAGAAGTAAGGCTTAGATTATTATATATAAGTCACTCAAAGTAAAAACGAGATAAAATACAGAGTCAGTATTTGAATGTAGAACTTCTCACTGTGATTTCTTCCCATTTACCATGACTCTTCATACATTATGAGAAAATGGTTTGCCTTTGCCTTGCGATTTTTAAAATTTAACTGTATTTGATAGCATTGTGGTAACATATTCGTCAGCCTCCCCATTGCTGGGACAAATGTCTGACCCCTGTAGTTTAGAGGAGAAGTTCATCTGGCTGGCGATTTCAGAGTGTTCAGTCCGTGGTCAGCTGGCTCCGAGGGCGGAGAAGCTCGATGCAGATGGGCACGTTGGGGCACAGCGGCCGACTTCCTGGCAGCTGGGAAGCAGCACAGGGGCAGAAACGGAGCATGACATACACCCTCCAGGGGCTGGCCTGAGCCTCACCGTCAGTGGAAACACCTCAGGGGTTCTTAATCCAGTTAAGTTGACAGCGAAGATGAACTGGCACAGTAAACTACAGTTTATAATGTGCGCTATCCATTTTGAGTATTGCGTATGTGTTTATTTTGATTAAATACTCTGTCTCTTTTTCTCACTGATGTGATAGAAGGATAATGAAATACTAATTTTTACTGTTGTAATTTACCTATTTCTGTTTTGTTAAACTACCTTGGTGTCCTAACCTCTGGCTTTTGTAATTACTGCTATTTCTGAGGCAGGAAGCAAAATCATTTAGCGTTTTTCTCTGTTCACAGCTTCTGTGATTGTCTAGGATGTTACTGTTCTTCCTGAATTCAAATGTTCTATAGAAATCCAATACCCCTTGGCTGGGGACGTAGCTGTGTGCTAGAGCACTTGCACAGGTGCGCAAGGCCCTGAGTCTGATCTCCAGCACCGCCTTCCCCCAAAACCTAATATTCTTTGTTCAGTTACGTTGAACACTTGTCATCTACAGTACTTTTCTTCGAGAGTTAACGGCAGATGCTAATAATGTTGCCTCCACTTTTACTTTCAATCTAATCAGGAATAATGACTCTTTGGTCATACTTTGCCATTTCAGATGCCCTACTTAGCAAGTAGGATTTCATTTTCAGTGATTACAAAGTCTCTGTGTTTTAGGTTACTTGTATTAACTCATTCACGCAAAGCTTGAGGGCTCCATTTAGGACAAATGATGATAAACCTTATTTTGGGTAAGACAGAAATTCAGTAATGACAATATAGGAATATTTGTTACCATTTATTGAGCAGGGTCTGAGACACTGTGCTAAGCACTTTTCTTAAATTGTTATTTTTGTGCGTTATTTGACTTAACAGGTACTTGCCGTTTTCACTGCTTTATCGATGAGGGGCTGGTGACTGCGGAGTTTCTCTTGGTTGCTTGAGGTTACACCTTAAGTGCAAGAGCTGGATGATGCAGGTTTCTTGATTCTAGTGCCAGTTTAGGAAAAAGGAGATTGTTGTGCAATTCTTACCTGATTTTGAATTTTGAATCTCTTCTTAGGACCATGATCAAATCAAAATTCTTCCTGAGTAAATGAATTAAACGAACAGATATATTCTTAGGTTATATATTCTTTTGGTTTTTTTCTGATTTCTGAGGTTAGGCTAATGGAACAAATTCCACCCTATATCATGTACCGGGGTCAAATCTCCTGGTGTGTCTCATTCCCCGTTCACACCAAGCATCTCTTCATTTTCCTTCTTTCGAGATCAAATCCAGCAGGGACCAGACCTTGGCTGAGCGGTGTCTCGTGGCGCTGACGCAGTGCGCGGCCAGCGGGGATGGGAATATTTTGGCTCTCGCTGTAGATGCTGCTCGTGCGAGGTGAGGATGCATAAGTTTGAAGATCTCTAAATACTGAGCGTTTGACCCATTTAGCTTTGCAGAATATATTTTAATAGGTTGATCCTATAAACCCTGTGCACCATAAAGAAAATAATGGAAGCCATATTAAATTTAATTCCTATTTTTATTAAATGTGTATGTGTATTTGAAACATTCCTATACTTTGAATGGGGTATGTTCATATTTATTCGGTCTCTTCCTATAATGTAATTTGTCTTACTAAGATTACCTGTGACTTCTTTGGATGGAAAGTGTCAAAAGATTTACTTACCAAAAACACCAGTGGGAGTATTACTTACTTTTCATTTGTATTGTTAAGTGAGCTGTGCAGTGACCTTCAGATACTCGTCTATTTGTCATTTTCAGGCCAGTTGGTCATTGCGTTGGTTGACAGCAGTTGAAAAGACATTACAGTACATAGATATCCAAAAATCACGTTTGATAAGACTTGTCAAGAAAGATGTTTTTATAATGCATTAAAACATTCTCTTTTTTTCCTGTGCATGGCACATCTCTATTCCTTTCATTTCCCCTCCCTTCACCCTTACCCCTCTCCTTGTGCCATTTCCCTATTGTGTGAAATCCGTCCCTTTGTCCCTTTCTATCCAGCTTTTTTCATTTTCTTTGTCTGTACTTTGCGTCACTCAAATGAGGAATACCATTTGGCATTCGAGCTTGTGTGTCTGAGTTACTTCACATATGTTTCCAGGTGCATCCATTTTCCTACAAATGCCTCAAATTTCTCATAGCTGAGAAGTATCCCATTGTATATAGAGAGCATATTTCGTTTATCCAGTCAGCTGTCAATAGCTATACAGGCTACTTCTAGGATTCAACTATTATGTATTGTGCTGCTATAAACATTGGTAGCAAGTATCTCTGTAATATGATGGATTGAAGCTCTTTAGGGAAGATATCTTGCAGGGGGATAGCCAGGTCATGTGGAATTTCTAATTTCAGTCCTTTGAGAAGTCTCCATACTAACTGCCATAATGACTACTAGTTCGCATTCCTACTAACAGTGTAGGAGAGTTCCTTTTTTGCCACAGCCATGCCAGCATTTATTACTGTTTAACTCTTAATGATTGCTATTGCTATTGCTTTCTGGACTAAGATGAAATCTTGGCGTGGTTTTAATTTGCATTTCTTTAATGGCTAGAGATTTTGAACATTTTTTCATGTATTTGTTGGCCATTTCTATTTCTTTCTCTGTGAGGTGTCTGTTCATTTCTCTAGCCCATTTTTTGGCTGGGTCTTTAATTTTAGGAGATTTAATTTTTTGGGTTCTTAATATATTCCAGATATACTGGTGAGTATCTGGCAAATGTTTTTGCCCATTCTGTAGGTTGTCTCTTTACTGATTAAATCTTTTGCTGTACAGAAGCTTTTTAATCTGATATAATCCCCTTGGTTGATTCCTGCTGCTATTTCCTGTGCTGTTGAGGTTCTGTTTAGAAAATCCTTTCCTACTCCTGTGTCTCCAAATGTATTTTGTCCAGGAGATTTAATGTTTCTGGTTTAATGTTTATATCTTTGATCCATTTTGATTTCAATTTAGTATATAGTAAGAGGTAAGGGTCCAGTTTCATTCTTCTACAGGCAGCCAGTTTTCTCACACCACTTGTTGAATATGCTACTTTTCCACCACGTGTCCTTTTAGACCCCTGTCAAAGATCAAATAATTGATTGTGTCTGGGGAGGTTTCTGTGTCCTGGACTGTTCCGTTGCTCCATGTGTCTGTTTTTGTTTCAGCACAATGTTGTTTTCGTCACCGTTGCTTGTCTTGTATTGCTACGCCATCTGCTTTGCTCTTACTGTCCAAAATTACTTTGCTATTCAAGGTCTTTTCTGGTTCCGTATGAATTTTGGATTGTTTTCTCTAGATCTAAAATGTATGCTGTTGGTATGTTGATTGGGACTGCTTTGAATCTCTATAGCGGTTTTAGAAGTGTGGCCATTTTGGCAATATTTGTTCTGCCTATTGAGGAGCAGAGAACATCTTTCTATTTTCTGGTGTCCTCTTCAGTCTTTGTCAGAGTACTGTAATTTCCTTGGTAAAAGTATTTCACTTGTTTAGTTAAGTTAATTCCTAAGTATATTAGTTTTCTGGAAGCAACTACAGATGTTATTGTTTTCATAATTTCTTCCCTATCCTGTTCATTGTTGGTATGCACAAATGCTAATGATTTTTGTGTGTTACTCTTGTATCCTACTGCTTTCCTGAGTTTGATGAATATTATGTTATTTGAGTTCTTCCTTTCTGGTACATATCCTATTTTATATCTTTTTCTTGCCTAATTATTCTGGCTAATGTTTCAGGTCCAGTGTTGACTAGCAGAGGTGATGGTGGACATCTTTGTCTTATTCCTAATTTTAGGGGGAATGCTCAAGAATATTCTCAATAGAAACTCAGGACTGGACATACCTAAAAACACAGAGGAAACCAGTCAGTGGATAATCAACAATAAAAACAACAGGAAAAGTAAAACAAATGATATACCAAGAGATAAAGAAGACAATGACAGTAAATAACAAACATAGCTCAATAATACCTATCAGTGTTAACAACCTCAGCTCTCCAATCACAAGACCCAGATTGGCAGACTGAATCAAAAAGCAAAATCCAGAAATCTGTTGCATTCAAGAAACTGATCTAATACAAAATGATACGCATAGATTTAAAATTAAAGGATGGAAAACAGCATTTCATGCACAAGGACCATGAAAATAAATAAGGGTGGCAATTCTAATAACAGACATGGTAAACTTCAAGTTAAAGTGGATTAGAAGTGACAAAGAATCACTACATACTAGTTGAAGGAACAACCCAACACAAGAGATAACATTGGTAAACATACATGCACCAAATACCAGAGCACCTACCTTCATATAATAAATACTGCTGAAATTAAAAGCTTAAATAAACATTAATACAATTATAATGGAAGATTTTAAGACTGCATTTTCTCAAAGGGATAGATCAACTAAACAAAAAGCTAATTTCAGAGCTAAACCACACCCTTCAACATATCAACTTAATAGATACATACAGAGTATTCCACCCATCTACAGCAGAGTGTACATTCTTTTCAGCAGCACATTGTACCTTTTCCAAAATAGATCACATATTAATCCACAAAGCCTGCTTAAATAAATATAAAATTACTAAAATTACCATCCCTACTGTTTGAAAATACTGAAAATAGAAATAGACAAGAAAAGCTGAAAAGGGAAAAGCTCCTAGAAAATTAGCAGCATACTCCTAAACAACGAATTGGTCACAGAAGGAATGAAAGAAGAAATTTTAAAATTTCTGGAGCATAATGATAATGACAGTACAACTCAGTGAAACCTTTGAGACACTCTGAAAGCAGTTCTCAGAGGAAAAAATATTGCAATTAGCATGCACATTAGGAAAACAAAGTAAGCCCAAATAAATAACCTAGTAAGCAATCTTAAGATACCTGACAGACAACAACAAACTAGCCCCAAACTGAAACTAAAGAGATAAATTACAAAGATGAGAGTGTCAATTAGAGAAATTGATACTAAAAAAACCTATAAAACAAATCAGCAAAGTGAAGAGCTGGTTCTTTGAAAGAGTAAATAAAGTAGACAAGCCCTTAGCAAGATTCACCAAGTGAAAGAGAAAAGGTATAAATGCAATGAGAAATGACAAAGATGAAGTCACAACAGACACTGTTGAAATCCAGAAGATTTCCAACAAATTTAAATTGGACAGATACCTGGACACATACAAACTACCAGAAGTAACTGAAGAAGACATAAATATACTTAAAAATCAAATCACAAGCAATTAAATTGTCTCGGTAATAAAGAATCTACCAACTAAAAAAAAAAAAAAAACCCAGGACCTGATGGATTCACAGTTAAATTCTGAAGTCCTTTAAGGATATTGTACCACCAACACTAGTGCAATTGTTCGAAGAAATTGCAAGGAATCGAGTGCTCCCAAATTCATTTATGGAAGCCACTATTTTTGATCCCAAAACCTAATAAAGGCCCAACTAGAAAAAGAGAACTATTGGCCTATATTTTTAATGAACATAGATGCAAAAATATATAACAAGATATTAGTAAATAGAATGCAGCACATTATCAAAAAAGCTGATGTACCATGATCTAGCAGGTTTCATCCCAGACATGCAAGGATGGTTCAACATACATAAGTGTATGATTTAATACATCACATAAACAGCTAAGCAAGGTCAAAAACCTTGATCATATCAATAGATGAAGAGCCTTTCAGCAAAATCCAATACCTATTCATGATAAAAACCATAAGGAAAGCAAGTATAGAAGGACCATACCTGAATGATAATCGCTATCTATGACAAGCCAATTGCCAGTATCATACTGGATGGGGAAAAACTAAAGCATTGTTGTTTTAGTTTTTGATAGCCTATTTTTCATTTATATAATATGTCTAGTTATATTGACTATTAATATAAAATATATATTTAAAAGTAGTGATGTTACTGGACTCTAATATTTTAGATGCACAGTTGGAGAAATCACAGATGCTATGAAAAAGGTATTTGGTGAACATAAAGCCAGTGATCGCATGGTGAGTGGAGCATATCGCCAGGAATATGGAGAAAGTAATGAGATAACGTCTGCTATAAAGAGGTAATGTTTGAAATTCCTTCCTTTCCCACCCTTCCCCTTCATTTCTGCCTCCCTTTTCTTTTCCCTTTCTACTTCTCTTTCCTTTCCAGTCCCCCTACGGCCTTTACACAGAGCTATAACTCCACCCCTTTTCTCTTTTTAAAATTTTATTATTTTGAGACATGGTCTAGATTAGTTACTAAATTGCCAGGCTGGGCTCAAACTTCTGATTCTCTTGCCTCAGCCTCCCAGAGTGCTGTGATGATGTATATTAAGATTTCTTAAGATGGAGTTTCAGCATTGCTGTTAACAGAATCCTCTCAAATCTGAAGACTTACGTTTTTTCACATACAACTGGAAAGATATTTGAATTGACTTTCCTGTTAGTCTGCAATTCTAGCTAAACTAATGTTAAATTAGATATTTGATACTATTTATATTATGTGAACCTATTATATAATCATAATTAATGTATAGTGAGCTGTTTTATTATAATTTCTTATGCATAATATATATTATAAGTATGCACTCAGGTACTAATACGTAGAACGCTGATGTTTTGGTCAGTGGTGGACTATATACATGACTGTGGTCCCACAGATTATAATGAAGCCATTTTAGTTACTTTTCTCTGGTTGCTGGGACAAAATACCTGATGCCCAAAATGAAGGAAGGAAAGGTTTATTTAGTTCACAGTTTGTGGAGGTTTCAGTCTGTAATCACTTGGCTCCAAGACAGGGTGGCACATGGCACAGGGGCAACAGTTCAAGGTGGCAGAAGACAGCGAAAGCAACAAGAGCAAAAGGGGGGAAAGCAGCCTCTTTTCCTCCCTTACACTGTGTGCTGGAAGGGCTAGGGGTGCAGTGCAGTGGCACAAGTGCTGCCTGCCAAGTGCAAGGTCCTGAGTTAGACTCCTGGTGCCCCCCTAAAAAAGAATTGTACTATTGTATGCCAGCTACCCACCCACACGGTCTCCGTGCCCTCCTTGTCCACAAGCTCAGAATGTTTACAAAGCGAGGACCCTGGCCCTCTGCTGAGTTAAACTTCTAAACTTCACCATAGTCTCCTACAGGATTTTCACATTTCAAACAGATGTGGGAACCTAGATGCTTAGCTAGGTGTTTAGTTTCCAACCTGATTACTGTGGTAGACTTTCATATTCTCTTAAGTTTATTCACATCCTTCAATTGTTTGAGTGATTACAAAATCTTAATTTGTCTATTTAAAAATAAACATCTGGTTGGTATCTGTGCCTAAATTAAAATGGTCTTCATTGAACTGACACTAAATTATACAGGTTCTGCCTGGCATGGAAATGTAGAATGATGTGCTCGTGTTTCTCAAGAGTAAAAACTGGCTTCGGGATGATTGGTATTTTCAACCTTTGTGAAAAATTTCCACTAAAATTTTGTGTTAATACTTATATGAATACTGAAACCGTCATGGTGAAAATTATCAAAAGGAACCTTTTTCTTTTAATGAAAATTAGTATGCTGCTTTTTAATTTTGATAGAATTTGTTTCAAACAAGCATTTTAGAGCATTTAGCATGGCAAAGTTCATATGTATGTGGGGTAGGTGGTCTGTGGAGAACTGAAAATAGATGGTGGGTCCCATATCTGTAAAACCCTCTGAAGGGCACTTTTAAATTTGTATTTAAATATATCTGGATGTTGTATTCTGCAAGAAGGTGGAAAGTTGTCACTTCTTTCGTCTTGCTTCACTGTGGTACTTTCAGTGATCTGGGCCTGTGGGCTCTGCCATCTCCTAGACTCCTGTGAGGGGAGAGCATAGACGCGTGTAGGATTTAATGAGGCTTTCAGTGTGAAGTAAACATACTGACACAGTACACGAAGACAGATTAAGGACTCTTGGAGTATTGACTGTGAATAAGCTGGTTGTTATGTCTTACCGTGGAATAGTTCAAATTTAACTGTTGCTGTCTTCTAAACTGTTACTAGAGTTCATAAGTTTAAGGATCGTGAAGGTCGCAGACCTCGTCTTCTGGTGGCCAAAATGGGGCAAGACGGCCATGACAGAGGAGCAAAAGTCATCGCTACAGGGTTTGCCGATCTCGGTTTTGATGTGGACATAGGCCCTCTTTTCCAGGTACTAAAATATTGGTAAGGGCAATTTCAAATTTGATAGAGCAAGGTGCACTTTTTAAGTCATAAAAGAATGTATTTAACATATTCTGTACTTTAGAAGATATAATCCAATTAATAATGACACTAATTTTAATTCATGTTATCAAACTTTGCAAAAATAAATGTAGTTAAGAAATACATTTTATTAAGCTTTTGATTACTTTCAAACGCTTTTTTTTTTTTGAGACAGGATCTTGCCGTATAGTTCAGACCAGTCTTGAACTCACTTATGTAGCCCATGCTGGCCTCAAACTCACAATAATCCTCCTGCCTCAGCCTCCCAAGTGTTGGGATTACAGGCGTGCGCTATCACAGCTGGCTCAAAACTCTTCTGCTCTTTGAGAGTTAGCCAGTATGTGCACAAGATGGCCCTCATATTATTTCTGCATTGTTTTCAAAGGGAGTTCAGTCCTCATTTAAGAAGGCATTTAGGTATAGTGACATAAGTATACTTCATCCTGTTTCTTAACATATTTATGGGGTAACATTTCTTCCTGACTTAGCGTTCTGCTTCCATGCTGTGTGATATCCTTAGAGTAACTTCATTACTTGAGAGTGTAGAATCATTAGCCTTAAAATCTTGCCAAACTCAGAACATTCACATGTTGATGAATTTCTGTGCTTTTACATGTGTACTATTTCTGAACTGGTATTCTTTCCACATTTTCACATATACAATGAAAAATGTATAGGGGCCTTTTATATGAGATACTTTAAATACACCTGGATTAGCAAAGCGGTGTCACACATTCGTTAGTGCTGAAGGTGGCTATGATTTTGGTAACTCGGTTCATAATTTAGTAATTGAAAATAACTTTTTAAAGTTATTTTAGAGTTATTTTAAAGTTATTTTAAAAGTTAAAGTTATTTTGAAGTTATTTTCCTAAAGTGCTTAAATTCAGCATATGGATGGTGAAATATACACTCCTCGCCCCACCCCTTCTCTTTATTATGTTCCTCCCTGGGTGCTGGAGTCTCCTAATTTCTAGGGTTTTCATGGGGTATTTTAGTGTATGTACAGTTGCTCCCTCAGGGTCTGTGTGGGAGGCTCTGGAGCCTCCTGGCCTTTATCTTGTGGTCTCCTTTCCATTCTGTTTTTAAAACTGAAGATCTCTTTTTCTTTCTTTCTCTTCCTTCCTTCCTTCCTTCCTTCCTTCCTTCCTTCCTTCCTTCCTTCCTCCCTCCCTCCCTCCCTCCCTTCCTTCCTTCTCTCTTGCTCTCTTGCTCTCTTGCTCTCTCTCGCTCTCACCCAGAGTGGGCTCAGACTTGTGATCCTCCTGCCTCAGCCTCTCAGAGCAGGTACATTACAGGAATGTACCTCTATGCCTGGCTACAATTTACTTTTCTACATTGTATTTTGGATTTAGTCTTTTAGTTCTTAAATACTATAACATATTTCCTTGTACTATATAACCTACTCAGTAAATGTTGGTAGTGAAGCGTTCAGATATACTTTGGAGAGATTATAATGAGAAATACTGTTTACTTACATTACTTCTTTGTTTTAAAGATTCTTAGGGGGAATTATTTTGTTATATAATTTAGACCTAATTCATAAATGTTAATCCTGGAAGTAAATGCAATATTGATAGTTATTACATCAGTAGTGTGAGTGGCTATCAGGTTAATAATTCTTAGTTATTGCGGGCTTATCAAGCCCACAATCTCCCAGAGGAGTGGACAGGAAGGCTTAAATAAATGAGACAACTGAAATGATTACAGGGCTCCAGGAGGGTCCACCTCGCTTACAATATTTAGGATTCTCTGGGTTAAGACGAAGACTTCCCTGGGCTGCCTGTGTTTATTAGGTTTTCCACTAAAGGAGGGGGATACTGAAGAAAATGCAGGAATCTGGGCAGGACCTGGGGACCTCTCTAGGGAAGTCTCCAGGTAGCACTTACGTTGATTCAGGAGAACTGAGTTAACTCCAGGAAGGCCTCCACTGCAGGAGATTCCTGCAGCCATCGTCTTTTAACTGGGGTTGGAACCAAAAGTCCTCAGCTGTGGCCTTGTCCTGTCCTTTGGGGCCTGATGCCTTCACCCACCATCACAGGCCTCAGTGGGGACCAGCTACCAACAAGCAAACACGGAAAGCCAACTGGCTAGTGTAAGTCCTGCTCAGAGCTGCTTCGTAGTGGTCTCCATCAAGTGGCATCATTTATACTGATTTCTTTTTGTTCATTAAAAAGAAAGTGTAGCCCTTTTGTTTGTTTCTTCTTTCTTTTGTATGATTTGTACTCAGAGTAACAGTTGGCCATTCTTCCAAGATCATGACACACAGTATATTAACTATAATTATTCTCTAATTATTTTATTATGAAGTTTTATTTTTTCATAGAAGAGTCCATTTTACATTTCCTTTATTATTATGTGCTTGTATTACATTAACATAAAAAAGCAAAAAAATTTGAGAATGATGAAATATGAAGTAGTATTAATGTCCCAATTTATGATAAGAAATGACTTGGAATGTTGACCTCGAGCAGATAACACTGTTACAGCAGGTTTTTCCTGGTCGCTGTGCAGGGAAAATGATCTGTGCCTCTCCCTTCCAATTGCTCAGACTCCCTGTGAGGTGGCCCAGCAGGCCGTGGACGCGGACGTGCATGCTGTGGGTGTGAGCACACTCGCTGCGGGGCATAGAACCCTCGTTCCTGAGCTCATCAAAGAGCTTAGTGCCCTGGGACGCCCAGATATCCTCGTCATGTGTGGAGGGGTGATACCACCACAGGTATTTCCCTTCTACAGTATTTTCCCAGTGCTGGGATGGGAATATTGAGTAATGATAGATTATTTGTAGTTCTAAAAGTCTGAATCTTTATTATAGATTCAAAGCTAACTTATTTCCAGGTGATTTTGCTAATTAAATTTTACAGAGCCCCAAAGTAGGGAGTGTTATTTTCTCTTGAAGTTACATTTGAATTCATTATGTGTTATTTTATGTAATAGTTTACAAAGATTCTATGATAGAACTGCATCCATGCAAACCAGTAACTTATGGTTGATGTCTGTCGTCATAGTCAGTAGTCAGTGATGGAGAAACAGCAGGATAAAGCAGGCACTGCTTCACATCCGGAGCAGAGAAGAGCGGAAGACACACGGGGGGTGACGAAGCCCTAGCTGAGGTAGTACGGGGTCCTTCCTGGGTGCTGGGCCAAGGCCTGTGGGTCCCTCGCTTCTGATACAGAGCAGCTGCCTTTTGCATTTCTTCGTGTTCCCATCCCTAAATGTTGCCCAATCAGACTTTATTTTCTAAGCTACCGTGGGTGAAGGACAGTTTTCTTGGTGCCAAAAATACCTTAATCTCGTATAGAAGCAGCTTGTGCTGAAGACTGTAGGCTGAACGGAGAAAGAAGTAGGTGCCCAAGCAGAACTGTGGGGTCCTCTTACGGCAAGCAGTGGGGGTGAGGTAACAGTTGACGTCAGTTAGTTTATTAATGGGGGAGAGGACACCATCCACCTATGACTTTCCTAGTTAGTTAAAATAATTAGTTCACATGTAAAAATGATCTATTTCCATTCTAGTTTCCATTTACATTAGGTTTTCTTTTATTACTGGAATGGAAAATATGTCAAGTTAGAAGAGCTATGTCCAAGGCTGTTCTAAACCTGTAGATGCTGCGAAGACCCTGCTACTGCCGCAGAAATCCCTCAGGGAGATGCGAGTCCGTTCGCAGCTGCACAGTTGCTCTTCCTCGGTTACAACTCAGAATGAATTTGCACAGCACTTAGCAAATGAGCAGATACATACACCGGAGGTGGTGGGATTGTGAGAACAGAGGACTCGTGAGCGAACTAAGGTTCCTCGTTTTCTTACAAACAACCCAGTTCTTAAGGTGAAATAGAAACCATAAAAGTACTTTTATTAATATACTCACCAATGATTTTCACTATTTGTGCACGTGTATGTGTGCGTGAGAGACTGGATCTCACTGTGTTGTCCAGGGTAGTCTCACATTTCTAGGCCCTAGCGACCCTCGTGCCCATGCCGCCACACTGGGTCAGGGCTGCCACTGTTGCTGTCTCCCGAGGGGCCAGTTCTGTCTACCGCACAGTTACAGAGCCAATAATGTCTAAGCTCTTAGCATGATTTCAAATGTAGGAATCAAAGTAATTAGACTACATAGGATATTTAAATTGGAATAAAAATTAGGATAAAATGGAAGTCAATTATTGCGATGACATTTTCAACATTTCACACAAGTCATACTAACTTTCTGGATAGCTGGATTACTTAAATCTTTAGCTGTTTGCCATATTTTTCCCCTCAAGTTTACAAAGACCAAGGGTAATTTTCTATGGCACACTTCTGTATTACTATGGGTATCCCATAAATATAACGAAAGCAGTCAGAATGTCCATTTTTCTATTCATTTGTACTCTGTGTTTGTGCATATTAGTCAGATGTCTGTTTTTGTAACAAATATCTGAGGTAATCAACTTGCCAAGTGCAAAGATTCATTTTGGCTCACGGTCTTGGTAGTTTAAGCCCATGGCCTTGTTCCCTTGGACCTGTGACAAGGCTGCACACCTTGGGGGAGCCTGGGGAGGAGTAAAACTATCCACCTCTCGGCCATGGTGCAAAGGAGGAGGAGACCTCTTAGGGGCCTCCCGGTGACCTCAGCCTTCCTGCTACACTGCACCTCCTGAAACCCCACTGTCACCAGCAGCCCCAGGAGGAGTCTTTAATACGTGGCCTACACAGCGCACATATCCAGACCATAGCACACTGAAGATCTGTGAGTAAAATACTGCTGCCGTCCAACTGCAAGTCTCTTAGTTTGAAAGCAGAAGGCATTAATATATACTGTTTAATCAAACGTGTCATCCCTGTCCCTACCAATGTGGGGTTTACAGTTTCTGTGATGGGAATAAACAAATGTGATGTATCTCCACTGGTACATTACTTCGGTCAGGATTCTCCAGTGCTCTTAGCCTCAGCGGCCTCCATGTATTTTAGGCAAGTTTAGCAATCACATGACCCCTACTTATACCGTGAAGCAGTGTCCAGTGCAGCTAAACGAAAAGCATTTTGAAATAATAACTTTCTATTTGGAAATAACTTCAAACTAGCAGATAAGGTTGAAAACTAAAAGTACAAGACAATATACATGCTGCACACCTTTACCTAGATTCACTTACTGCTGACATTTAGCTCCCTCACTAACTACATTTTATAAGGCTTGTACATAAGGCGTAGGAAGTCAGAAACCGTGTTTTGGTTGAAACTTTCCTGGCTGTTTTCCAGATGATACTCTATGCAAGTCTGTCACTCAGATGTCAGGACAAGTGGCCCATAACGTTACCGGTAAAGAGTGACAAAAGGACACAAGCACGTGTTCTTGCTGAGGAAGAGAGTAGAATCGGACTTGAACTGTTTGGCCAGTCGTTCCCTCTTCTAGTCTGGAGTCTCCAACATGAAGCTTCTAACCATAGCCTGTGGAAATGCCTGTGACAGTATTAGATCCCATTTTCTCATGAGGTTTTAAAATCCGTAGCATTTACGCAAGGACAGCAACAAGTTGTGAACGCCTTTGTGTCAAATGCCAGGTGTACAAAGGTGATTAGACGAGATCTCTGCCTTGAGAAATTCATAGACCGGGAGGACATAGGCTCATAAGATATGTTGAGTGCCGTTGCAGAATCATAGTATGGCAAGAACACTTTAAGAATATAATAGAGACAGAAAAGAAGTAGTTGGAGGATAATTAGCGTGACCACATAATTTATTATCCAGTTCTGATATCTTAATAGTAGAAATTAGTGCTGTTAAAAAAGTTCTGCAACAATAGCACAAATCAGAATGTCCTATCATACATAATTGGAATGAGTACCTCAAAGATCACCCTATATTTCATATTATAGCTATAAATTCTCTAATGTTAAAATACCCTAAGCCTGGGCTAGTATTTGTGCCCTGGGAATCTTTTGGCTCAAATTTTGACTATGATTAAAATAAACTAATAAATAGCCATAGAATGAAAAAAAAGAATGAATCTTTATTTATAGAAAATTCAACTTCATCGTGAAACTGAATTCAAAGTACTACCATTTTCTTAGCTGCAGATAAAATACTCAGGAGGAGGTAAATAGCCTTATAAAGTTAAGCTATAATGTTATAATTAAATTCAGCACAAATAATGACAAATAGTGAAAAGTTAAGTGAAAGAAAGTTATGAAATAGTGTTGAAAAGTCCTTAGTCAGTGTCAGACAACTCTCTACCACCACGAACTCATGGGCAGAGTATGCTTTGGTTTGAAATGACATGTAGTTCGCAGGTGGTGCCACTAGGAATTAGTAGTGGTCCCACTGTTGAGGAAGAGTTTTTAGTCCCACATACCAACAGTATACTACTTGAGAAAGTCTTGGGCACTGGGGCAGAGAAGAAAGGAAAACATTGATCGTTGCTTGGTTTTCTTGAGGTTAGAAATAAACTCTCTTCATTAACTAAACAAATTTTGTCAACAGGATTATGATTTTCTGTATGAAGTTGGTGTTTCCCATGTATTTGGTCCTGGAACTCGAATTCCAAAGGCTGCTGTTCAAGTGCTTGATGATATTGAGAAGTCTTTGGAAAAGAAGCAACAATCTGTGTAACATCTCAGCTTTGTTTCAGCCTTCTTCTAAAGTATTTTTAGAACTGTGACCTAAGATGAGGATAGAGTCATGCCTTCAGTTGATTCTCACACCTAATAGGTACCTTCCCTGAAAGTTTTACATTAAAATACCATACTTGTTCTTATGTTCTAAGTTTATAAGTGCAGGTACACTTGAAAAATAAAAAGTATTGGCCCTCACCCTGTATAACAATACTTTATCAAATATATTATTTTAGGAAATAGGGCTGGGGATATAGTTCAGTGGAATATGCACCTGCCTGGCAAGTGCAAGGTCCTAAGTTCGATCCCCAGTACCACAAAAAAAAAAAAAAAAAAAAAAAAAGTGAAATACTATTTGGGAATATTTCTTATAAATCAATTTAGTTTTAATTGTAAGAATTAAACTTTACCCATGAAAAAATGTGAATAGTTTTGTTCTTCAACTAGCATTACATTGCCTTGTCAAACCAAAAATAAAATATCTTAAAAAAAATAGTGGGGAGTATTTATGTGTCAAAATAGGTTGTAAGTTAGGAACCTCACCACTACCAGAGTCATGTTGGAGACTCTAGATTGGAATAGGGAAAACCGGCTGAATACTTCAGGTCTGATTTTACTTTCTTCCTTAGCAAGAACATGTGCTTGTGTTACTGCTTAGCTTGGCTCAAAATCCAGGAGAGGGTATGTGAATATTCCCTTAAATAAAAAGACTTGGATTGTTAACATGGATTCCTTCAGGATGATGATGTAAGCTGTGAATGGAAATAAAACAAAAGAGTGTGACATAAAAATAATGTTCTAGATCAAGAAAGATTTGCCCAATAAAGATAATTTTTTTAATTTTAATTTTTTTCAGATTATTTTCATCATTTGTATATGTTTATGCTACATGTTTATATTCCTTGTGGGAAGTTGGTACTTACATGTAATACAATTTTAAGAACACAGATATTCCAAAGAATAACTGTACTTTGATGTTAAGATTTGCTCAAATAAGGGAATTGTCCTCTAATACATTAAATGAATATAAAATAAAAACCAGTGATTCTTTCATAATGAGTGTCTGCTCTATCTTATTAAGTAAGGGAATAGAACTTTTGTGAGAGATTAATATTATAATCCTTTACATATTACTGTAGAGTTTATAAACTACATTATGACACAATTGAATTTTTAGAGCATGACTATTAGAAAGGTATTAAATCATTCCCATTTCACAGGTGTGCATTCTGACTTCAATTCCAGTGAGATATTTACTATGCCATTTGGTTATTCTTCCTTATAAAGAAATACATATCAGTTCAATAAGTATTTCATCTCTGTGCTGTATTGTTTGCTGAGTGACATGGAATAATATTCTTGATATTCAGTGTCTTTTTGGTCAGCAATATTTTTGAAAAGAAAGGCCATGAAATGCTATTAAATGGCTTGTCTATTATGTTTGTTACCTGAACCCAGGCCAATGGCTTCAAAGTGCTCCCCCTTTTAAAAACCTATTTCCTGAAATATCCATAGCATGACCCATGATATTTAAATTTGGCCCGATGCTACATTGGATTTCATTTTTATTATAGCTAGAAAATGACCAAATTTAAACACTTCAGTGCTGTTTATGTTACAAAAGATTCCAGAACTAATTTTACTACTTAATTTTTATTAATGTCTTCATGTTTGGAGCAAAACTCCTCTGCCCACCACCAAGCAGACTTTTAGAAGTGATCGGGATAATGACCAAGTGTGGAAAGAACGTGAACATATGCTTCGTACCTGTCAGCTGTCAATGTGCAGCAAGTCATACTGTAAAATAGTGATGGATCAGGGGAAGCCACTCCTGTCATTTTTTTAATGAAAGGAACTTGAATCAAAATCAGAGCTTCCAGTGGTAATTTTAAAGCACAAAGCATAGTGCAGAGAGAAGCTAGTGCAGAGAGAAGCTTGCTGAGGTCCGGAGCATGGGTTGTGTTACAGGTGCACACCCTCATCAGCCTGTTGAAACATTTAAGATGCGTGTCTAAGTCACAGGCAGTTCATCTCTGAAGGGGAAACAGGTTACTAGGAATCAAACCCGAGGCCTGATGCATTCCAGGCAAAGCTCTACCACTGAGTTATATTCCCAGCCCACTATTTCATTATTGGTAGGATTATTTTATGAGGCATGATCCCAGCAAAGGCAAAACTTTACATTTATATTCAGTAAGACATATCTTTGTTTCCTTCAAGTCAAATACCCTGCACATGTGCACACACTCCATCTCAAGGAATGTAGGCATTACCTAACTTAAACCTCGATCAATTAGATAGGGGCCAACAAGAATAATCACTAGGCCAAATTTATGCAGTGTGAAGGGTGTGTGACATACGTGTGTCATGTGTGGTGTATTTGGAGAAATGACTTGCACGGTTTTGGATTCTGGCCAAATCTGAACCCACAAGGCAAATAGAGGGAAAGGATGAGCAGGATGGAACCCCAACGGCACAGACTGAGGCTTGTTCCCTGCAGACAGGCAGGCAAGAAGGAAGATAATGCAGAGAAGGGAGGGCAGTTTTAGAACCTGCTGCTGTTTGGAGTCTGCACTCAAGAAAAATGTTAAGTCCTCTCTTTACAGAGGCCTCCATCTGACTAAATCAGTCATTCAGATATTCTCCCGTTTACTTAATAGGGACTAAGTGGGGCCTTCAATGACATCTATGCCATTCCTCAGCGTCATCAGGAGATTGGGGTTTGATTGGTTAAGTGGGAGAAGGTTGTGCTTGTGTGTCCTTCACAATGGACAGTTCTTGCTTTCCCGTTCTCTGGCTCTCACAAGAGGCTGTGCTTTGCAACCCATCCTAACGGGAGATACATTAGTGTTAAAGAGTGCACAGCAATGCTAGAGACTGGGACTGCTGGGCCTGCTGGCTCAAGTCTCAGCATGTTTTCATATGTGTATGAGGAAAAAAAGCCCTATGAATCAGGCTCATAACTTCCCATATTGACATTCACCGTTCAGTGGAATATTGAATATCAGGTTAAATACCCTAAGTTATTGCAGGCTGATCAGGCCTGCAATCTCCCAAGCGAGTGGACAGCGAAGGCTTAACTAAGTGAGACAATGGAAATGATTTCAGGGCTCTAGGAGGGACTCTCTTAGAGCTTCAATACTCTCTGAGTTTAGACAAAGACTTCTCTGGGCAGCCCGTATTTATTTGGTTTTCAAACAAAGGAGGAGGATACTCAAGAAAATGCGGGAATCTCACAGAACCTTGGGAGAATTTTCCCAAGTACTAAATTATGTCAATCAGGAGAACTACCTTATCTTTAGGTTGGTATTTATTGTAAGAATGTGGAATCTGCAGCTGCAATGTCCTTGTAGTTACTTGGGGTTGGAGCTATATGTCCTCAACTGTAGCCTTTTTGGGTCCTTTGAGGCATCACAGCTTCACAAGCCAATACAGGCCTCCACAGTGACCAGTGATCCATAGAGGTTTATTTACTGTGAGTCAACTGCCCATCTTTAGACAAGGTGCCTAAGCTTCAGACAACTCCCAAGTAAACATGAAAAGCCAATTGGTTAATATCAAACCCTGCTCAGAGCTGCTTCATAATGGTCTCCATCAGTAGAAGATACCCAAGTCTAGAGATAATGCATCGATAGTGTTTGGTGACAGAAAGTTGAAGAATCACTTTGTATTGATTCAAACGTTTGCCTCAAAGGCACTTGGGGATACTGAATCAAAAGTAGTCTTTAAAAGCTATCATTCTCAAAGCTCTTGTTATGCCATTAGTGAACTTAACATCAGCTGGGATTAGTATATACACGTTATGTGGAGGTGGTCAGAACTAACAGTTATAGTTACACAGAACAGGCATGACTTTACTTTTATTCTAGAAACTCCTCTGGCCATATGCACGCCATTTGTTTGAACTATCCTTCCGAAATGGGTCAGGAGTAAATGGATTTAGATGGACTTTGTGGCAATACAAGATACAGAGAAGCAACAAATACGATCTTATCAAATTAAAAAGTTTCTGCATAGCAAAGAAAACCAACAAAGTGAAGATACAACCTACAGAATCAAAAACAGTTTTGCCAGCTATTCTTTGAACAGAGGACAAACATCCAGAATATATAAAGATCTCAAAAAAATTAGGCTCCAAAATGAAATATTCATTAAAAAAATGGACCACTGAAATGAATAGACTCTTCTCATAAGAAGAGGTACAAGTGGACAAGGAGTACATGAAAAAAACATTCAACATCTCTGACCATTAGAGAAATACAAATTAAAACAACCATAAGACCTCATCTTACTCCAAGAAAATGGCTATGATCAGAAAGTAAATAATAACAAATGCTGGCAAGGTTGTGGGGAAAAGCAACAATTCTACATGGTTGGTTGGAATGTAAACTGGTGCAGCCAGTATAGAAATCAGTATGGGGATTCCTCAAAAAGCTATAGCTAGAAATTCTATTTGATCCAGCTATTCCTCCTCTGGGTATTTTTTTGAAAGAGTTAAACACAGCCTATTAGAGATATCCATGCAGACCCATGTTTATACCAGCGGCATCTTGGAAGCAGCCTGTGTGTGTTCAACGGTGGATAAATGGATAAAGAAGATGTGTTTATACACGGTGGTATACTACTCATCCATTAAAAGGGCAAAGTTGAGTCATTTTTAGGAAAACAAACGCACCTTGAGACCCTAATGTTAAGTGATGTAAATCAGACACACAGTTTAAATATCACATGGTTTCTCTTACATGAGAAACGCTAAGTATAAATAACTTAAAGAGCTAAATAAAGGATACACGGTAGAAACAATGTAAAGCTTTGGCAGATGGGAGGCAGGCAAGAGAGGGTACAATGTGGAGAGGCAGAGGAAGTAAAAAGAATGAAGATAAGCTATTTGTATCAACTCCCCATGCTGAACATAATCATCATATACTGTAACCACGCTAACAAGAATAAAATGTTTAAAAGTAAAGAAAAAACTAAATAGAAAACTGGGCAGTTCTTCCTTTTGCATTTCAGGAGTGAGAATTTATACAGTGGGGTGGTAGTGGGTCTTTCATGCAGCTTGCCACTGTCTTGCCACAGACAAAATTATGCCACATGCTGACGACACCCTCTGCTAATATCCTTAAATTCCTGTCTACTTCACACTAATGAAACTTTATCTTAAAAATAGCTCTAATAAAATCACATACACTAAGGTATAAATGTCTATTAATGTAAAATATGTTTATTCCACTATGGGTGTTTTTATTTTAACCAAACAAAACTGCATTAAAGTGATTGACATCTAAATTTTTACATTTGTTGCTGCTTGAAAGATGCTAAGTAAAGGATGCCGTTCCTGCTGCTGCTGCCTCAACAATGACAACAGTGTTACAAAGGTATTCTTGTTGATGTTGTATTTTCAATCATTTTTGTTTTCCTTACTGAACACAGTGTTTTTATTCTGGTTTGCTTGTTTGTTTTTTGGTTTTCAGATTACAGGTCCTTACTTTACTTTTCTTTTATTGTACCTACAGGGATCCCCTTAAGCTTAGAATTGTTCTTTTTCCGTATTTGAAGTGATGCTCATTTTAAAAACCCACGAGTGACTAGCATGCTTAGAAAAAGCATAGCTGTGCACAGGAGTTATCGCTGTTTGTGCACAGATCATGCACTGGCTCTGGAGGGGATGCTTTGCTTTGTCATCATACTTTGACATCATGCTGTCATTTGCATCTTTATAGAACCATGATAGATTACTACTCAAATGTTTCTCATAGGGCTGGGGATATAGCTCAGCGGCACAGTGCCTGCCTGACAAGCACAAGGTCCTGAGTCCAATTCCTGGTACCGAAAAAAGAAGTTCATGTCTCAAGTGTTTATTATAAGTATTAAATGAGATATTGTATGCAATCCCTTTGAACTGTGTACCATACAATGAAAACAAAATAAATCTTTGCTGTTGAAATTATTATTATATTTTAGAAGAGCCACATTTCTATCCCTTCGGAAGAAAAATATTCCTGTGGAGGCGCTGGTGGCTGATTTTTCAGAATGCGAACTTAGGAAAAGACTGGGACCCCGTGTCACATAGGAGGGCTGCACAGTCGTTTGAAAACACAATAGGAATTGCTAGTTTTCTCTTGTAGGACGGATGAAAGCTTCAAAGAGGAGGCAACCTCTGGAGAGCAAACTATGCGAGGAGTGCAATAGCCAGCTGGAGGTATGAGTGTGAATCACAGAGGAGCGTGGGAAAGGGAACACTCAGGAGAAACGGGGCAGTTGCTGTAATGGCAGAAGCTTGGACTTCGTGAAAGGAGATAAGGTTGAAAATACTGGATTAGGATTTTTATCATTTATTCACATCTGAATCCTTTTTAGCATACATTTCTTCGTGGAGGATTGCTCATTTCAAGTCAATGACAAATGGACATTCTTGATAAAGCCAAAGAGTTGTCTATTTTTTAAAAAATCTGAGCTTTCACACATTTCCTACATCTAAGATCTTTATAATAGATAATAGCTTTCTCAAATGCTAATAAAATACATTTTTTTGGCCTGGGATTAGCCCAACTCTTTGTGATTAGATGTTTCAGCTTATGATACATTCATGTATCCTTATTCTTAGAACAGGGAGGACAGGGACACCTGAGACACAGAAGCACGTGCAGGAGGCAGCGGCTGAGACTGGAGAACTGCATCCACCAGCAAAGGATTCTCAGATTCTGGCCGCACTCAGTTCTGGGCCTTCAGAACTTCCAGGAGCAAGCAGCTTACCAATGCAGTGGTTTTGGACTTTTGGCCTCCAGAATGTGTGAAAAAAAATTGCTATCATTTGAAGCCAACAACTTTATGATAATGTGTTACAACAACCACATACACACTCAAGACAATAAAACACCATTTACGGAGGCTCACTTGGGGAATCCAGAATCACCCATTGAATGTCTTATATCCTCTTGCATACCTTTTTGGTGATACAGGCTTTTATTGTACAACCCCCAGAGTAACTAGAGGAAGAGGTGACAACTGGGGTGATGTCTTTGTGGTCCTCCCTTGGATAATCTGCTTCAGGGAGTCTGGAGCACTTTGAAAGGGCTGGAGTTTGAAAACAGGCCCCCTGGTGCCTTCAGCATCACCTACAATCCTGTGAGCTACCAGGGGCTGGCAAACCCCACTGAAAACTCCCACAAGCTTGAACCTGTTTCACGCAGGAAGTAATTTCTCAGAATATAAGACTAATGCCCACGTAAACCTGCAGGCCCTGAACTCCCCTCTAGAAATCGCTGCATCTCCCCAAAGAGCCCAGCACTTCTTACATCAGCATCTGCTTTATAGCCTCGGTTTCCTTGTCCTTTGTTTGAAGCCGGGATTTCCGCCTTCCTGCCATATACACTTACCTTGAGAACTTCAGGGTTCTTGGGCCCAGCATAAAGCTGAGTGTACGTGCACACAACTAAGCAGTCCTGTGACAGGGCACAGGATGGGCTTATGTCAGAGATGCTCTGTCACCCTGGGTAGACGGCTTCCCACAGAAGCAGAACAGGTCCAGCTGCCCGGAATCATGCACAGGCTGTTTCAGCTTGGAAGGCAGGTGGATGAGCCTCCTCACTGAAGTGTGCCTCAGAAATCCTTACTCTCCCACAGGGCAGGATTTAATGTGTTGCTCAGCAGGCTCAGCTTGGCAGTGGAGCTGGGCGATCTCTAAAACCAGAGGGAGATGTGGTTTCCACAAAAGCTGAAGGTGGTAGCGAGGAGCAGTGCTTCAAGGCAGGCAGGATGGCAGAGAATTGGTAGTAAAAGATCCCATGCTAATCAAAGTCCAAATCCTGGAGGGCAGAGGAGCCCATTTGTAGCGCAATTCCAAGAGGCTCATATTTACACCTGTCACTGATCCGATTCATACCCAGGTCCTTTAGCTGCCTGATAGATGCACAATGGGATTGATCCACCAGTGCTGCTTCTGAAAGCAGCCAGTTAGTGACTGAGCTTGTCTCTAAGAGACTCCTTGCACCGGGGCAGAGACAGCATAGCTGGCGCTGGAGAAGGGTGGTGATAGTGGCATTGGCAGGGATGCCCCAGGCCTCATGTGGGGGGAGTCCAGACCCAAACTTCCTGATGACGGTCAGGCCCAGGAAACTGCATAGTAAACGCACATTCAGGCAAGTCCACGGTTAGAGGAGTCCTCTCTCCGTTATTTATACTGCTGTGCGTCTGGGCCAAGCGAAGGCAAGCTCAAAGGCTCTCTTGTTCTTCAGTCGAGCAGAATACAGTGTGTGCCTCCTCGCTGTTACAAGCGTGAATCAAGCTGGTGACAGGATATGCCCCACAAAGAGCCTGACCCTCGGTATCAGGCAAGAACAGGCAACAATAAATTTTGGATTCAGAGACACAATTGAAAATATCTTCAACTTAACAAAAATAAGCGGAAAACGTTTAAAAATTTAATAAGGAAAATGCTTTCTTCTGGCCACTGCTTGTGCTCTAGTCACCTTCATCTCTGTGCCCCGTGAGACCTTGTGGAAATATTCACGGAGGACACACGTGACAGGACCAGCCATGTGCAAAACATTGCCCGCCTCAGGGGCTATTTCTGATTTTCCAATTATCAGCAAACCAACTACTTTCATACTGCGTTATTCTAGCTCCTTCTCATGCATCTGCAGAATCGTGCAGAGGTGTACATCTCTGCGCACCTTTACTTGGACTTCAAAATAATCCTAACAGGAAACTGGAGGTAGGTTTAGCAGGAGAGATTCAGGCTGAAGCACTTGTGCATGTAGAGGTGACAATCTAAGATCTAATGTTTGGTGAGCTTTCTTTCCCAATGCCCTCCTTCTTCAGTTAGTTTTGGTCACTGTAATTTAGACATCGCTTCCTAAGGAAGAATTCCCAAAGCAATCCTCAAATCCAAACCCAAACCCAGTGGCTTCTCAGAAACTTTCCTAGCAAGGAGTCAGTGTTAATATAATCTCTTCTAGCATGTAACTCTGCATAGATTTGTTCTTTCAAAACTCAGATTGGACTTTAGTCTCATTAGGAATCATGTAGAAGTACCAGCAGGAGAAGCCTTTAACAGGTGATTAGGGCTATGCTTTCATGACTAGATCAATCCAATCATGTGCTCAGTGAATTTATGGGTGATGAGTTAGAGAGGAGGGTGGGCTATAAAAGCTCTTGGGTCTTTTGTTGATTTTCAAAATCTCACTGTGTAGCCCAAACTAGCCTTGGTCTTCCACTCATCTGCTTCAGCCTCTCAGTGCCAGGTTACAGGCACATATGTCTGTGCCCAGCTTGGGTGAGGTCTCTCAAGCACTCTCTGTCTCTCACGATGGTATCCTGTAGCCTTTGGGACTCTTCCAGCAAGGCCTCAACTGTGGAACAGAAAGGTGAGCTAAAATAAACCTTTTTTTTTTTTTTACAACAACTTACCCAATCTGTGTGGTTGCATTATCAACAACAGAAAATGGACTGAGGAAATCTCTAACCTTATCTCAGTAGTTACGTGATGTTCTTGGGAAAAAGATAATGCTTTGACATTTAGTAATTTGTTTCACTCTAGCACCCTTTGTGTGGCACACAGAAGGTACCCATTATTGTCACTGAAATGAAGAAGGCTTTACTCTAGTCTACAGAGAAATTCTGCCATTCCTTACCTGGCCACATGGTTCAGACATCTTCAAGGAAGAAGTCTGTCTAAACATAACTCCTGGACATGATGCAGACTGAGGGGTGGACTGGGTGACATGCTCTTTCTTCTCCAAGTAAACACTGGAAGACACGTGGGTGTGGGAGTGGAGGAGCCTGTGCAGATTACTCACCTGGCTCCAGTGAGGAGCTAACTTCTCCAAGGTAGTCAGCTGCCAACACAATTTACTTCCAAATCCTGGACGGAGTCCAACTGCAACATTTTCAGGATTATCTTAGCATTTTGCATTGGCATTGCAAGACTGCTCAACTTAACAGCACAGATAGAGTCAACTTTCCTTCCGCTTGACTGTCTTGATGAAGGGGTGAGCCATCCACTGTGGTTACCTACACAAGCCTCAGCACCTCCACAGGCGATCAGACAGCTTCATTCCTGCGTGGCAGTGCTTCACTTTTCACGGCTGCTTCATGAGTCTGGCAACCTCTGGCTCCACCAAGGGAGCACACACCAGTCCTGGTTCTAGAAAACTCATTCCCCAAGTCCTGATGAACATCTTTTATAGGTTTAGCATTTGCAGTTTCTCCTTCCTGAGAAAACAGGGTCTTCAATACAGAATAAAAGCAGGAGCCTGAGAATCTAGGTAATGAGCATATGTCTGACTTGGAACTTTCTCTGCAAACCTCTGACTACAGCTGTCGCCTTCTGTCCTTGGATCCTCCCCGGTCCCCGCTTCTTGTGTCTTGAAGAACCACTGGGTGGGATGGAGTACAGGTTCCCTTTCTCAACTCTGTTTCTTAATTAGCCCTCTCTGTCTGGAAGCACATTCCCAGAGTGACCCCAGCAATGGCCCTCAGGCCTCCCTGAGCTTTCTTGCTGGGACCACATAAACTCTTGGCCTACCTCCTGGATCCCTAGAATCTGAGATTCCAGCTATGTGTCTTGCTCAGACTCCCAGGGCCCTCCCAGCCTGCTGGATCACCACTATCGAGAGCAAACCTCCTAAGAAGGCAGCAGTCTAGCTGATTGAACCCAGCCTGGCAGGTCCTTCAGGATGGCTGTTTCCATCACAGGGCCCTGAGAAGGAGAAATGCAAAGCACCAAGTGTACCATCGCCTTGAGGTTCTTTCTGTGTCTCCTGGCATAGGCTGTTATGCCAAAGGTGGGAAGATACCATGGGCAGCTACTACAGATGGGCAATGGCCAGGGCCTCATCCCTCTGCAGGCTCTGGCCAGCCATCTCCAGCAGCCTTGGTGGGTGCTACCTACTCATCCTAATGCCTCTGCAGTGGGAGGAATCCTAAAGGAACATCCAGGGATAGGGCATCCTTCTCAGGCTAAGTGTGAGCAACCCCACTATCTTTCTGTGGGACTAAGCCAGGGTCAAAGTCATTTTTTTGGCACCAACAGAGAAGTTCTCATTCTACCCAGTTTCATGCTGCTCTTGGTAGCTGTATTTGGTGTCCTCTGCCAGCACAAGAACAAGCATCTGGTCAAGCACCAAGGAATCAGCAAGAAGACCACTGGCCCCATGCCGTATCCACCCACTCCTGCATTTAGTTCTAACTGTGCCTTGGAAGTAAGTGCTGAGAACCAAAGCTATCTACACATTCCTGGCCCACTGTGGCTAGATCTCAAAGGCAATGCTAAGCAAGGAAGAAACGAAATGAACTCTGTAGCCCAGTAACACTTGAGTGAATTAAAATAATTCACATGGGAAAATACGTAGTTTATAAACCATGTACAAATAAAATGATACATCTCAAATATTAAGATGGATGTATATTTGGAAAGAAGGCAATGGTAATAAAGTGAAAAATGGAAAACTATAGACAGAGAATTATCTGTGTGCGTCAGCAGTAAGGGTTCTCCATAAATATGTTGATGTGGTGAGTACGAACAGGGCCAATTTTATGTTCTTGAGGCCCCCAGTAAATATATGAGTAGCAAAAGCCAGGCCTGGCAGTGCATGAATACAACCCCAGGATTGTATAAGCCTGAAGCAAGAGGATTGCAAGTTCAAGCCCAGGCTGGGCAATTTGGTGCCTTATTGAGACCCTGTCCCAAAATAAAAATAAATAGGAAAGCCCTGGGTTTAATTCCCAGTACTGAGGAGGGGAGAAGTAAGAAAGGGGGCAATTATCTACAGAGGAAGAGTTGAAAGATGTTTATGACTGAGCTGGTATGAATTAGAAGGGCTGTTTCATTAAAAGGTTCAGAATTAAGCTGGATGTCATGGCTGCCTAGTATCCCAATACTACTGAGAGGCTGAGGCAGGAGAATCATGAATTTGAGGGCAGCCTGGGCTACATTAAGTCCAGCCTGAACTACACAGTGATACCCTGTCCTCAAACAAAAGGTATTCTTGATGTGTCCCAGGAACTGTACCCTCTAAAGCTAGGGGCATGCATCTGCCTTGGCAAGTAGCAGTCTTTTTACCTGGAAAGTAGATGTGAATGTCGATAGGGCTGTCATGCTCAGAGGGATAATTTCGGAGAGCCATGCAGTTTTCATTAATGTAGAGGTACATATCAAAAATACTGAAGCAATCTTTCAGTATTCTAGGCAGAGTAATACTTTACATATCTATGTCATGTTATATTATTCAAAGCCCGTCTATATTTACAGCCCTAGCTGATTCTCCCAAAGATGCCCAAATCAGGTGTGGTTATACATTTCATGGGTGAGGACTCTGAAGCCCAGTGTAGCTTGGAGCCTCAAGGCTGTACATGAGTAGAATTCCTGGTTTAGAAGCCATATTCAGAAGAACTTGGCTCTCTTTGTGAGCATATACAAGTGATCAAATCATGACTCTTTTGCTTTGATTTCTGGGAAGTTCAAGAGCTAGATCTGAAACTCTTGCAAAAGAACTTCCTTTGTTCTTACCTTCTGTATATCTCTGTCCTTTCTTCTCTGATCTTGAAGTTTTACTTTTTTTTGTTTCTCCTTGTCATAATTCTGTATTCCGATTTATATTTTATGTTTATATTTTTGTAAAGCTACTGTTTGCTACAAAACATCACTTTAGAAGAGGTTAGTGAACGAAAGAATGCATAAATGTAACAGGGATTAAAAATATACCTGCAACATTAAGACCAGTCAGATAGTTAGCCCTCACTTGCCACATTTTGAAGATCTTTCAGTGCAATTTATAATAGCTAAATCCTGGAAACAACCCAAATGCCCATCAACTAGAAATGAATAAAAAGATGTATTTTTATACAATAGAGTATTACTCATCTATAAAGAAAGATAAACTGGAGGCTTTTATAGGTAAACGGATGCAACCAGAGACCATACTCATAAGTGAAATAAATCAGAAACTATTGTTAAAAGGAGGCCAACCTTTACAAAATTGAAAGAAAAGCATGACTTTATATTTTGAAATTAAATCAAAATACCTTAGCTCAGTATTTCTTATGCTCTATTGACAAAGAAAAACCACCCAGTGAAATTACTTGATTTTGTGCATTGCATTAGGATGTAGTAAGTCCCCACCTTATCAACATTTGAGCTGCAAACTTTCATAGCTGCAATGTGTAAGATTCACAGGAGTGCTGTATAAGACTCACTTTGTCGGATTACAAAGAAATCCGACTTGCAAACATTTTTTCTGGAATGGGACTCGTTGGTAAGTGAGGGACTCACTGTGCTTGGTTTGTATCCTTTCTGCATTGTTTGGATTGGCCTTCACACCAGATCCTGTGTTCTTGACCCACCTGTCCGTTTTCATTTATCTTCCCCGACTTCCTTCTTGGTGCTCGTGCTCGGTCCTCTGAGGGAACTCTACCTCCCCTTTTGGGCTCAGTTGGTGACACCTGTGGTCTCCTCATTCATCACATCACTCAAGCAGAAGCCTCCTCTTCTGTGCTTCAGGAAATTTTGAACATGCCATGACAGTTCATGGCTTATCTTCCTGAGTCAAAAACTACTTCATGGGTGATGTAGGATCAGCATAGCCTTGGGGGCATAGGCAGTATGCAGTTTAGCTTGTATGGTGAGTCAGTTCTCACAGCTGGTTGCCGTGAGGCCTAATTACTTGCTACATGTATGGGCTGACAACACATTTCACCATTGCACTGGTCACTGCTCACCTTGTTCGGGTCTACTTCCTTCGACCTGATCCCTACTCCCGGGCCCTCAAATACAAGGGTGCCTTATATTTGGTTTTGGTCTTCCTCTGATCTCTTTGATTCTCTATTTTTCAAATGATGAAACTTATTTTATTCAAAGCTTCACTTCCTACTTTAAAAGCCACTTCTCTGTGGGCCAGAAATTGAACGCAGGACCTTATACATGGTGCACATGAGCTCTACCACTGAACTACACCCCTGGCTAGGCATTTTGTTGTTTGAAAACTAACAAAAGAAAATCCTGGTACAAGCTGGCAAGCAATATAATCAGTGGTGGAATTAAACACTTGGTAAAAATTCCAATATCTGTTTTCTAATTTTAGGGTCATTGATCCAGTCATAGTATTTTAAACCCTGAAGGAACAGATTGCTCTCGTTATGTCCGGGTTAGCTAATATTTGTCCGTTTGGGGAGATAGTCATGTGTTACTTAATGACCAAGATGTGTTCTAACAAATGGGTTGTTTGGAAAACATCACACAATATAGTTGGACAAACTAGGACAGCTGTGACTTCAGTGGGTGCTATAACCCTGTGGTACACCTCTTACATAAGCGCTCTGTCATTGACCCAGATACCATTAGGAAGCACATGACTGCAATGGTCCTTCACTGAAGATTGAGATATTACTTACAAAAGTGGTGGATCATCTGCCTCCTACCCTTTCACAGTGCAGGCCAGGAAGAAGGCAGGCAGAGGCTTCAAAAAATCAAAATTAGTATCTCATGACTCATGCCTCTGCATCATGGAACCTGCCCTCATGTTCTTACCCTGAAATTTGACTTCCGGTTAAGATGGCCAGTCGTAGGACTATGGTAGGCATCACATATAGTTTGGGTAACCAGCTGTTTGCCAGTACTTCCCTCTTTAATACTGAAATTGTTCCATCCTATAACACATTTGAGGACTGGGACCCTCCTCAGACCTGAGAAAATGAGATAGACAGTCTCCCTTCTTCCCTAAGTTGGTCTAAACTTCAGTTATAAAGATCAGCCAAGTCCTGGTGGAATGCTAGGAAGTATTTCTCTGGAATTGCTACTTGCTGTTTGCCACTTTCCAGGGTTGAAGTCTACCTTTGCCCTCAACTCCTTAACTCCTTGTTTTGTGACATTTTCCCTTACACCAAAGAAGGAATTAAGACTGTCACTTCATTTCAAAATCCATTTCACTCTCATGTTAATTCTCCTAGGTTTTGCCATTTTAGGTAGTAATAAACCTAAAGTGATTGAGTCTTAAAGACATTTCCAGGAATTATTTTAAGAGAAAGCAGATCATATTTAATAGCACATGACACTTTTAGGCTTCTTTGCTGCCGATCGACCTAGGGTTATTTGTTCTTGTTCTTTTGCAAAATGCAGCTCTGATAGCAGTTCTGATGCCACCAGCCACCACCTTCTGTGGCTGGTTTCTGCTGAACACTGTACATCAAGTCTGCTGATCTGCATTGGCTGCTGATTTTGGCAGCTTTGCAGTACTAAAAGGCATTAGTATTTATTGCTTTTCTTTTGAAACAGCCTCTCTGTCCACACAACTCAGGATAATACTAAATAGGTCTATAAGATTTTTGGAGCCCACACTACCTGAGAAATAATTCACAAGCAGATTTACAGGATCACCAAAGGAAGTCTATATTTTAAGAGTGTCAGCACACTGGAGGGAGCCCTCCTCCCAGACTAACTCAAAGAAACATTGCTGGGAATTGCTGGTTATTTATATAGCAGCTTGAGGCCTGTGATTTGTGCAGTACAGGTCTGTGATTGGTGCAGGACTCCAGGACACCCTCAGCTGTCTTGACAAGGATCCAGTGAGGGGCAAACAGGAAATCTTCTGGAGGCCAGCTGCAGAGATTGGGGATGTTAACAATGAGTCATGATCCCTCCCTCCCTGATCTTAGCCAAGCCAGGTGCCCGCACCTCCTTCTTCCAAAGGGCAGTGGGGGCTCTGGAGTGGTGGGGAGGCCCCATGCTGATTGTCAAGCTGTTCCCATGTTGGACTGGGGTGGAGAAGCATGGCTGTGCACAGCCAGGGAGGACCTCACTAGATAGCCAGGGAGGACACCGAAGCCGCAACTGCATAGCAAGACCCCTGTCTCAGAAAGAAAAAAAAAGGGATTTCAAGACCACAGGTGAACATGTAGTATAATAATATACTATTATTAGTATTAGTATTATGGTAGCATTATAATATACTACTCTTATAGTATTATACTATTATTACTGCGTGGGTTGTCTTTTCACTGTTGGTGATTTCTTTTGTTGTGCAAAAGCTTTTTAACAAGGTGAGATTCCATTTGTTGATCCTTTGTACTATTTCTCTTGCAGTCTGGATACTACTGTTCATGACGTCTCTGCCTAACCTATGTCTTTAAGATTTCTACCTATTTTCTTTCTCTTTTAGTAAATTTAGTGTTTCCATTTTAATAGTTAGATCTTTGGTCCATTTGGACTTTAGTTTAGCACATGGTAATAGATACGGGTCTAGTTATTAAAGAGGCTGTCTTTCTTCCAGTGAACAGGTTTGGCATCTTTGTCAAAGGTTAAGGTAGCTGAATGTGTTCAGCGTTGTGTCCGCATCCTCTATTCTGTTCCACTGACCCCCCAGGTTTGGGTTTTTGGTCAGTACCATGTTGATTTTATCACAGCAGCTTTGTAGTATAATTTCAGGTCAGGGACTGTGATGCCCTTTCCTTGCCTTTGTTGCCAAGAATCGCTTTTGCTATTCTAGGTCTCTTCTGGTTCCCAATGAATTTTAGGAATGTTTCTCTAATTCTGTGAGGTATGCTATTGGAATTTAACTAGGATTGCAATTAAATCATATAGCAGTTTTGGGAGGATGACCATTTTCATAATGTTGGTTCTTCCTATTCAAGAGCAAGGGCTATCTTTCCATTTTACGATATCCTCTTTGATCTCGTTTTTTAGGGTGCTGTAATCTTCTCTGTACAGATCTTTACATCCTTTGTTAGATTGATTCATAAATATTTAATTTTTTTAGATGCTGTTGTGAAGGGTGTACTTTCCATAATTTCTCTGTGAGTTTGTTGTTTGGGTACAGGAATGCTATTGATTCTTGAATGTTGACCTTGTATTCTGCTACACTATTGAATCCGGATTTTAAATCTACAAGTTTTTTGGTGAAGTTTTTGGAGTCTTCTATGTACAGTATCATGTCATCTGCAAATAATGATAATTTAACTTCTTCCTTTTCTATCTTTATTTCTTTTACTTTCTCTCTTGTCTAATTGCTCCAGCTAATGTTTCCAGAATTATATTGAACAAGAGTGGTGATAATGGACATTCTCATCTTGTTCTGGATTTTAGAGTGAAAATTTTCAGTTTTTGACCATCTAATATGATGTCAGCTGTTGGTTTGTCTTAGATGGTTTTTATGTGGTTGAGGTTAAGCCCATCTATTCTGATTCCTGTAGGGTTTTTTATCATGAATGGATGGTGGTAAAGATAGACACATTGAAATAATGAAGTGGAATTTCTATTAGAAAATGAACTAAAGAAGCATCATTTTGAAATTTGCACATTGACTTGGGAATTTAAATCTCAACTTTCCATGAATACATGTGGTATGAAAATTATTGTGTAATTGTATCCTGAACAGCATTTTAAAGTGGTAATAATTTTTATTATTTCATGCCACCTGGTATCTTTTACAATTCACTACAATCTGTAACTGCAGTTTTGGCCCAATTTTTTTTTTTTAGTGTATGTTTATGATACACAAGGAATACATTCACTGAGAGAAGTTGGTCCATGTGCATATCACAAGCACATCTTCAATCTTTTTATTTCCCCTTTCTCTTCCCTCCTTCCTCTCATCCTCGTCTGTTAAATCTCTTACCTCCTTATTTCCTATTATCTGTCTTTTGCTATATATTCATATTCTGGGTTTCTTATATAGGAGAACCCACGCAATGTTTGAGTGTGTGTGTCTGATTTATGGATACAGCATTCAAGATCCATCCATTTTTTCTGTCACTGACTCGTTTATCCTTCTTTACAGCAGAATAGTACTTGTGTATAAATACCACATTTTTTTTGTCCCTCTGTTGCTGGACTTACAGGCTGCTTCCAAGATTTAGTTATCAGATTTTGTGGGTGTACATGCATCACTATAATATGAGGTCTTCAACTCTTCTTGGGAAGATACCTGGAAGGAGGATAGTTAAAGAAAATTTTATTAAACCAAACTTTCAATTATTATTTAGATATTATGTCATAGATACTGTAGATAATCTTGTGAAAATATAGTCTTTTTTCCTATCGGTTAAACATTTACTGATGGACATTTTCAAACAAGAGGAAATATTTCTGTCCATAGAACTGCAAGGATTTCTAGAAGTGCTGCTGCCGTCCTAGCACGCATCACAGAAACACTTGGGGAGTGAAGTACAGACGTGCAGGTATTTGTGTTTAATAAAGAAGATCAGGACTAGGGTGCCGCTCGGTGATTGAGCACATGCTTAGCATGCTTTAGGTCCTGCGTTGTGTCTGCTGCACAAAAAATAGAAGTAAGATGTGTTAATCCTACTGCTGAATTTGCCTATCAACTTTTTTAATATGAAGCCATCTGCCTAGCAAAATTAACATGCAGATACAGATGGTATCTAGTGATACACTGATACAGTAGCAATGATATTAGTGACACAGATAATATCACTGCTTCATACAGAAAGGTCATTACCTGATATTTCTTGTACCATAGGCAGTTCAAAGAGAATATGTTTTGAAAAGCATGTATGTGATGGCACCATAGAACATTTGATTCAAAAGGAATATTACAGAGGGTGTGAATTTCTCATTGAAAAGGAGAAAATACTAAAATACTGTTGATAATAGTAATACAAAATAGTGAACACACACAGCGTCATTTGAATTATATGATAATTGCTTCCAGGTATGTTTCTCTGATTCAGAAAGTAAACTTGTAGAGAGATATTAGACTTCTGCAGTAGGTGGCTCTGGTGGATTTTCTGTTTAGAAGAATATTATATAGCTTATTGTAAACTCAGAACTGTGCCCTGAAAACTAATTTACAGCTATTAAATCTATCTTTTGAGCGTTTCCTCGGTCCTTTTCTGATGGTATAAGGAACACCTGGGACCGGATACCACAGTAAAGGAAAAGCACTGGTATCCGGTCAGCTTCTGCGAGGGTCTCTTGTTTTCGTCGGAGTAGCAAAGTGGAAAAGTGAGATGCACGGACGCCAGGCGGTGAGAGAGGAAGCAAGCGAAGGCGGAGGAAGCGGAACTCCTTTTGTGTTTCTGGGCATTGAATCCAAGGCTTTTGCACTGAGCTGCACTCCCAGCTCTTCCTAAATTTTTTTAAATTTTGAGACAGGATGTTGTTAAGTTGCTCCATTTTCCAGGCTGTATTTGAAGTTATGATTCTCCTGCCTCAGCTTCCCAGCCAGCTGGGATTATATATGCACACCAATATGTTCCACCAAACTCACTTTGTGACTAGGCTCTTGGTAAGTAATTGAGATCCTGAAGAGTAAGAGTTCTCTCATTCCAGCACCCTGTATCTATTTCTTCTGCCACCATAATGTGATCATTTTCCCAAGTCCCATCTCCCCACACTGCTGTGTGGAAGGGTTACACCTAAATAGGGGTTTGGAGGGCGACAAGTCAGACCCCAGCTGTAACACATGTGCAGTGGGGCATGGTCACCATTATGTAATTTTAGAACATTTTGATCACCTCGAAAAGAAGCTCCACATCTGTAGCCCTTTCCCTCTCTCTGCCAGCTCCTGGAAATCACTCATCTGCTTTCTGTCTCTGCTGATTGGCTTACTGTGGACATCTGCCGTAAAGGGAAGGATATATGGTCTTTTGCGACTGGTTTCTTTCTCTTAGTATGATGCTTTCAAGACTCATCTGTGTTACAGTACTTTATTCCCATCTATTTTCAAATAATATTCTATCTGTGAACACGTATTTCATCTTTCTTGTCATTCATTGGATGGACCTTTGTACTGTTTTTCACTTTCTGGCTATTATGAATATTGTTGTTATGAACATCTGTGCTCAGATTTATACATACACACACACACGCACACACACATACACAATTTTCACTTTTATTGGTTACGTACTTAAAAGTAAAGCTTCTGGGTCATCGGGAAACTATTTAACATTGTGAGGGACTAACACTTTTCCATGGCTGTACCATTTCACACGCCTATCACCCACAACCAAGGGCTCCAGGGGCCCCTCATCCTCACCGAGACCGCTGTACATGCTTTTTTATCTTAGCCACCCTGTTCAGTGTGAAATGGCACCTCATTATGGTTTCCATTTGCATTTCCTATTTAGTAATGATGAACGTGTAAGAAAATGTTTACCTATTTAAATACTGTGAAGATCTAACCAGACTGTGCTTTTTAAACCGGGTTTAGATTCACAGAAACTCTGAGGAGAGAGGCACTGAATTCCTGTGCTCTCAAGCAGTGTTCCCCACCACCAACATCCCCACCCCAATTCCACATTCGTCACTGTCGAGGAGACTAACAGGTGCATTGTCATGATCCAAATTACATAGTTTCAGTAGGGCTCAGTCTTTACGCTGCAAATTCTATCAGCTGGAAAAAGTGTATACCGATATGTACTTGCCCTTGTAACTTCATACAGAATGTTTTACCATTCTAAAAACCCGCTGGGCCCCGCGTGTTCACTCCTCACCTCCCCACACTCCTGGAGGATCGTTTTTAACTGGATGCATAGCTTTGCTTTTCCCAAAATGTTACATAGTTGGAATCATGCAATATATACAGCCTCTTCAGATTGGCTCATTTCATTTAGTAACGTGCGGGGAACTTTCCTCCGCACCTAATCATGGTGTGAAAACTTACTTCTCTTTAGTACTGAATAACGTAGTGTCTAAAAGTAGCACAGTTCACTTATCCACCACCTGCTGGGCTACATATTGTTTGCTTTGAAGTTGTTGCAAGTATGAAAAATGCTACTGATACAGGAAAATAAAACTCCCAACCCGAATGATATCAGGCAAGTTTGTGTTCTCTAAAACCGAAGAATGAATTTTAGGAACAATGGAGGTTAAGAGCAGAATATACTTATTGAGAGACAGAAAGCTTTTGTCCAAGAGAGGGACAGAAGGGGGGCCCGAGTGGGTTACTCCCCCGACTGTTTTTTCTAGGGACTTATATGGAGAAAAACCATGAGGTGAGGCGGGTCCAAGGTAGGGGAAATGGAGAAAACTATGGTCAGCCAATAAGATTACAGGTATAATTGTCCAGGTAAGACTGAGTGAACTGGGATCAAATGGGGAAGCGAATCACGTAGCAAGCGGGCATGAATACAGATCAGGGGCTTTTCCTGTGGGGGTCGGGCTAGCGACTCTTCCTGGCTTTTAGAAGGTGGTTGTTGCTTATTTACAAATAGCAATCCCTGATGTTTACACCTAGGGAGGTATGTGGGTATATTTGTTTAGTGCCCTTTGTCTTAAGGTCTGGCCCACAGGTCTGCTGGCTCCTTCGAGGGCCCAGCCCTGTCTGACTGCCTATAGTATTTCTTGTTTAACTCAGCTGCCTATAACACTACTATAAATAGTCTGTTCAGCTTTTCATGTGAACAGGATTTCTTCATCACATTTGAGTAAATACCGAGGAGCATGATTGCTACATTGCATGGCAAGAATCCTTTTAGTTTTGCAAGAATTGTCAAACTGTCAAAGTGGCTGTGGGTTTGCTTCCATCATCAGCAGTCAGTAAATGTTCTTTGCCTACCATCAGCCCCAAGGTCTCACTATGTAGTCCGGGCTGGTTTCAAACTTGAATTCCCCTGCCTGGGCTTCTGAGTGCTGGGATTACAAGGATGTGCCATCAGGGGTACCTAATTTGTCTTTTTATTGTTGAATTTAAAAGTTTTATGTAGATAGGCCAGACACAAATCCCTTCGAATTCTGACTGTTGGGTTCCTTCAATTTCTTTTGATCTTGATGTCTCATTTGCATTATGCATGGCCACATGGGAAAAGCATGTTGTTCTAAATGCCAGGGAATGCTGGGGAGTGGGGAAATCAGTGCTACTCCTCCAGGTCCACCTGCCAAGGAATATACATCTAATTCCTTCTACTCTATGGAGGTACCTCCTTGGAGGCAAAGGTGGGAAAGACCGTCTCTCATGGCAGCATGTGTTTTGTAATTTTTAGTTTTGACTAAGTTGCTCTGGTTCTTGAAGTGTGCTATTTAGAAGCTAGTCTTTTAAAAGTCAAACTCTTTTTTTCATATTATGGTCCCTGGGATCAGCTTTAAAATCTAGTTTAAGTTGGGCATGGTGGCAACAGCTGGAATGCCAGCACTTTGGGAGGGTGAACAGCAGGAAGGCAGGTTTAAACCCAGATTGGCAACTTAGTGACTCAGGGACAGGCTCGGGACTTGCTCAGTGCAAAGGCTCAGGGTTCAATTTTTAGTACTAAAAAAACACTATGTTGCTATATCAGATAAGGTCTCCTGAGAGCATGCTCAAGTCTGCAAAGATATACACTGCAGGGACAGAGACACCAGGTGACAGAAAGTAACCCGTGCATAATTCTGAAGAGAGAAAAGCAACTCTAAATTGTGTTCCAGTGCCACAGTCATGGGTTCTCCATTTGTCCAGGAACATGAATGTGTCCCGGATGCAAATGGCAGTAGCTGAAACAGAGAGGAGGATAATAATACCAGTTTAATGACACCATGATATTAAATAGGACCCCAGGATCAGAAAGCAGGTAAACCTCAGGAACAAAGCCAATCAGAATCTCAAATGTAGTCTCATTCTTCACCCTTTATGGTTTATAAAACTACTGAAAACTTAGTCTTTGCAGTTCCCACTGGCATTTAAAGACAGTCTGACCTGGTGGCACATGACTGTAACTCCAGCACTCAGGAGGCTGAAGCAGGAGGATCACAAATTGGAGGCCAACGAGGCTACAGAGTGAGACCCTGTCTCAAAAACCCTGTGTGTAGGGGATAGCCTGACCTTTCTTTCTAAATTACACTTCCAAAATTCTCAGAAAAGTATACACAGTTGGCCAGGAAGTGGGTAGTTTCCTATAGACAAACCTTTCTGTGGTTACCAGGCAGATGATGTGATGTGTAAAGGTAAATTTTTCAAAAGAAGGCAGTATACAGGGCAGACAGACTGTTAGGTGCTTTCCTCGTCATTCTAGACTGGAGACATAGTTGAAGCCAATACTTTTTTTTTTTTTGTCTTTTTGAGACAGGGTCTCACTATGCAGTTCAGGCTGGGCTTGAGCTCATTTTGTAGCCCAGGCTGTTCTTGAAGTCCCAATGATCCTCCTGCCTAAGCCTCCTGAGTGCTGGGATTACAGGAGTGTGCTACCACGCCCAGCTGACAACACCTATACCAGCATACACGCACGACTGCCTCCGAAGTCTCAATTTCATCTATGTTTCATACTTGTGTCACTCTCTGTGACTCTCCCTACACTCTGAACCTGGCAGCGCCAACCTGTTTTCTCCTTCTAGAATGTGCCATATTCTTCAATGCCTTTGAGCTTTTGTACCTATTTACTTTTTCTGAAAGACTTTCTCTTCAAGGTCGGCCTGGTGTTGCCCATTATCTTTTTAAGTACAGCCCAGTGTTACTTCTAGAAGCGTTTTTCCCAAAGGGGAGCTTATTTCACTTTTACACTTTTCTGGGGCCTTATCACATTTGACTATATCTGTTTAATTTGTCTCCTTTCTGTACCAGCTTGGATATTTTAAAAGTGAACTATATTTTGATATTTATTTCAATGGTGGCTTATCCTTGGCTGGAAGATCATAGAAGTTCAAACAAATTCTCACTAAGTCTTTTACAATTTTTCTACCAGGCCTATGTCTTCTCAACAGCCAGCTCCCTAGGCTACTAGCAAACTGTGAAAAGAGTGATTCAGTTTATCCTCAGTCTTCGTGTTTTATTTTTATATTAAAATTGGACTATGCAGATGTAATTTCCTTTGCTACCTCTCCCTTACATTAAAATAAAAATACCTTCCGTGCATAATCCTAATGAAAAACACAACACACGCATATCCTCCCATACCCGCCCACCATGAAAACAGTAGAAGTGAATACTAACAAAAACCAAGTTTAAAACATCCCCCAAATATTGAAATTTGGGGCTGGGCGCTGGCGTACGAGTTATGGAGATAAAATTCTGCTTCTCCTTTTGCAGTTTTAAATTAGTTTCTCAAAGCCAATCATAAAACAGGTAATCGGCACATCTCTGCCTTTCCGCTCACCCATTTCATTCCTTCCCCTCTCTTTCCTCCCTGCAAAGCCAAAGGTGGGTTAGGCGGCTCGGGAGAACGCGGAGCACGGCCGTCCCTTCCTCCGTGCCCCCCCTCTTCTTCTTCTCGTTGGATTTTAGCCATCCCCCTTCCATCTCACCTGCCCGCTTTCATCTCAGGGACACGCTCACGTTTCTCTGTTATACCTGATTTTACTGCAATTTGTGAACGCATGGACAGGGACAGTATCCTTTTAAAGGATACTTGGGTTTTTAAGAAAATTTACAATTAATCATTACAAATATAAATTAAAATTTCAAATTTTCCGGATTTCTAAGCAACTTAGAGTAAGATCAGGTAATTTTCGCTGCATGGAGGGGGGGGGGATTCCTCCATTCTCTTCGGCGGATCTGCCTGATGAAATGTGTCTTCCTTTTATACGCTTATTTAAGTCCGGAAAGAACAACGTCAGGAAAAATCAATATATGCTTATCAAGCATTCCCAGGAGTGAATCTAGTGTGGGGCAGTGGTTATGGTCAGTGATTCGAGCAGTTTTCTGACATTCAAAGTCAGTAACCAGTGCTAGTAACTTACCATCATCCGTCATACGCTATTAGAGATACAGAACAGGCAAGAATTTTAAAAAGGAGAATAGACCTTAAAATGAACGATCCAGGAGAAAGGGCAGTGTAAAGGACCCTGAAAGACAACAGAAGCAGGTACCCGCGGTGCTCTGCAAACCCGCGAGCCCTCCCAGGCCGCCACGGCTGAATTTTGGGAGGGCCACACCTCCAGAGCAATTTCATTGGCCTCCGTCACCTGGGTGCCCCGCCCTGCCCCCTCTTCCGCCTGCGCACAGCAAGCCTAGTCCGCGGGGGTCTTCTGGTTGCCGCCCCGCCCCCGAATTCTCGTCTTTGATTGGTCTCTCCTACGGGACCGCCCCGCAGTTTGAGCCAATGAGGAGGCCGCGCTAGTGCTCCGCCTCCTCCGCGGGCGGTGTGGGCCGAGCCCCTCGCTGACCCGGCGGCGCTGGGATGGCGGCAGCGGTGGGAAAGGTGGTCCGGCTGCTGAATCTCCGCTCGGCCCGAGCGCAGGGGCCCTGGCGCCGGCTGCGGGCTGCGGGGCTGGCGCCGGGCTTGCTGCGGCCTCCCTCGGCCGGCTCCGACGCGGCTCCGACGCGGCACGTGGCTCACTTCACTTTCCAGCCGGACCCCGAGTCGCTGGAGCACGGTGAGCCGGGGTGGCCGCTCGTCCCGCCGTCTCCGCGCCCGCGCGCTCCGCCCTCGAGCCCCCTTCCCGACGGGCGCTCGCACTCTGTCCCGGTCGGGTTTCCCGGACCGCTCGCCCTCGGGGCGCGGCCCTGCGGCGCCGGCGACGGGGGCGAAGGAGCCCCGCGGGTGGAACGGCGGAGCCCCGGGAGCGCCCACGCCGCGGTCCTGCGTCCCGGGTCCGCGCTGTCCCAGCCCGGGGCTTGAGGGTGCTGGGGCTTGCTCGCGCCGAGGCCACTAACTTCAGGCGGTGACTTTGAAAACGACGTTTGTCCCCCCTTTCTTTCTTTTGCTAGGTAGGAAAAAACTGGCGGACTAAGTAGCAAGTATTTGCTCAAGGCCCCAGAAGAGTTCTTCCTAGAAATGGGAAAAACCCAGGCTTCGTGTTGGAGTCCGGTGCTGAGCTTGTGCGGGCGGTGCAGCTCTGAGGCGTGGACAAGCAGTGTAGGCGATGGGCAGAGGAAGCCACGGGAAGGGCCTGTGGCGAATCCCGTGGGCTGTGACTGTGCCATGACTGTTAGCACTTCTGCGAGTTTTGTAGTCTCCCGGAGCTCGAGTGTCTGCAGAATATCAGGAAACGGTGTGGAAACATTGCCATTTCCTTGTCTAGTAACTTTTCACTTGACGGGGCTGCCATTTTTGGAAGTATATCTTTTGAAAACTGAGAGCAAACATTTACTGAATATATTTATCCCTGGAAGACACTGTACTGAGAAATTTGCATTCACTATCTCATTTCATGATTAGGACAACCTTAAAAGGGAGATACTGTTATTAGTCCCATTTTGCAGTTAGGATAACTGAGGTCTCAAGTTTCTTTATAAATAAGGAATTAATCATAATACCTCCTTCAAAGAGTACTCAGCAAGGCTATATAGATAATGTGATATACTTCATTCACAGTTTGATAACTAATAAGCCCTCAGTAAGTGAAAATTTTTAACAATTACCTTTATGTTTTTGTTGTTACAGTTTTGCAGTGACACAAGTAATGCAGAAATAAGTTCATCATAAGTATGCCTTTTGTGTCTCTGAGATATTTCTTCAGGCTAGAGCCCTAGAGGTGAGATTTCTGACTTATAAATACTTCGGTGGATTTATAATGCATAGTTGGTACCCCACCTGTGTAAGAGCTTATAATAGTTATGAAATATTATAGTATTGTTGAACTGTCTTGATTACTTTTCTCTCATTGCTGAGACAAAACACCTGTGTCCAGAATTAAGGAAGGAAAGGTTTATTTAGCTCAGAGTCTATGGAGGTTTCAGGCCAGACTTGGCTGGCTCCAAGGCAGGGTGGCACATGGTGGAGGGCAACAGTTCATGACGGTGGAAAATAGCAAAAGCAGCAAGAACAAAAGGGAGGAGCGGTGGCCAGCAGCCTCTTTTTCTCCCTCACATATGCAAACCATCTGCCCCAGGGTGGGTGTAGCACTCATACCCATGAATCAGACATAAACTCTAGAAGCCTGCCCCATGACTGCTTGAGGCTTTGGGAGGACATCCAGAACCAAACCATAGCACGAACCTAAGGTATGCATGCTGCAGTGGGCTCTTTGTATCACTGACAGCTCTAATAGAAAGTTTGCCTTCACTGGATAAGAGTATCTAGGAATGTGTTAGGTGTTGACGCCAAATTCTTGGGTACACACACACATATACACACGCATTTGGGTATTTTGTGCTGATTTAGTTTTAATTTGCATTTGTTTCATTTCTACTGAAGAATATTTTGCTACATATTTGTTCTCTAGATTTATTTTCCCTCGTGAATTGGGCATTCCATACTTTTTCATATTTCAAAAATTGTACCCTTAATATTTTTATAGCACTGTGTGTCAGACAGTCCTAGTACTATGTGTCAGCACTGAGTAACTTTTTCCAGTATTTTGGTAGGCATTACTTCCCTTGGGAACTAGACAGTTTACCAGGGAAGATTTGAGGGTCAAAGTGGCCTCCCCGAGTCTGCTGAATAAAATAGCAGGGCCAGAGCTTTGAACCTCAGAGCGTCCGACTCCAGAGCTTCCCATACATTTTATATACTCAAATTTTGTATGGTAAAGGTATTAATGTAGATATAACTGTTTGCTCCTCCCACATGCTCCGGATACTTTTCTTGTTTCTAGTTTGTTTTAACATACAAAAGGGGCTTCTGCAATAGCAGTGGTCAGGGTTTGCTCCAAGGAGGGGACATTTAAGTTGCACGGTGAGCTTCCACAAGGACTCTGAGGAGCACTGTTTCCCTGGAAGAAAGAAAAATTGCGACAGGGCACGGGCCCTCAGTGCGGTGGGCCTGTGTGGTAGTTACTGGGACAATCGTTGTGGTTGGGTGTCGTGAAGAGAGAAAAGGAGACTGGTAGGATCTGCGGAGATGAGGGCTTGACGGAAGAGCCCTTTATTAGCGGGGGTTAGGGTCTTCCTTCCAGTGTTGGAGGTGACGGGGAAGAGAACTACAGAGCGACGCAGTGTTAGGAAACGTGCGTGTTTGTGTGGGGTGGGGAGTAGCTCAGGAAACACAGAGGGAGAAGGGACAAGCTCGAGAGGGTAGATGCAGGCCTTGGCATTCAGAATCAAGATGAGGGGTGACAGATTGCGTATCTCCAGTGTACCCTGCTCTGTGATGGGTGTAACATTCAGACCCAGATATTTTTGTTGGGCTGTGTGCAGCTATTGATTATTTCTAGGTAAGAAGGTAACTGAGGTGGGCGTGTGTCATGTTACGAAAGTTTGGAGAATGTATTTATTAATGCACAGAAGGTAAAGAGCAGAGCCATTGTTTGCCATTGCCGAGGTGAGAGGATATAATTTCACCTGGATAGTGCTAGTGGGTCATAGGTTTTGGAGCTGTTAACCGGATTTGGCACAGTTTTACCTGTGGGAGCATAGGAAAGGATCTCAAAAATAACTTGCTATTTTTAGTTTGGCAAGGTGACGGTGTTGCTGATGCCCTGACAGACCCGCACAGGGGAGGACTGCCGGGGGAGAAGCGCATTTCTGGAGAAAGGGAAAAACGGAGGGAGAGAGAGTGACTTGGTTCGGACCTGATGATCCCTGCTGTTGGAGGAGTACAGCTCTGTGCGGCCGCTCTTGCAGTGCTAGTCTGGCACCAACACAACTTGCTGACAAAGTTGTGAGCCCTTGAGAGCAGATTGTTGACCTCTTTTCCTGTTATACTTCGGGTCGTGCGTTTGTATGTCCTTCCTCACAGCGCTGTGACAGACATACTTACTACCCGCAGTTTGCAGATGGAGAGATTGAGACACCAAGAGCTGAAACTTTTGCTGTTTAAGTGTTTAAACCTCCTGGCTTACTCTGCTTGTAGCTCTCCCTGTGTTTTCTCTCTGAGGAACTGGGTTCAGTCTGGTTTCAGAGGGTTTGCTCCGTGCCCTTCCCTGGTGCTGTCTCATACTTTAAGCGTAGATGTTCGGTTTCTTCACTCAGTGCTTTGTCTTCTTGACGTGGTCCCAAGTCTGGCCTTCCCTCACACAGGCTTCTTTGGCTGCTCATTTGAGCAGGTAGGACCTCCTCTCGCATTGTGATTCACCCGCCTCCCAGTTTCTTCTGAATGTTTATTGATCATTGGGGATCTTGATTCATACCTTTCCTGTTCATCTCATTTTATTTCCTTGCTATTATTTTGAAAGATCTTGGCATTCGAGGCACAGTACTTCACAGATGGGAAGATCTGTGGATCTCTTGAACTACAGTTTATGCCTAAATGTGATTCTGCTCTTGACAGCTTTGCATGGTGACACTGGCCAAGTTTACTCTTTTCCTCCTCCATACTGCCTCAGAGGGTTGCTGTGAAGATCCCATGGGATGATCCATGTAATTGCTGGCGCCTCGTACCTGAAGTAGTAGAATCAGCTTTACTAAGAAAGGGGAAGGGAATAAACCCCCACAGAAAAGATCTTCGTAAATCCTGAGCATTTGACAGACACGTTTCACTGATTTCTCACAGTAGGCCTACACAGTACATGTTATTGTCTCTGTGTTTGTAGAAGAGGGCTCGGAAGGTCAGGAATAAAGGAACTTGCTCAGAGTCACACAGAGGAAAGTGCCTTAACAGACCCCAGCCAGGGCTGGCTTTCCCGGATGTGCTTGCTCCTGTCCTTACACTGCGTCGCTCCCCAGATAGCACATCCTGGCCTCTCCACATTCTGGGGTGCAAGTGGGTACATGTGTGAGTATGTTTATTCATTCTGCACCTTTATTTTGTTCCAGATGTGAGATTCTGCTGGATGCTACAAATACGGTCCTGGCTTTTTCCTAATGGAATTGGAAGTCTAGTGGGGAGGTGAGCAAAAAATCGCGAGTGGTAGCAGATATGGGGTCCTTTGATTGACGGAGAATGGAACTTAAAAGCCAGGCCGGGAAGCGTGAGAAGACAGGCAAACAGTGTTAACTGGAAGGTCAGAGGAATTGGGGAAGAAGCTTCTGCTTGAGGGGAAGAGCTGCAGGACAGGGACCAGCTCTTACTGGTCATCAAGGAACTTGATCCATACCTTTGCTCTTCAAATGATTTCTGCTTCATTGTCTCAGTTCTGGTTCTGTGAGGTGGGTCCAGAAAGTCCTAATTGCGTGAGGGGGCCATCGGCTTCCCACTAGATGATTCAGTTGCTTGCGGGTGGGCAGCCTTACGTCGCCATGGTCTGTGGAGGCTTTGATGAACACAGGAAGACGAGCGCGGGCTTAGGGCAGGGAGTGGACATGTTTCAGCAGTGTTCCAGGGTGTCTGGAGCAGGCTATCTGAACGCTGGCAGTGACTGTCCCTCCAGATCTCAAGAATATCTTACTTCCTCTTTCCTTAGTGTCCTCAGTCCGGAAGGGGGTGAGATAGGTAAGGTAAATTTAGGGTCAATAATCCTTGTATTACCGGTTTGTAGATAACCCCTTACATGATGAATACGGCTGTGTGAAAGCCGTGTGGGGATCTGACCCAACGTGGTTTTGTTGTTGTTTATTTGTTTGTTTTGAGACGAGGTCTCACTGCATAGTGTCAGCTAATCCTTGAACTCATGGCGCAGCCCTCAGTTTCACAGCAGTCTGTCCTCTTGCCTTCCTCCTGAGTGCGGGGGATTGTAGGCATGTGCCATGACCCCTGGCTTGCCTCAGTTTGAAGGTAATAAAGGAGAAGGACATAAAGTGAAGTCGGAGATGCCAGACTTTATCCTGCTTAAGAGTGAAAAGTCAGTATCTTTTCACAAAAGCAGCCTTTGAGTCCCAGACTGTCCCAGAAGAAACCAGAAATCATAATCTTAATGAGTATCAGGTTAAGGGCCCAGGTGGTGGTCCTCTGTCTTTCTGTGGTGATCCCCAACCGTTTTATCCTCTGATCTAGTTTATTCTTGGAGACACTTCGGTGGAGGCATCCTGGCTTGCATTATCCATTAGTTTTTATGGTTAATAAAAGTGTTTGGCAAAGCCCGGGGTTACAGACAGGGTTCTATCAATGAGTGGTAGACACTGGGTTGAGGCTCAGGGAGTTCATCTGTCCTTTGTCCTGATGGTAGTTTCTGTGTCGGCAAGGAAATACATAATGACATCAGTCCCAGTTGTAGTAAATGACCTGAAGGAAATGTTCTGCTGCTAAAAAAGAGAATAGTAGAAGCCTGGCAAGGCAACTAAGAGGGTGTAACTTTTAACCAGTTCCTGAAGTGGGGCATCCGAAGGAGTGTAAAGGAGGTGCCAGGTTAAGGAGCTGACCTGCGAGCAGGTCCTGAGGTGGCCAGGTTCTTAGATGGTGGAACACAAAAGATTTCAGTGGTGAGCTTTCGGGACAGTGCTGCAAGATGAGACTTTTGAGGTTGGCGGGCATGGGACCAAGCAGAGCCTGTGGACGTGGTAGGGACATGGAGAAGGGTTTCATTCTAGCACGTCCAGAACTCTGCAGGATTTTGGCCAAGGGAGTAACGTGAAATAGTTGCCTTTTGGGACTCTGCTTACAGCGGATCTTTGGGGAGTGATTCCAAGGGGTGGAAGAGCCGCGTGAGGAGGCAGTTTCCTGGAATAGGATAGACATGAGGAGACATAGGACACGGCAGTGCTGGAATTTCTGCTGCATTTTGGAAGTGATTTATTTGGCAGGAGGATTTGAGGCATAGAATGAGTGATGAAGAAAAAGAGGCCTCCTTTTTTCTGGCTTGGGCTCCTGGGCGCGGAGCAGTGCTGTTCGCTATGATGGGACAGAGCGGGTTGGGGAACAGACCTCAAGAGTTTCACGTTGCATTTGTTGAGTTAGAAAAGCCCACGACACTCACGTAGAAAATTGGTAATTTTTGGATGTAGAGGTCAGGGGCTCGGAGGAGAGATCTGTGTTTGATGTAACCACTTGGGGGTCCTCAATATAGATAGCATTAAAAACCATGGGCGACGGAAATGGCACAGCCCCGTGGCATTAGGAGCCTGGTGCTGAGGTGGGGTAACCCAGGGGCTGCAACTTGGAAGCTTAGATTCCCTCAGTTTCGGGGTTTAGGTGATCCCTTCCCCTCAGATACCACCCGCTTCCTTCCTTTTCACGGACTTGCAGTACCCTGGCATCTTAGGAGGCAACTGATACTGGGGCCTGCGTGTACATTTTGGTGTTTGTTTTTGGTGCTGGGAATGCAATTCAGGCCCTCGCCTGTGCTAGGCAAGTGTTTTCCCCTTGAACTATGTCCCCCAGCCCTTTTGTTTATGCTGTTTGTTTTGATTTGTTTGAGTCTTGGCTACAAATACACAATACACGTACTCTCAGGCTGCCCACTGTTGATTTCTTTATCTGTCACTTGTTTACTTCGTGTCAGGTGCCATAGCTCTATGGAAGGCTTCTTTGTCCCTTGCACTGGAGTAGTGACTAAAGGCCTGTGAAACGTGCTGTCTTTGAATTGTGACATCTGTTTACCTAGGCATTCCTTTCTCTTTAGGTGGCTAATTAATAATTTTATTTTACAACATTTACTGAAGGAGTTGTTTGTTTGTTTGGGAAGGGTCTTTACCTACGCGGAGTTTGTGTTCTGTGGGGTCCTCCCATGCTGACTGCATGCCACTTTTTTTTTTTATAACAGCAGTGAGGATGAGCTGGTTTTTCATGATCTTTTACTTAGAGCAATTTTGGGTAAGAAGCTTGAGCCTAGCTGTAGATCCCATTTTTGCCAATGGACAAGCCTTAGCTTACATCCTTGGCTCAGGAGCAATTGTGCCGCTTTGTCTTAACGTTTTCCTTAAAAAGCACAGTCATCAGTCTGGTTTTGAATTTACCACGTACTTTTTTCTTTTACAGGTGTTACTAGCCAGCACGCGGGGGCACACCTGTAATCCCAGCACTCTGGGAATCTGAGGCAAAAGAATTGCAAGTTTGAGCTCAGCCTGGGGCAATGTAATGACAGCAGTTTTTTCAAAATAAAAAATAAAAATAGTTAGGGATGTAGCTCAGTGCAGAGACCCTAGGTTCCATCCCCATTACCATATGCACGTGCGTGCGCACAGGCAGCCCCCCCCCACATACACACACACACTCACACTCACACAGAGTTTATCAGCGGTACATACTAACACAACCTACAAGTGGGTTTATCTTACTCAGAGAACGAAGGCATATTCTGTGGATGAACCTTGTGTAATATCTTACCTGTAAATGGTATAATTTTTTCCCATCCTTTCCCTGAGTTTTGCCGCAGCTTTGGAAAGAATTGAAAATAGATTGCAGCAGTATTAAAAATTGTCATTTATAATCTGTTAAAGAAAGTATGAAGTAGAAGTACAGCTATTCTAAAAATATAAACGTGCTCATGTACCTATTCAGCAATGAGAGTATAGTTTATATATTCACATGGAAAATAACCCTTAATACCCTTACTTTTGAATTATATAGGATGAGTAAATTCCTCATTTTACTTAGCAATACTTTCCAGACTTAGTGTGATCTTTTTTATTTTTACATGAATGATTTTTATTGTTAAAAAATCTTTGCATTTTTCCTGCTAAAATCACGCTGAGTGGCACGTGGGAAGATGTATTTGCATAGACTGGTTGTGTAGCACAGTGGTACAGCGCCTGGCCAGTGTGAGTGAGTTTAAAGCCCCAGCACTGGGGAGCGGGGAGAGTTTTAATTCAGTGTTAGTTCAAATGGTCAGCAAACTTAATACCAGCTCAGACATTTAGGAGTTTTAACTGCTCCTAGGTTCTTAACTATGAAAATCCTATCATTGCAGTCTCCAGCCTTTTTGTCACCAGGAACCGGCTTCACAGAAGGCAGTTTCTCTGTGGACCAGAGGGTGGGGAGTGCTTTGGGGATGATTGAAGTACATTACGTTTATTGTGTACTTTCTTCCTGTTAGTACTACATTGCAATATGTAGTGAAAAAATAAGATAATCCATTATAGTGTAGAATCAGTGGGAGCCCTGAACTTGCTTTCTTCTAAGTAGATGTTCCCCTCTGGGAGTGATGGGGGAGAAGCACTCCTGAAGCGTGTTGCTTATGCCCAGTCTACTCTGTAGTCATGTTTGGTGTGCAGTGAGTTGCAATTTGGTTGTCTGTCGCAGCTCACTGACAGGGTTTTGATGTTAGTCTGCAAGCAGTTGATTTATCATGGTCTCTATGCAGTCAGACCTCTCTGCTAATGTTAGTTTGTATTTTCAGCCTTTCCCCAGCACTTGCATCACCACCTCAGCTGCACCTCACTAATAGGGCATTAGATTCTCATAGGAATGTGCACACTAGATTCCGCACGTGTGCAGTTCACAGTAGGATTTGCGCTCCTCTGAGATGTTTATGCTGCTCCTGGTTTAACAGGAGGTAGAGCACAGAGGGTGATGGGAGTGATGGGAAGTAGCTGTGAATACAGGTGAGGCGTCGCCCTCTGTGCCGTTCACCCCCGGCTATGTAGCCTGGTTCCTAGTAGGGCATAGACTATACCGTTCCATGGGTTAAGGACCCCTGTACTAACAGACAAATAACAATATTACTGTGTGGAATTTCTGAACTATGAGAAAGTGGGAATGCCATTGTGATTAGGAAACAAGTTTGACCTAAACGGTTACTGTCTGCTGTAGGACACTACATAAATACTGTATAAGGATATTTATAGGGAAGAATTTAAGGAAGATATCTATGAAGTGGACTGTAACCTTAGTTATAAATCACAAAGTAATCATGGACATAAGGGATGAGTGTATACCCTTTAATGGGGATGACATACTGACACTTTCCTGAATAAATTCCTATCATTTCCATCAGATACAAGAATATTAACAGGCTGTTATTCTGGGCACAGATGGCATATGGCATTTCTGATAGGGGAGTGCCAATACCTGGAACCTGGGCATTCAGCAGCATTGAAGGGGTTGGAGAGATCTCTGAGGCCAGACAGGCAGATGGATGGTCAGAGTACCAGTGTGCCAGTGGGTAAAGGAAGGATTGACCGTGTAGGGAGATGGGTATTGGCTTGCAGAGATTCTTCTGAAATAGCGCGGTAGTAGAAAGATGTCTGACATGTTTACGCGATTATGACGTTACTGCTGAGACAGGCGAGCCAGGTGGGGCCGGGGAAGAAGGTGCATGTCCAGGAGGAGCAGGCGTGACCAGTGTCCCATTGCAGGAGGGTTGAAGGTAATAGCTGTGGCTGCTGTGACTGATGCTGGGAATTAGACCTTGACCCTTGGGCCACACGGATACTGAACAGCAGGAACATTACATAGGCCCATGGTCAGCAGCAGGCTAAGGTGATCACCACTGGGTAGATGACGCACTAAGTGGAGAATGGGGAACTGGATCTGAAGACTCGAGGCCTGTGTGTGCTTTGAGTAGTGGTTTTGGAGAGGCGATAACTTGAGGTTACAGGATGACTGCACACTGGGAAGCACCCAGGCTTCGGTCAGAGCTCTAAAATCCTGATGTTTCTCAACTGGTAAGAACCGCATGAAGATGGGGAGGGAGGACACAGGCAAAGGTCAGACTCTAACAATGGCTGGATGACATTTATGTGGCACCCACTGTATCAGTCATTGTTCTGCGTGCGTCATGTGTAATGCTCCACCTGTTTCTCAGGAAGTCTATGTAGTGAGACAGGTAGTGGCTGGCGGAGCTCTTCTTAAGCAATAAGGCAGTGGGAAGGAGGAGTGAGTCCTACATGTTTAAGCCTGATGCTGTGATGTTCTCCAGACACCAGCCATTCTGCGTGCTGGGCTGTTGTTTTATGGGACATGACTGTTTGCTGTCCATGGCATGTTAAACAGCCACTGCTCATGTGTGTGCTTTGTCTTCGGTTTCTCACGTCTGTGTAGGGCGTTTTCCCTCACTGTTCTCACTGGTCCTTCTCTTAACTTTCCACAGGTTTTATTGTCCACACACATTTAGTCACTTGATTATATTCTTTCTTCCTTTCTTTTTTTACTTGTTTATATATTGTCTAATATATGTAAATTTTGCCTCATTACCACCCTTCCGGAGGTCTGTATTGCTTTTGTGTCTGCCCCAGTCCCAGCATCCTTATAAATCCAGTAAAATCACATGCTGTATTCTCACTCTAGCTTTGCCTTGATTTCTGACTTGATTTTCACTCATTTGTAACAAACTGTTAAGAAAATGATTATTTTTACCTATTTTACAAGGTATGAAATGGTATATCTTTTGTTTTCCACAGGGCAAACTCAGAAAATGAATCTTTTTCAAGCAATAACAAGTGCCTTGGACAACTCCTTAGCCAGAGACCCTACTGCAGGTAAGATTCCTTCTGCTTGATGAAGAGCGGTATTAATTCTAGAGTTGAATGTTTGCTTGAAGTGCAGTATTTGTCTGGAGCTTGATAGTTAACGTTATATCTCCTGGGATTTTAAAGAGACCTGATCAGATAATTAAGGGTAAGTGATCAGACTCCACTATTTACCATTTTTTAATGTATTTGTTACTAATTAGTTCTCCTGTATATCTATAGTAAGTTAAATTTCACTGTATGTACAGTCCTAATATTAATAACTTGTGAATTGATAACTGATAACTGCTGTATTCTCTTTTTTTCTATCATAAAGAAAAAAACCAGAAAAAATACCACATGTATACATATTTATTTATAAAAGGAAGTTTAAAAATTTCTATACATTTTTTATTTTGCTTAGCTATTATCATTCAACTTGTAAGATTTATTTGGGCATGATACTTTTAGTATTTATAATTAATTTTTATAGGTAATTAGATCTTCATCTTATAATATGATTTATAAAAAACAGTTATCCCACTGTGCTTTCTAAATTTGGTTGGCTTTACTTAATATACATGTAGATTGTATGATACACACACACACACACACACACACACAGATATTGTACTGGTAGATTACATGATATCTCCTATCTATACTATGAACTTGCATTTGAGAATCTTTGGTTTTTTGTTTTTTTTTTTTAATGCTTTTTTGAAACAAGGTCTTGCTATGCAGTCCAGGCTGGCCTTAAACTCACTTTGTAGCCCAGGCTGATCTCAAACTTGCAAGGGTCCTCCTGCCTCAGCCTGCTGGGATTACAGGCATGCACCACCATGCCCGGTGAGAATCCTTGTTTTAAATGAAAATCAGATTGTCTTTTTAGGAGGAAGGGAAAGCTAGAGGATGATTAGCCTTTGCTTGTGTCAGATGCTCTCTGAAAATGATAAATTAGATGAGGGAAACATGGAGAAGGGTGAGTTACTGTCTTGAGATCTCCAAAGCTATTGGGTGCATTTGTGGGACTAGAGTTGAGCTCCGTGAATGCCCCCTGTTTTATTTTCCTTGCTGCACTGTACTAAAGCTCCTCTGACTTTGCGTTGACAGTGTTCTTTCCCTTCACTACTGCATGTCCTGCTGTAGTTGCTTCCTTTCTGTTTTATACAGTCTAAGTTCCATTTTGATTGAGGCCCTTCCCTTAGCCTGGGATGCTTTTCCTTCAGCTCCTAGATGGCTGACACTGGGTGGTGTGTTATAAGAAACTGCTAGCCTGGGAGCCTGGGGTAGGAGTTGTAGTTTTGCTGCTACGTTTTGACTTAGCAGTCAGTACACTTTTGAAACATTTTTTTCATCTTTATTAGTACATGTTTGCAGTACACAACGATTACGCTTCTCATGAGGAGTTGGTGATGGACAGAAACTATCTCGATTCTTTTTCTGTCCCTTTTCCCCTCCTTCCTCCCCTCCCTTCATCCTTCGGTCCCCTTCCCCTTTGCAGAAGACCCATCTTCGTGTTTCCTGTTATCTTTCGTTTTGCTGTTTGTTTATATTTTAGGTTCCGCTTATAAGAGAAATAGCTAAGCTTGTGTGTCTGATGCATTTCACTTAGCAGCTATACATACTACTCTTCTGGCCTCATTTTCTTACAGGTGAAACCAGATGAGGTCTGGGTCAGTGCTTCTGTCTCAGCGGGAGTTATTTTAATCCCCTTTGCTTTCTCTGCCTTTAACAGCGTCTGGAGGCAGTTTGGGTTTGTCACGGCTGTGTGTGACGGGACAGCTGTCAGCTGGTGGGTAGAGACTGAGGTCGCTGCTGTATGTTTACAGTGTACAGGAGAGGTTCCGCGACAGAAGAATTATGCACTCCTTACTGTCAGCAGTGTTGGAGTTGAGAAACATGGATGTACACTTATGGTCCATTTCTGTTTTATGATTTAAAATGTAAACATTTAAATTATTTTCTTTCATGATTAGTATTTTTAGGGATTAGTAAAGAAAATGTCTTTAATGTTTTTCAGTAATATTTGGTGAAGATGTTGCCTTTGGTGGAGTCTTCAGATGCACTGTTGGCTTGCGAGACAAATATGGTAAGTTAATGCCTGTGTGAACAGTTTTCTTACTACGTTTCTACCTAAGATCTTGCAAATGCAAAATACACCCATTCAGCTCCCATATTCTTGCTGAATGGATTTCTTTTCATTTCCATAGCTGCCTGCAGAGCCCTGTGGCACAGATTTCTCTAAATGTGTTTTAACTCCAGCATCCTCTGATCTAGTTCATATGCCATATATTATAAATCCCAAAATATTCTTCATTAAGTGCATTGTTTATCATATCATTTAACTGTTCAAGAACAATGGAGAGACTTATTTTTAAAGGAAGTGACTTGCAGGACTGTGGGGGCTGGCACGTTTATAGGACACGTTGGCAGCTTGTCTGTTCAGTTTTGAGGCTAAATTCTTTTTTGATTGGGAAACTTTAGTCTTTTTTCTTAATACCTTAAATTGATTGGATGAGACCTACTCATGCTGTAAAAGGTAATGTCCTTTGTTCAGCATTGCTGATTTAAAGGTTAGTCACATCCCAAAAGCATACTTCACAGCAACATCTGATCTTTGCTTTCACCACGTAACTCGGCACCACGGTCTGGCCAAGTTGACCTCAAATTCAGAGTCCTTCTTCCTCCTCCATCTCAGCTGTTCTTTTGCTCCTTTGCCTGGCATGCTGGCGTGTAATTCACTTCTACCTGTGGTTTCATCTGACTCAGACTTAGAGCCATCAGAGCGCATTTTGGACCATCCTGTAAGTCCTACCCCTCTGCTGTGCAGTGTAAGGAGTCTGTCTCTACCCCTTGCCATTAAGGATGCCTGCAAGGAAGACCTGACGTTTCCCTATCTTGTTATATTTGTCCCTACCCTGTTGTGCTTATGTGTGTGCAAAGGGCAGGGGGTGAGGGGCCTTAAGATGTTTTTTGAGTAGTTGTTTCTTTCCCTATTGCACTATTTCTGAGGTTATGTTGTAGCTACATCCAGGACACCACAGCACATTCCATCTTACTTACTGGGAACTTCCAGCTTGTTCTTTTGCTTTCTGCTACAGCAAGCTGGGTTTCTAGATTGAGTCCCTCTGCTTCTTCCTAGCTGTCTGTTCTCACCTATTTAGTTTGACATAGTTGGTCAAAGGCTTATTTTTTCTGCTCATTGAGACTTCTACAAATGTTTAGATCTTAAAAAAAATTAAACACTTTCTGTATTTGGTTTCATCAGAAATAATACATGTTTGGTATGGACAATTTGGGGAAAACAGAAAAGCATAAAGGAGAAAATAAAAAAAAAATTGCTCATGTACTTCCAGAGATATCTGGACTGTGCTTGGATATCTCAATGGATATTTAAACTGTAGAATGATACTTTTACAACTTAGTCTTTTCTCTGTCTGGTGTAACTGTATGGTTCTTCCTGCCTCGGTCCCTGTGGTGGCCTCTCAGGTGCTTGTCTAAGCTGGCGAGTCCTTGCCTTTCTGTCTGCCCACGTTCTCATCCATGGGACTCCGGTTGCTCTAGCCATTCGATCTGAGGCATTTCATCCAGGCGTCCTGCTGCTCATAAGCTGTTGGTGTCTGAGTTTCCAGACCTCTGTCCTGGCTACAGATCCCTATGTTCACATCTTCGCCTCACGCTTCTATACTCACTTGAATTGCACCATGTTGAGGGCTAAACTCACTGCACCCATTCAGCAGATCTGTGCCTCCTGCTGCGTTTCCGATGTGGACAAGTATGCCACCATCAGTTCAGTTATGCAAGCCTGAAACCAGGGAGGACCTGGTGTTTTCTTTTTTCTTACTCCCCACATTCAGTCTAGTCCTGTAATTTTATCTTCAGCATGTGTCTGTAACCTGGCCTCTTGTTTTGGTTCTTACTGTCCCAGGACTTCAGATCTTTCCTTCCTCTCCCAGAGAAGGTTTGTCTCTCTCTCTGGTAATCACCATCCCCCTTTGGTCTCACATTTCTTCAGTTCCTTCCCCGTCTAGTTGTCAGTGTTAGCATTTTAAAAATGCACATTTCTTAGCACGATGTACCAAAGACTGAGATTTACTGGGCTTCATCCACTCCAATTTTCACAAATTTTGGGTTATGGATTCTTCTAAGTTCTCAGTTGTTTTGGGCACACTATCTGGATCTCTAACCCACAACTGCTTACCTGGAGAAATCTCATTTTAGAAGGTTCTCTGTGAATCTATTCTTGGTACTCCAAGTTGACTCTTTTTTTGCAGGTATTTATTAAATGAGTACTGTTGAGTGAACTTACCCTTTGTTCTGTAACCAGAGAGACCTCTTGCCTTAGAATGGGGTTTTCTGGCATTTTTAAAATGTATTTTAAAAAATTAAAGAAGGAAAGCATATTAACAAACAGACATACATTTACAAGCCAGCATGAGAACAAAACAAGCAATACTGAATTACAGACAAAGTTGTAGGAAATTAACAGTGGTTGTTGTGTCTCATATTGATATCTTCAAAGTAGTTTCTTATTAAAACAGAGACATGAAAAATTGATCAAATAATTAATTATTAACTGATCCATTCAGTAAAGCGATAGAAGTCAGTAGTATAACTATGTTAGCTATCTTGTGCATACATATGTACATAGTTTCCCTTTCTTTCTTTCCTCTTTTCCCTCATCCCAGTTGCTTTTTACTTTCGAGCAATTTCCTTTCATTTCGCGTCTATCATACCTCCTAATTTTTACTCTTTCAGATTCTTATACTAGTGAGACAATACTTTGCTTACCCATGGAGGTGTGATTTATTTCACTTATGAGTTTGGTCTCTAGTTGTGACCATTTACCTGTAAAAACCTCGAGTTTATCTTTCTTATAGCTGAATAATATTCCATTATATAAAAATACCACAATTTTTTATCCATTCTTCAGTGGATGGACATTTGGGTTGCTTCTACAATTTAGCTATGACAAATTGCACTGCTATAAACATGGGAGCACATATATCGCTGTGATAAGATGTTTTCAGTTCTTCTGGGAAAATACCAAGAAGGGGAATAGCTGGATTTAATGGGACCTGTAGACCTAGTTTGCTGAGGAATCTCCAAACTGATTTCAACAGTGGTTTCACCAGTCTGCATTCCCACCAGCAGTGGAGAAGAGTTCCTGTTTCTCCACCGCCTTGCCAGCATTTGTTACTGGTTGATTTCTTAATGATAGACATTCTTTCTGGGGTGAGGTGAAATCATGTTGTTTTTATTTGCATTTCTCAAATGACTAATGATGTTGAACATTTTCTCATGTATTTGTTTGGCATTTGTATTTGTTTATCTGAGAAGTGTGTATTCATCTCAGATGCCCATTTCTGGATTGGGTTTTTGAGTTTTGGGGGGGCAGATGTTTTTTAATCCTTTATATGTTCTAGATAAAAGATGTTTGTCTGAGGGAGAGTCAGCTAAAATTTTTTCCCAATTTGTGGGTTTTCTTTTTACATGCTGGTGATTTCTTTAGCTGTGCAGAAACTTTTCAGTAGGATGAGATCCCAGTTGTTGATTCTTTGAAGTATTTCCCATGTGGCTTGGCTTTTGTTCATGAACTCTGCCTATTCTTATGTCTTCCAGGTTTTTACCTACTTTCTCTTCCAGTTGATTTAGTGTTTCTATTCTAATATTGAGACCTGTGATCCATTTTGATTTGAGTTTGGTGCATTGTGGTAGACTTGAGTCTATGGCAGTCTTTGGCAAGTGGCAAGCCAGTTTTTCCAGCACCATGTATTGAAGTGTCTGTCTTTCATCCATGAGTTGGTTTGGTCCATTTGTCAAAGATTAGGTGGCTGTGTGTGTGTGGTTGTGGCTGCACTTTCAGTCTGTTCCACTGATCCTCTGGTTGGTTTTTTAGCCAGCACCGTGTTAATTTTATTACAGTAGCTTTGTAGTATAATTTCTGGTCAGGGATTGTGATTCCACCTGACTTGTCTTTGTTGCCCAGGATTGCTTTTGCTGTTCTGGGTCTCTTCTGGTTCCAGATGAATTTAAGGAATGTTTTTTCTAGATCTGTGAGGTATGCTAATGGTAGTTTAATGGGAATTGCCTTGAAACTGTACAACAATTTTGTGCCGTTTTCACAATGTTGGTTCTTCCTATCCATGAGGAAGAAATATTTTTCCATTTACTGAAATCTCTTCGATCTCTTTTTTTCAGAGTACTGTAGTTTTCATTGAATAGATCAATTTTCCTTCTTTTGTTAGTTTGATTCCTAAGTATTTCAGTTTCTTCAGTGCTATTGTGAAAGGTATGGTTTTCTTAATTTCTCAGTCTGTTTGTTGTTTGTATATAGTGTTGTGGCAAAAATCAGAAATCGGGTCAAACTCTGCAGGGGATCCAAAAACTCATTCAGAACAAATGGAGTTTTAATTAATTTTAATTTAGGATCAGTTTGGACCGGTCATTGCCCCCCCATTCCCGACAAGAGAATGTGGCACTTAACTGCCTTTGTTCTCATCTTATATACATTTTTGGTTTCCATGGTGATAGATTGGAATGTCTAGGCCTGGCCATAGTTGTTTACCTTGCACCATGTGACCAGGTCAGGCTCTGGCCATAATGATATACATACTTTAACAATTCAGGCAAGGAGAAAAATTCCAGGACAAAGTCAGAACTGCAAAGTTAACTCTTTACAACTCTTCCAGGATGTTTCTCAAGATACATTTTGAGGCTTGTCTATCTTAAAATGTTGTGCTAAAAGTCACCGCCCATTACAATAGTAATGCTGTTGATTTTTGAGTGTTGACTTTGTGTCCAGCTACACTACTGAATGTGATTAATTGAAGGAGTTTTCTTATTGATTTTTGGGGTCTTCCATGTAGAGTATCATGTCATCTCCAAATAGTGATAATTTCACTTCTTCCATTCCTATCCTTATTCCTTTTATTGCTCTGTCTTGTCTAACTGCTCTGGCTAATGCTTCTAAAACTGTTGAGTAGGAGTGGTGACAGTGGACATCCTTGCCTTGTTCCTCATTTTAAATTAAAAGCTTTCAGTTTTTGTCCATTTAGTATGATGTTGGCTGTTGGTTTGTTGTAGACGGCTTTGATCAGATTGAGATAAAGACCATCTATTCCTATTTTTTGTAGGGTTTTATCATGAATGTGTGTTGGACTTTGTCAAAAGCTTTTTCTGCATCTATTGAGATGATCATGTGTTTTTTGTCTTTGGTTCTATTGATATGGTGTATAATATTTATTGATTTGCAAATACTGAACCATCCCTGCATTCCTGGAATGAATCCATCTTGGTCATGGTGTATGACTTTCTTGATGATTTGCTGCATTCTATTTGCTAGTGTTTTGTTGAGTATCATTGCATCTGTGTTCATTGAGGAGATTAGTTTGTAGTGGCTTTCTTGGTTGGGTCTTTCTCTGCTTTTGGTATCAGTATAATACTTGCCTCCAGAAATGAGTTAGGGAGAAATGCTTCCTTCTCAATTTCATTGAAGAGTTGGAGGAGTGTTTGTATTAAATCTTCTTGGAATTTCTTGTAAAATTCTGCTGTGAATCCATCAGGACCTGGGCTTTTCTGTTTTGGTAAGTTTTTAATCACATTTTCAATCTCATTAATTGATATGGAGTTGTTCAGGATTTTTATATCTTCTTGATTCAGCTTTGGTAATTCGTATGTATCTAGGAATCTGTCCATTTCTTCAAAAGTTTTCTCTGCTATTGGAGTAAAGATTTTGAAAGTAGATTTTAATGATCTTTTGAATTTCTGTAGGATCTGTTGTGATTTCATTCTTTTTCATTCCTTATTGCTTCAATTTGAGTTTTTTCCTTTTTTTTTGATAAGGCTGACTAGGGGTTTATCAATTTTATTTATTCGTTCATAGAACCAACTCTTTGATTCATCTATTTTTTGTGGTGCTTTCTTCATCTCAATTGCATTATTTTCTGTCCTGATGTTTATAAGCTGCTCCCTTCTTTGGGCTTTAGAAGAAGACTTCTTCTTCTAAAAGTTTGAGGTGCAGCATTGGCTATTTATTAGTTCTTTTCTGTTTTCCTTATATGTGAATTCACTGCTGTAAATTTCCCTCCAAGGACTGCTTTCGTTGCATCCTACATATTCCAGGAAGTTGTATCTGCATTTTCATTCGTTTGTAGGTACTTTTTAATTTCTTTAATTTCTTCTGTGACCCGTTGGTTGTTCAGGAGGTTGTTACTTAATTTCCAAGTATTTATGGAGTTTTTGGAGTTCCTTTTGTCATTAATTTCCAATTTCAATGCACTGTGGTCAGATAACCTCCATGGATAATTATAGTTCTCTTGCATTTTGGTAGGTATGCTCTATGGGCTAGAATATGGTCTATTTTAGAGAAAGTCCCATGTGCAGCTGAGGAAAATGTGTATTCTGATGTTGTGGTGTGAATCTGTATACAACTACTAAGTCCATTTGTTCGCAGATTTGATTCAGATTTTATTATTTCTTTTTTTTTTTTTTTTTGCGGTACTGGGGATCGAACTCAGGACCCTGCGCTTGCTAGGCAAGTGCTTATTCCACTGAGCTATATCCCCAGCCCCTAGATTTTATTATTTCTTTGCTGATGTTTTGTCCCATTAACCAACCTATCTCTGTGTCAAAGGGGTTTTTCCTGTCGGTTAAGATTTGTCTTACAGAGTTTCGTGCTCAAATATTTGGTGTATATGTGTTTAGGATTGTTATCTCTTCCTCTTTCAGTTTTCCCCTAACAAGTATGTAGTGACCTTCTTTATCTCTTTCAACTGTTCTTGGTTTGAAGTTTACATAGTATGCAAACATAATAGCTACCCCAGATTTTTTCTGAGTTCCTGTTGCATAGAGAGTTTTTGTTCATCCTTTGACTTTCAGTCTGTGGATTTCCTTTTGAGTAAAATGTGTTTCCTGTACAGAGAATATTGTGGGATTTTGTTTCTTAATCCACTCTGCTGGTCTATTTCTTTTGACTGATGAATTGAGGCCATTTACAGTAGTGGTTGTAACATATGTAGTGGCTTATTATTGTCATGTTATTTACTTGCTGGTGGTTTCCTTCTTTTTCTACCTTTTTAATTGCTTGCTCTGCTTGAGGGTTCCTTTCTATTGTTGTTCTTGAAGTTGTGGTCATTTTTTTCTCTGTCTAGAATATTCTTTGTAAGGATGGTTTGGTACTCATGATGTTCTTCAGTTGCTCCTTGTTATGGATATATTTTATTTCTCTGTTAAATTTGAAGGGTAGTTTGGCAGGATACATTAATCTTTGTTGGAAGCTGTTTTTTCTCAGGACCTGTAATACTTCACTCCAAGGTCTTCTTGATTGCATGATTTATGTTGAGAAGTCTGCCATGATTCTCATGTACTTTCCTTTATAGGTGATCTGTTTCTTCAGCAGTTTTTAATGTTCTGTTCTTTTGCTGGAGATCTGGGATCTTATTATATGTCTGGATGTAGTTTTGGTTATGACTAGTTGGAGTTCTATATGCCTTGTTTATTGTATGTCAGTTTCTGTTTCTATGCTTGGGAAATTTTCTGCTTTATTTCTGCAGATATTCTTTTTATGTCATTTGTGTTGCTTTCTGCTGTTTCATTGATTCCTATTAGTCTTACATTTTTTTCTCTTTTTCTCATCTTATAGCAGTTGAATTGAGTTTTCCTGGTTCCTTTTTGTTTTAAGAGATCCTTTCTTTCATGATCACTAGCTGCCATGCTGTTTTTTGTGATCTGAGATGCTATCTTCATCTTCATTCAAGCTGTTTTACCAGCTTTCAGTGAAAGTTTTGATTTCCCGAACATCTCTTTGAATCTGTTTCGTGTGTTCTAGTTTATTTCTATATTGTTCATTTAATGTTTTCATGAATTGCCTATGCACATCTATTTTTTATATATATTTCTTCTTTAGATGTGCTGAGTGATTCTTTCATTATTATTGTCATTCCATTTTTGTTTGAGAGATTATTTCTGATTTGATGTTTTCTGTGGCCTCATGGAGTTGTTTCTTCACTTCCATTGCAATCCTTTCAGCAATTTCAGGTGTGTGTTTACCAAGTTTTCCATTGTTGGTGTCTTCTAGACTTGTTCTGCGTGGGGTGGAGTTCTGAGATTGCATTTTGGCCCTTTGTCTTGTTGTAGTTGATGCTGGAGGCAGAATGTCAGTCTCCCTCTTCTCTCTCTTTTTTTCCCCTCTTCTCTGGTAGCTCACCAAGAGTTGATGGTGTCCCTAGTTTTCCTGGTGGTCAGGATTGCCTCTCAGTATCCACTGAGATGTGCTGTTAAGTCCTGGGTGTTCTGGCAAATGGTGAAGTGTGCCTTGTTTCCTAGGTCTCAGACACGAATTGGGATGTCAGCCAATGGTAGACTGGTCCAGTGTTCCTTTTCAGCTCAGGGCATTAGTATGACTCAGTAGCAGGCTACAGTGGTGACACAATTACTGACTGGTAGTCCTATGCTCCCAGGTATCTCATTGCACAGGCAGAGCAGAGACACAAATCGAAGGGTCAGCGGTGCGTGGACCACCTGACTCCGGGTGTCTCCAGGCAGGTCAGGATGTACTCAGTAGCCAGATGCAGACTGCACTGGTGGTGATCGTGGACTGCCTGTTTTTATGACCTCCAGGAGGTCAGGGCGTGCGTAAAGCCCAGATGTGAACCGCGGTGCTAGCAGCCCATGGAGCACCTGCCCTAGTGCCTCAGGCGGCCCAGGGCATGCACAGGGGGAGCCCAAACGTGAACCCTGGAGGGTTGGCAGTTCCTGGGCCTTCTCAGTCAGAATCTCCGGTCTCCCCTGGGTGCTCGGAGGGTGGAGACACAGCCTGTAAGGGTGGTGGGGTCCTGGGTCTCCGGCTTTGCCTCCAGGAAGTAGGGGCAATCACAAAGGGGGTTTTCTTGACTCTATAATTATTTTGGGTTTGACTTTTTTGTTTTCTTAAAAAAATAGGTCAAAACCAGAGAAACTTTGAGGAAAAGTTCAGTACTCTTAGAGGACACATGCATGTTTGTGTTTGCATGGCAGTGAGCTGAGCTAATGAATGGCTAATTACCTTTTAGCTTTCTGTCAACAGCTGCTGTGATTTTTTACAACAATTTTAGGACTACGCAATGAATCTTTTAATAACAGCTTGATCAAGATGGACAAATCACTGCTACTCTCTTAGAACAGGGAACTTCTGTTTTCAGAAGTGACTTACAGTGATATTTGTATATATGCATATAGGTATATATTTATTTTCTTGCATATTTAAAAAAGAAAAACAGGACTAAAAATTATACTTACTTTTACAATCTCTGCTCTTTTGAGGATAGGCCAGGAATTTTGAGCTATACAGGTAGATCTTTGTTTAGCGCTCATTTTTTTAAGCTAAAGTAATTTGCATTTAGAAGAACTAAAAAAGTATATTGACAGGGTTAAATAAATTGCATGAAATGACTTAGTAACAAAACCTTCCTTAGTAACGAAACCCTTCTGGCCTTCGGAGCAGAGTGCTGAGCAGGAAGGCCTCACCGTCAGTAGGTGGCAGTCTGCGCTTTGTGATGAGGCTGTCACAAACCATTTTATGTTCCATCGGAAGATAGAAGTCCAAGGGTCTCAGGTTTACTGACAGAGTGTTGTAAAATGGGCAACTGTTTAACATTAAAGTGAAGAAACTGGATAATTAGAGCCTATGCTGTGCAAAAAAGGAGCTACTTAGTCTTGGCGATCATCCAGCTCAGATAATGTCACTGCAGTGCTGCCTGCTCTTTCCCTTGTCTTTTGACAGAACAAAATAATGTGAAAGCCTTGAAATTGAAAAGAAATGGAATAGTGTGTCCCCATTAGCTCAGCGCATACCCAATGGCAGCTGTGCATTGTTCAGGCGATAAGATCTCTATAAGGAGCAACAGTTGGATTTAGGAGAATCCTAGGGAAGCGGGTGATGGGAGAGGGCCTTTCCTGGTGGGAGATTTGCAGAGCGTGTGTGATTGTATGTTGAATGCCCCATGCATATACAGAGTCTGTCTTGACTGTTGCCAGGCTCTTTGGCAGGGTGTTCTAGAACGTGCAGTAGGGCTGGTGCATCAGGTTCCATGTGTGCTCTTAACACTATTTCAGAGTGTTAGCTATATCGCCAGGCTGTGGCCCTGAGAGTGTGTTTGGCCCTCATCTTGGAGGAAGATGGGTGAGAAAAGGTGCAGTAGAGGACTTGCTGAACGAGCCTGCAGGCCCGAACGTCTGCCTTTTCGTGGACTTGATAGTTTTCCATTACTGTATTCATTCCTGCACACCACAAGCGCAACTATCCTAGCTGTTTGGGGAAACTAATATAACCACTTACTTGTTTTCTTACGTAAATATCGAAGAAGTTGTATAAACAGATACTGTAATACACTGACGTCAGGAAGACAAACTAGGACAAGTTTGTGGGGGAAGCAAAGTTTCATCTCTGAAATGCCAGTATTTTGGGAGTTGACCTCGGACCGCAGTGTCCTCCTCAGTAAAATGTAGAGGAAGGACAGCAATTCTCATGGATAGTTTTACACAATTTCAGATACTCTTCGTGGTCTTACTTCTTTTTGAAAAGAACACACTTTCTTCATGCATAAATTCCCTTTATATTTAGGAGTTCATGAATGTAGCAACTGTCATATCTCCTTGGAACCAGAGGGTACTTCATGCCATTAATTTCTCTTAAGAAGTAGAGTAGGTTATGAATTTGAGGATATAAGTGAAACTTTGACAGTTCTCTTACACCTTTACATAAATCATGAAATGAACATCTTCAACAGAATAGGTGGTCTTCTAGTATATATTTCTGCTACAAAAAAAGGTTTACTTGAATGATAATCACTTCGGGACTTAGTTTCAGGGTTCCACAGAATGGCTGTCCGTGAGGTGAGGACTTGGTATCAAATTGAGTGATTGAAACAAATTTTACTGAAAATCTTGATAAAGTTTATGAATATTTCACAGGGAAATGGAATGCATCACTTATTCCTTCTATTTGCAGTAGATTTCTGACTTACAAAGCAAATTTAGTACAAGATACAGACTGTAAGATATTTTCGTGTGCCAGGAATTTGGTAAGAACAGGTATTACATTGGTCTAAACTTTTTTTCTTCTTTCAACATAGTTGTTAAGGTATTGTTCACTTTAAGTGATTCTCTTATTTCCTGAGTATCAGGCACTTCAGATTGCTCCTGATATTACAAAGTTCCTTTGTGTTTCTAAAAGTGCACGTGTGGTGGCACTGGATGAACCTGTTTAATATGGCTTATTTCCTTTTGATTTTTGATTTTAAAAATTTAAAAAAGCTAACAAAACAACAAGGAAGACAAAAGTCAAAACAACACAGAAACAGCATAAACGATATATGACCTCAAAACAAAATGATAGGAATTAACAATGGTCGCTACATGACATGTGTTATCTTCAACGAAGTTGCTCAGTCCACCAAACATAAGAATGTAAGATCCATCAAAATTAAAGACAGTAACAATAAAAAAAAACAACATTGGAAATGGTGCAGCGCTTCACTGTACAAGATGGTTCAACAATGGTTCTTATACCGCATATTGTTGTTTTCAGAGCATTTGTTCTGGTTACCAGATTGAAGTGTGATTGTGGCCTTTTTCCTTGCAGTGCTCTTTTTAAACATTTACTTTACTTAAAACATCATGGTAAAAATTCATAATGTAAAATTTGCCATTTTAATACGTTTTGAAAATTTCCAGAGATTACACGTAAATCATCAATGAGACATGAAGACAATGTGTAGCATCACTGGTTAGTGGGGAAATGCAAATCAAAGCCAGCAGGGGTATATGCTTCCTAGTTATTAGGATGCCATGACCAAGAATAAAAAAATAAACAGAGTAAGTGTTGGTGAGGACTTGATGAAACTGGCACTCGTGTGCACGGGAGACAGACAGTGGCGCAGCTGCCACGGAGGTGGAGTGTCAGCTCCCCCAAAGTTAGAATCATCTTAGGACCCAGCACTGTGCGCTTCCTTTACCCTAGCTTTTATTCTCTGGAAGGAGTTGCTCTAGAAAATGGGATTCAAATATCGGCACATACTTCATTTACATAAATTTTCCTCATTTATTGCTTTGATGACTTTTTGTGAATTGTTATTCCCAATGCAAGATTTTAGATGTACTAAAATTCTAATTGATACAAGTGATTGCTGTATTCTAATTTCTCTAAAAATCAAAGTGAGTGTTGGAGCTGGGCATGGTGGCGCACGCCTATAATCCCAGCACTTGGGAGGCTAAGGCGGGAGGATCATTGCGAGTTCGAGGCCAGCCTGGGCTACAAGGTGAGCTTAATGCCAGCCTGAATGACATAGTGAGACCCTGTCTCAAAAAGACAAAAACAAAAAACAAAACAAAGAAAAAGAAGTGAGTGTCCTCACAAGGTGGCCTATTGATCAGTGGCTTAACAAATAGCATTTAAGAAAATAAGATATTTAACACATTTTGTTATCAGACCTGAGGATATACCTGGTCTACTTTTCAGCTGGTGGTGATTCTGGCAATGTCTAGAGACATTTTTGGTTTTTGTTTATCACCACTGAGGGACAGCACTGGCCTCAGTGGGGTTAGATCAGGCTGCTGCTAACTATTCTGCCCTGTGCTAGACAGCAGCTCTCCTTCTCCTCACAGAACTGTGGCCCCCATCAGTTACACTGAGGTTGAAAAGCCCAGATCTGGCCCATCTCCACATAACGTAGAAACTGAAGTTCTGAGGTTACTGCTAGCAGCCTATGCAGTTCCCTTCGTGTGGAAATGTGAGAGATCTAAAGAATGCTAATTAAGCAAAGCTGGAGCTTGTTGATTATGCATGGAGTAAGATGAAACCCGTTATCAGAAACCTGTACTAAAAGGTTGGGAAAAATGTCCTTTTGTGCTTCTCTTTGAACAAGATTTTCTGAGTGCCTTTGGTTGTTCTGCTTCTGCTTTAACTATTTTGTTCCATAATCCATTAAACAATAAATGTTAGGGCTACCAACAAGTGTTCTCTTTGACCTTTTAATCATCATTCAGAAGGTTCTGCCCTGAGGCCTTGACAGTGTCTGTCTTTCAGATTTTCAAATGTGAGTAACAGTGGTGGGAGGCGTTAGGAGATAGATTTGGATTAACATGGACTAGGAGAAATGAGATTATAAGTAATTATTATCAGACAGTACAAAATTGATTCGTGTCTTTTAAAACTTCACAGTTGAACTCAAATTATAAAGAACAAAGTAAAGGATAGATAATAGGAAGCGGGGAAATTGGCATTTCTCGGAGAGAAGGGGGTCGCGAGATGGACAGAGGGAGAAGGAAGGGATGAGAGGGATGTGTACCGCTGACTCCACATGAGGAGCGCAGGTGTTACATTCTGCACACGCGTGCTAACAAAATTTTAGAAAGAGTTAGAAAATTGGTAGTTTTTATTTTATTAAAAGCAACTTGCCAGTTGTCTTGGTTACTTTTTTCTCATTGCTGAGACAAAATACCCAACACCCAAAATGAAGGAAGGAAAGGTTTATTTAGCTTACAGTTTGTGGAGGTTTCGGTCCATACTTGGCTGCTTCAGAGGCAGAGTGGCACACGGCAGAGGGCAAACTGTTCATGGTAGCAGAGCACAGCAAAAACAACCAGAGCAAAAGGGAGGAATCATTGCAAGCAGCCTCTTCTCTTCCCTTACACTGTAAACAGCCTACCTCCACCCAGGGGGCGTGTAGCTCTCACACAGTCTCCATGCCCTCCTCTTCCACAGGCTCAGGATGTGTACAAAGTAAGCACCCTGGTTTCCTGCTGAATCACTCAGCCAAAACTCTAGACTCCCCAAGTTGACACAATGTATCAACCATAACACCAATGCATAGCATAGCTTAGATCAGACCAGCTACAAAAATATTCTTTTTCTCTTTCAACAGCATTTTGTGTTCCTTGATTTCAGTTTCTCAGAGGTCCTTGGGGATTATCTCTTTAATACTTCTACCAAGTTCCTCAAAATTAGAAAGAAATTAGCAGTAAAGATTGTTATTAAATATAGCCAATACAGACTTACCAAATTCTTAGAACTGAGAGAGTATCACTACCACAATTCTTTTTTTTTTTTTTTTTGTCTTTGAGACAGGGTCTTGCTATGTAGTTCAGGCTGGTTTTGAGCTCACTTTGTAGCCCAGGCTGGTCTCAAACTCGCAATGATCCTCCTGCTTCAGCCTCCCGGATGCTGGGATTACAGGTGTGTGCCACCACGACCTGGCCTCTACCACTGTACTTATCCAGCTGTTCAGATTGGTCAGTAATATCTGAGAATGCTTGGATATTTCCTTCATATTTTGTTAATGTAAAACAGATCACAAAGTCTGTTAAATTATACCTGAGGGTGCCTTTTCTTCTTGACCATTCTTTTCAGAAGTTGTGTGCAGAGTGGCTGTGGCTCTGTGGGGCAACTTGACACTGTGTTCTGACCCTGAATTGTTATGTAATGGGCGGCAACTTATAGCACAACGTTTTAAGATAGACAGGCCTCAAAATGTGTCTTGAGAAACATCCTGGAGGGATTGTAAAGAGTTAACTTTGCAGTTCTGACTTTGTCCTGGAATTCTTCTCCTTGCCTGAATTGTTATATATATCATTACGGCCAGAGCCTGACCTGGTCACATGGTGCAAGGTAAACAACTATGGCCAGGCCTAGACATTCCAATCTATTACCATGGAAACCAAAAATGTATATAAGATGAGAACAAAGGCAGTTAAGTGCCACATTCTCTTGTCGGGAATGGGGGGGCAATGACCGGTCCAAATTGATCCTAAATTAAAATTAATTAAAACTCCATTTGTTCTGAATGAGTCTTTGGATCCCCTGTGGAGTTTGACCTGATTTCTGATTTTTGCTGCAACAGTTATTACTCACCTGAAGTCGCCTTACTCTCAGGAAGCTTGAATCTAAACAGCTAGATAATTCTACACTTGAAGTTCTAGCTTGGAACCCACTGTTTAATGCATTTAATGAAGTTATTAAATCATGTAATCATGATAATAATAATGAAACTCACTAGGAAAAATCATTTCCTAATCACACTAGAAACAGCCAGTACAAACAGCCTTTCGTGGAAGATAGTGCCGATGTCGTTGGCCCGATATCTGTTGGGCAAGGCTGCCGGTGTGAAAGTTGGAGGGTTGGCACACAGTGCTTTGTTTTCTGTTCTGATTTAACATAGACGAGATTTCTCAGTTGCTTAGATTGGCAGAGTTGATGAAGGATAAGTTAGGTAAAAGTTGGCGAATGTCATGTGCTAAGAAATCACTTGAGAAGTTTGTTGGACTGCAAGTTTAGTTTCCTAGTGCACAGCTACACCCAAAGGCAGCATTAGCAACAAAGTGCTTGACCTTCTCCGCGGCACCCTGCCATCCCTCCCCACAGGTCCTCTGGCCATCGTCCAGGAGTGGTGGCATTTAGCCAGTCGTAAATTAACCAAAGAATTATTTTTCTGTTGTTTTGGCTCCTTGAAACTCAAGCATTCTTAGTAATAAGGAATTTTGTCTCAATTTCAGGGCAGGCTGTTCATTTAACCCATCTTTTCCTGTTTTCTTGTCCTTGTCTGCTATGGGTTCCAGCAGAAACAAAGAAACTTGCTGTGAAGTCAAAAGGGAGCATGTACACACACCAAATATAACATTATTAATTAAACAAGATCCTATACATGCTAAATTTGAATATTATATTTCATAAAAAGTAGAAGTTCCTCAAAATTCAATGGGAAACTTTAAATCACTGTAGGAACATCTTACTTTTTTAATCAAAGGAAAAAATGGAGCATTTCAAGTGGCATAAACTCATTGTGTTTATTTAAATCTAAATTAAATAAACACTGATACAGTGGTTATTAAAGGGAAAACTTCTTAACCGATTCTAAGTCCAATTAGGCAGCTTAGTCATTTGTCTAAAAGAATTGCTTTTTCTTGTATTTTTCAGATAAAGATTCGTGGAGTTCTGCCCATAGACCATTTAGTTTTAATTATTTTGTCCACATACGTCAAAGATTGTCACAGCTTCTCTCACAGCATATAACTCCTTGCATAAAGAGAGAAAAGTTTTGTATCTCGGCGTACAGGTGTTGCAGTAGATTTGCTGTCTTAATCGGCTTAATTTACCCCTAGGGCTGCTGGAAGGGGGTCAGCAGGGCAGCCTGGACCTGCTGGGAGTCTCCAAGCTCTCCCGCCTTCCCCATGTCTCTCCGATACTTGCAGCAGAGCTGCAGCCAACTGATCTCAGCGAAGCATTCTCTCCCTCTGTTCTTGCCAAATCACCTTCACTTGCCTCCTACTTAGCTACGCTATTCCTTGCCCTGGGGCTTGGGCAGAAGGCTGCTCGCTACCTAGCATAGCTCCCGTTATAGGTGAAAGCGCTGGTAAAGTAAGATGTCGGTAAAATGTGTCCCAATTGCTCTACGCTATGTGATCTGTAGCTTCTGTGTACATTTTACTAAAGAGCAATGGCTGGATGATGCCCCCGCCCGGTGTTCAGATACCCTCAGCAGCTTGCTGTGGCTGCTTTCCTCGTTTGCATTCCACCTCCCCGTTTTCCCCAGAGGAGGTCCCAGGTTCCAAGGATGTGTAGGTATTGTTCCCTTTGAGAGTTCCATGCGTGACTTTTTGTTGAGGGGAAAATTTAACTCATCGGGATTTCCTTGGCGCCTGCGTTTTTGCAGGTCTCTTTCTGGTATTATTGCCATCTGTTTTCGCCTTTGATTTCTAATCAGCTATGAAGGGGTTAGGGCCAATGAGCTACATGTGATTGATGCTCTCTCTTCCAGAGTGCATGGAATCTGTTCTTCTCTTGTGAATCCCTTTTGCGGAGGCTTGAGTGACTAGCTGGTCAGTGTCTTGCCTTCCCTGACCTCTTCTTGCCACTGCTGTGCACAGGCGCAAGGGGACAGTGTGCATTCTCTGGGGACCCCACCACCACCCAAGCTAAGTATCCTCTGTTGCTGGTACAGTGAGAGATGCATCTAAGCTAGTGTTAGTAGGCGAGGTCTTCATCAGTTCTCCCTAACTACCTCATGGATACATCAAATCTGAGTCAGAATAGCAGATCCATTGTGGACCTTTAGTTTCCAACTAGACTGAATTTCCTCAGCTTCTCCAGCATACATATACGGGAGCTTCTGGTGCATGGCAACTCCGTCAGTTTTATGTACTTAGATCAGTGCTATAGTTTCTGCAAAACTAGAAGGTCACTACTCAAATAGCCTTGGTTCCCTTCTTGCATGGGTGATGACTGCTGGCCCAGCTGCTCTCCGGGAGGGAAGGAGCAGCGAGGCAGCGGTGGGCTGAGGTGCTCTTAGTGGGCAGGCCTGGGAATGACTACTGGCGGGGCCAGATGGCCTAGTGAACGTGGGAAGGAGCTAGTTAGTGTCACAGTACTGACCAACAAATTAAAAAAATGACACTGACTTTGTTTAGGCTGGTGCACATTTTAATATGTTCTGGGATTGCTTGGGTTATTTCCTAGTTTCAAAGATTGAATTAGTAGGACCAGGAAATCATTGGAGATACCATCCTTGGAGAGTAGATGCCTTACCATTGTGTACGTACATGTGTGGGGTAAATGTTTACAACATGTCTGCAGACAGCTGTAGAATCACCCTCCACCCTGCTACCCGGCCTTGCACATACGCAACTGTACTGATGCTTAGAACCCAGCCCAGAAATGTGGGGTTATTTGTGTGGGATATGGCTGCGGTGCTGGAGTTTTAAAAGGTCCCTGGGTGATTCAGGTATGCAGCCAGGACTGAGAACTACTGCTCTAGAAAGTGTACAGGTTTTACGATGTTGTTCTTGCCTTTAAGGGAATCACAGTATGCTGGATAGGTCAAAGCAAAATAACACAGAAGGTAAAATAGTGCAAGAATGAAATAACACTATGTAAGAAATGCCAAGAATTTTTTTACATTTAGGCCAAAATTTAAATAACAGTGGGTGAATTAAATGTTCATTGAGCATTTTGAGAGGGAGGGCAATGGCTGAGGCTTCTGGAAAGAGATAGCACTGAATACAGCCATCTGCTTTGTTCCCGTCACCCCTAAGTCCACGAAAATGTCAAGGGAGCGGGGGAGCTTAAAGGCCTTCATCCGCGTGCGTGGGAATGGTATGATCGATACAATCTGAACAAACGTTGGAAGCTGAAAGGTAAAAGGTTTCATAGACTTGAAAAACAGAATCCAGAATGGGCTGCCAAAAACTGGCCTAATTTATATTGTAGAATTATCAAAGTCTCAGAACTTGGCAGTGTCTGGTACCTCTGGGACTAGAAATGGGGCAGAGGGCTGTAGAGTAAGGAAAAGTATTTGAAAGTCGTTTGAAGAAGCTCTCAGATCTCTGGTTTTCTTCTCCCACCTGGCAGTCCAAGGACTTTTCTAGGGAAGCAGTTAAAATCTGCGTGCAAGGAGGTTGCACATGTAATCTCTGTCCTGTGTGGATGTGTGCTCAAGCCAAACTCGGGGTCTCGTACTGTGGAAGAATGGGGGAGTGGGCAGTGGGGGACACGTAGCAGTTGGTGCTATGTGTATGTGCATGGGCACTTCTGTAACAATATAATACAATCCATAATGCTGATAGTAACAGTAGCAACAACTCATTCGGTGCTTTTTACATTCCCAGCAGTGTTTGCGAGAGCTTCACCTATATCAGCTCACCTAATCCTCACAATCCTGGGAAGTTAGTTCCGTTATTACCCCGCTGTGTATAGGAATGGAGGGATCAGGAGCTCAGGAGCTTCCCCGAGGTTCCTCACTGTACATAGGCCTGAGGTCTTCCTTGCTGTGATTAAATCTGACATGGTGGAGAAATTCCATAACAAATTGGTTTCTAATTAATGGTTTTCACTGTACTGATTTTGTATTTTCTTTGCCCATAATAGTTTTACTGATATATGTGCTTGACAAATATAAAAAGTTAGTTTTATAAAACCCTTTTGTTAACAGAAATTCCATGTCATGAGGCCTGTGATTTTTTTTTTTCCTGGTTAAAAATCTGACATATTTTGAGTATTGTCACAGAAGGTGACTAGTTCAGTGATAAAACTGGCAGTTTAATGCATAACTAGCACAGTGAAGAGCTGACTGACGACTGTTAAACTGGGGGAGAAGCAGTTTCCTGACTGGCGTCTGTGATCGCTGTGCTGGGTGAGAAACAGTGTGTCTGAGAACTGCGAGTCTATCTGTGGCTGCACAGCGAAGATAATGAGGAGTCGGTCAGGGAGCACTGATGGGACTTGTGATTCTCTGTAAACGGAAACAAATGGAGGAAGATCTAGGGTCATACTGAGGACTGAAGTTGGAATGAAGGAGAGACTGAAACCTTTCTGTTGAGTGTGGCAGTTAAGGGGCCATGGATGATTTGTCGATTTAAATGAAAGCAATTTTTATGAAAAAGGGAGTGAGGAATAGATTAGAAGAATAAGGCTTCTGGCAGATACGACTACGTCCTGTAATAGCGTACCAAAACAGTATAGGTTTCTTTAATTTTGGAACACTGGGTTCTATTCTGTGCCCGGTGTGTTTCAGTAGGCCGCCTGGTTTGGACCAAATCAGCTGCTCTATGATCTTTTCTGGCTTTGTCCTGACCTTTTGTTTAAAAGTGGACCTGACATTTATTTTTAAAAAGCCTGTATCCACTTTATTTCAAGGGAAGCTCATCCTTCCACATGTGTTTTACTACTTTCCGATCAATATAGGAAGCTTTCTGCTCACATGTTTTATGTACTGTGACTTTTGAGTTCTGTTTACCGCTTGGAGCCTGCTCGTGAGTCCTCCAAACAACACAGATTTAATACTCAGAGTTGTCAAGTTTTGCGCGTTTTACCTGGGGCTTCTCTTTCTACTGTCCCTACTGTCACTGTCTAGTTCAAATCCTATCACTGTTGACCTTAATCACTATAACATGTGTCCAAGATCTTTGTGTGTGCTTTCTAGTTTAATCCATATATATGTATGTGACTTAGTTTTCCCAAAATGCAGCTCTGATCAACACTTACTTGCTTAAAATCACCCAGTTTTCTTAGCCTGGTATAAGATCAGAATGATCTGGCTTCAACTTGTGTTTCCAGCTTCTGGCCCCTTTCCCCCATGTTCTTGTCTGCGTCAACGCTGTCCACAGAGGCCCCTCGTCTTAGGTCCTCTCTGCCTTTCTTGCACTGTGTCTCTCTCATTTTAAACCCAACCTTTGTTTTCAGGCCTTGCCTCCCAGAATGCCTCCCCGCTGTTCCCTGCCCTCTGCGTGTAGCACTGTATCTGTAACTCACTGCACTGCTTCCCCACTCTGCATTAACGTGAGAGTGCAGCTCATCCACCTCTTCCCCTACGACACGCAGAGCAGTGGATGTGCAATTCAGCTCATGGAACAGATGGAAGAACGGAAGCCAGCTACCACGATTTAGAGCAAATAAATGGAATAAAGCGATGATTCATGTAACTGATAAGTGTATTTCATGCATTTTCAACTTGTTGGCTTTCCTGGGAGTGAAGAGAACTGTCTTAGGCTGCATACAAAATATGTAATATAGTCAGTATGTATAACTAATAAGGCATTCCTTTAAAATACTGTGTACCATTTAAAAAAAGAGGCCAACACACGTAAAGCTACTGTGATATTGAACCCTGTTTTTATGAAACTAAGGAATCCTTGTCTAGTTGTCTAGATGTGGTTGAAATTTGTAGTAGTTTCCAAGGAATTTTTGATAGAATTTCCTTGTTCTTGTGCTTCATCCTTGAAAATACTTGTTCACAAATGTACACAATGCCAAGTGACCTAAATAAAGTGTGATTTTTGAAGTGCATTTTTCTCTGGGAACACAGGTCTTACAAAAGTCTAGTAAAGAAACATGATCAAGTTTTTCTTTGAATTGAATGATTGCCACTCCATACATTCCAAAAATTAATAAGTAAGCAACCATTTGTTTTTTCTAGTATTAGTGATATCGTATGTGTAACAATATCATAATTAAAAATCTATACATTTTTGTGCTTCATATATCAAGCTGCTAAAAAAAATATAAACAAACCCAGAACACTGTTACTAGTAAGCACTGGTACCAGTAATTTGTCAGGTTGCACAAGTGCATATAAGATCTAATGCACATGGGTTTGCTCTAGTTGATTGGCAGGCACAGGCGTGTGAGTTAGCCTCGGACACCACTCTTCCCATGTGGTTCTATGTCTCCTGTGCAGTCTATACTCAAGCGCTGTGCAGTTTAGTTTTGAAAAACATGGCTAAAAGTCACATTATAGTGTTAGGAGCTTTACGGTCCTGTGGAGTTGCATTACTGACTGTCTGGGGCTGTGTCTCTCACGGGTTGTGGGCTGAATGTGCCTGATGCATTGTGTGTCAGTGAGTGACTTCGTGTAATTTTCCAAAGCTACTGTGAGGTTTACAGATCTCTCTTAATGTGTATTAGTGGGTTAACATTGTGATGTTTTGGTTGTTGTTGTTTAGAAAGCTTTCAGTTTAACTCAGTTTTTTGATTATGTCTTAGGTATTTCAGTAAGCAGACATCTGTTTTTGAGCTACGTGAACTGTCACTGTTATACTGTTTTTGACAGGCTCGTTAGCATGGGCTGCATGATGTGTATATGTGTATTTACCTAGACATGAATTCATGTACACTTTATCCGAGATTGATGTGGGCCAACTCCAGTACGTTTCCTACTCAGTGGCACATTGATTAGATACGTTAGTGGATTCCCTAGCCTGTTGAATGAGCCCTAGCAGTTCCTTGCTGTTTTCTGATAAATTCTGTTCATGCATTTTCTGATTCTGCTTTTATTTATTCATTGGTGTGTGTAGCAGAAAAATTCTGTAAACAGGTAATTAATTATGTTGTAGAAGTGATGTGTAGGTTTTTTTTTAAATATTATTTTAGAGGAAGAAATACCTAGAACTAGCATAGGAAATTATGATGGTGCAAGTTATAAAAATTACAAAACATTGCAGATTTAGAATAAAGTGATACAATTTACTTTACAGAACCAATTTGTTTTTCTTTTGTCCAAATGTCAGTCATTTGGGGCTTTTATAAGTGCACTGCTTGTGGGACTGTGAAAAGATCATAATCATGGAGTATGTATCTCTGCTTGTATGTGGGCCCTGAATTAGTTCTAATAGCAGTAAGACTGACAGGTATTTTAAAACAGTAGACATATTTAGTGAAATGCTTATTTTCTGTTTAAAGCCGATTCTTCATTCTCTTGAGCTTTGCTGTATTAATAGCTCTTCAGGATGTAGATAGAATTGGTTTACTGTCAGTCTTCTCCTGTTTATAAAGGGGAGAGCTCATTTATTTTTAATGCTTCTTTGTCATGTTGTTTCACTTGCTTTAGAAAAGGGCAGCAACCTATTCTGATAGGGAAGTTGAAGCTATTTATAAATCTAGGCAGGTTAATGGAAATTGACAGCTTGGTAACGTCCCCCTTGCCGATGACGCACATGGGTGTGAGATGATGTTGGCATTCTGTCTTTGCTTATAGTCAGGAATCAGCTGGAGGAATTCATGTGCTTTGAGCTTTGCTATTGACGTAGGTACTGGTACAGATGTGTTTTAGGAAACATCTTATTTCCATATAAATGAAGGAAGATTAAAAAGAAAAATGTAGATGGCTTACCCTTAAATTCCAGCTGGTATCACATGGATGATGAAAATATTTCTTGCAACTTTATGGAAAGACAGCTTTGATTATGTTCAACCACCATGAAGTTGTTACAGGCTTCTGCAGAAATACTTTCCGAATTCATCTTTTTTGGAATCTGTTTGTTCAGCGTCATCTATGTGTACATTTATTGGAAAAATTATATTTTAGCATGTATTTTTCCAAACTTCAATTTCAATCTCTTAATAAGTTCTTTTCTTTTTGCTGGTGCTGGAGACCAAACCAGGGCCTTGCACATGTGAAGCAAATGCTGTCCTGCCGAGGCTTACCCCCACCCTCTCAATAAGTTTTAGATACTTCTGTTTAAGAAATTTATAAGTTAGTTGTGATGGCTCATTCCTGTAGTAGCTGCACTTGGAAGTTTGGAAGTTTGAAACCAGGCTGGGCTGAATAGTGAGTTCAAGTTCAGGCTGGACTACATAGTAAGACCTTAAAACAAAGACACCAACAAACCACAAAAGAAAAAAAATTATAAAACCACATCAACAATCTTGTCAGTTTGCTTTTAATAAAAAATAGAACCAAGACTGAGGTGTTAGGGCAAAGAGCAGGAAGCTCAATGATCAGATGTGGATTTGTAATTTAGGACTAGAGCCCTGGGCCTAGTATGAGGGAAGCCCTGGTTCAGTCCCCGGCACCAGGAAAATAACCACAAAAGGCAGGACCCAGCGGGTTGTTTCAGATCTTACACGACAAAATTGTAGTTTGTTCTGTTTCTCTTATTTTCAGGAAGATGTATCAATGTTTTTCAAGTTTCACTTAAAAGAGTCTAATTTAAACTTAAATGGTTATAATAGTACATATTCCCTGAAGCTCTCCAGATCATCATTGTTTACATTCAGTTTCATTCACAATAAAATGATTTCAAATCATATTGACCATGCTCTGAAATAAGCTTCAGCTTATATTTCATCTCAGAGGACGAGCTGTTGACTGATTACCATTTATAATGTGCTGTCTCTGGGCCCGTGGTCTTGGTCACAGTCAGCTCTGGGAATGCTGGGCTGGTTGTGTACTGTCATATGCATGCTGTTAACCTTTGTGGAGCACTTAGATGTTACAGTGAGCAGCACATAGCTCAGGGACCGACAATGATTTGCTCAGGTACCCGTGGGTAGCAGTGTAGAGCCAGGGCTTGGTTGTGTGCTTGACTGGGGTTGCCAGCCTGTTAGCATCACCTGGCCCTTATTTCTCTGCAGGACACTGGATGCCTGGAAGCACGTGTGGTTTCAGTCCTTGGACTGTGTAATTTCCAGGGCTCTGTAGATACAAAGCTGCAACAGCAGGATTTGTTCTTCAGTCCAGAAGTTGGCTTTGATTTGTCACCTTGTTCTCATCTTCTGGGTGTTGCTTTGAAGAAGGTTAGCGGTGGCCAAGCCTGTTGCTTAGAGTCCCTCTCCGTCCAGAAGTAAACCTCTGTGCCTGTTCATGGTCTTGCCAATGGAACAGCTTGATACTCAGGTTTCTGACCCTGTGACAAAATACCTGCGGCAGTAACTTAAAAGGAGGACATGCTTATTTTGGCTAATGATCTCAAATGCTTTAGTTTATGGTCAGAAGACCCCATGGGCTTTGGGGCTGGGCAGCACAGTATATCGTGGTGGTAGGAGAACACTGTGGTAGAAGACTGTTCACCTCAGGGTGGCTGGGAAGCAAAGGGGATGAAAGGAAAGGGCCAGAGTCCTAATACTTCCCTCATGATCTCATTTCCTTCCACGAGGCCCCACCTCCTAAAGGCACTGCTACCTTCCAGTAACACCACAAGCCCTGACCAGGCCTTCAGCATAGGGACCTTGAGGGACATGCAAGTTTTCAGTCATAATAGATTTTCACTCATAGCTCAGAGCTGCCTGTCCCAGCTCTACCATCAAGGCTGAACTACATTTCCTGCCCTGCCCGGCACTCGAGATAGAAAGAGGGTGCTTCTTAGGGAGTGTTTCAGGGTGCCAAAGCTATCTGCTAGTTGGAGTGCATTGACGTTGGAGATAAACAGGATGCAGTGGGGCGTGGACTTCTCCAGCTGATGCTCCAGGTGCCTTGAAGGACTTGCGAAGTACCCAGTATCTCTCCCAGTGAGTCGTCACGAGCTTATTAACTATGACATGCCTTCAGTGGACAACTGTTAAATCTTACTGATTCTATAGCCATTCTCAAATTTGTTCTTTTTTTCTTTTTTATGGTTTGGGGGTTATTTTGCAAGGTGAACAATACAAGACAGGACACTTATTTTATAAAATTATTTATAATAGTCACCCAAAGAATGATATATGAGAGAGTGCAGAAAATCTGTCCACACACACTATACACCACGAATCCAGCAGAGGGCCTGGATCTCAAAATAATGTCCTGCATGAGTCCAGCTGAAGACCTAGAACCTATAACAATGTCTCCTGCGAATCCAACTGGAGACCCAGGGCCCATAATGATGTCTCATGCAGGCCTGTTCCACATATCTGTGCTGGGAAGGCCCAAAGGTCAATGGTGGAATCTGGAAAGTCTATGCCAGTGGGATGAAGGATCTGTGCTATCAGGCTGAGGGATCTGCACTGCAACCAGGAACTGATGTGCAAAGTGAGAAGCAGAGCTCCCCTGAAAGGTACCACAGCCGTCCTCAGCAACAGTGAGGTCCCGTGCTCCTCTGATGATCAGGACAGCTGGGTTCCCATCAGGAAAGCCAATGTAGCAAGTTTCTCCAGGAGACCAAATAGTGCCCATCTTCCCCTTTGGAGTCAGGAAGTGACTCTCAGAGTGAGGACCAGAACTCCACCAAAGTGAACCGCATCCATTCTCAGTGCCAATGAGGTCCCGAGCTCCTTGAAAGATGAGAACAACCAAGTTCATCAGGAAAACCAGCACGACGAGCTCCTCCAAAAAAACCAACAGCTCCTTACAGCTTCTACCAGTTCCTGACAGCCTTCCTCAGTTCCCAACAGCCTAACTTCTCCAGTTCTGACGCTGCTGGCAGCAGTCCCCAGGTGGGCCTCCCACACCCAGCGCCACGCTTACTCAGTTCAGCTGGGGTTTATAAGTTGACCACCAGTTGTCAATCCACCACAACTTCCTTCACCATTACCCTGATAACACTTTACATTCTTGTAATGGGTGGATTTATGGTTTGCAGAGCACTTATATTTATCTTATCTTGTTTCAATCCTCATTAGGAGACAGAATAGTAATTTTTATCTTAATTCATGGATGAGGAAACTGAAACACAACCTAAAATCACTCAAGTAGGAATTGGTGGAGCCTCACGTGTAAACCCAGGCTTCTAACTCCAGAGCTTACAATTTTAACGACTGTACTGTCTCTTTTTTTTTGTTTTAAATTTCTTTCTTTCTTATTACTTATTTTTAATAGTTACCTGCTTGTAGGACATGATGATTACATTAATCGTAAGGAGTTGTTACATGTGCATGAGACATCCTAATTTTTTAATTTCTTTCTCCTCCTTTCCTCCCACTCCCTCCATATCGGGGACCATGTATGTAGATTAAGGCCCCAACTTACAACCAAATTCTGTTCTGGGAAAACATTTGTAAGTCAGATTCATTCATAAGTCTGATAATGTAAAGTATAAGAAACAAATGTGACTTCCATTTGTATCTGTGAAAGTTAACAGAATTTGTATAAGTTGGGAATTTATTGTATATATACATATGTAATTTATAATGATTATATATAATTTTTGTACCTTTTTGTAGAGTATAAATATCATGTTCCTCATAGGAACTTAGTACATGTACACAGTACATCACAGTACCCTTTTTTTTATCTCATTACCCTCCCCTCTTTCCTCTTTCCTTCCATCTTTGTTCCCTTCCCATATGCTAAAGCTATATCTTGCTGTTTCCTATTTTTTATTTTGTTCTTTATTATTTTGCATTTCTCATATAAGAGAAAGCATGTGATATTTAAGCTTGTGTGTCTGATTTATGTTACTTAGAATTATGGTTTTGAGGTATATCCTTTTTCCTAGAAATGACTCAAATTTATCGTTCTTCATGGCACAGTAGTACTCTATTGTGTATAAATACCACATTTTCTTTATTCAGTCATCTGTTGATGGACGTAAGGCCACTTCCAACATTAAACTATTGTGAGATGTGCTGCTATAAACATAGGTATGTACTTATCACTGTAATATGATGTCTTTAATTCTTTTGGGAAGATATCTATGAGTAGAAGAGCTGGGTTAAATGGAATTTCTAGTTTTAGTCTTTAGAGGAATCTGAGTACTGATTTCAATAATTGTGCTAGTTTATACTCCCACCAACAGTGAAGAAGGATTTCTTTTTGTCCACAGCCTCACTAGCATTTATTATTATTTGATTTTTTGAAGGTAGACATTCTTTGTGGAGCAAGGTGGAATCTCAGTGTTGCTTTAATTTGCATTTCTCTAATGGCCAGCAGTGTTGAATATGTTTTATGTATTGGCTATTTGTACTTCTGAGAAATGTCTGTTCATTTCAGTTACTCATTATTTGACTGAGTCTTTTAGGGTTTTTTTGGTGTGTTCTTTATGTATTCTAGATATTAGTCCTTTATCTTTTGAGTAACTGTGAACATTTTTTTCTCACTGTGTAGGTTGTCTCTTCACACTGTTGGTGCTTTCCTTTGCCATGTAGAAGCTTTTTAACTTGATTTGATCTCATATGTTGATTCTTGGTATTCTTTCCTGTGCAACTGAGGGTCTTCTGTTCAGAAAGGCCTTGCCTTGCTTGTGTATTGAAGGATTTTAGCTAATTTCTGTTCTGATAGATTGTGTTTCTGTTTCAATACGTAGATCTCTGATCTATTTTGATTTTACTTTAGTACATTGTGAGAAATACAGGCCAGGTTGAGTCTTCAGCCTTGTGGATAGCCAGTTTTCCCAGAAAACCATGTATTTAAGAGGCTGTCTTTCCTTCAGCAAAGATTTTTGACCCCTTTATCAGACAGCAGGTAGTTGAGCATGCCTGGAGTTTCTGTGTCCTCTCTTCAGGTCCACTGATCCACAAGTCTCTTTTACTGCCAATACTATGCTGTTTTTATTACTCTAGCATGGTAGGCTAAAGTCTTGAATTGTGTTGCCTTCTGCCTTGCTCTTGTTGCTCAGGATTATTTTTCCTAATTCTAGGTATCTTCTGCTTTCATATGCATTTCGGGATTGCTTTCTCTAATTGTGTGAGGACTGCTATTGGTGTTGTGGTTTGGATTGTGTTGTCTGTTTGTCGGTTTTGACTGTGTTGGTTCTGCCTGTCCAGGAACAAGGGATCGCTTTCCATTTTCTCTCCATCTCTCAGAGGGCTGTAGTTTATGTTGTAGCTTAATTCCTGAGTATGTAATTTTTCTTGATGCCATTATGCAAGATATTGTTTCCTTAATTTCTTTCTTGGTGAGTTTATTATTGGTATATAGCGAAGCTATTGGTTTTTGTGTGTTGACTTTTTATCTTACTGTGGTACTGCATTTGGTTATTAATTCTAGAAGTTTTTGGTGGAATTTGGGGTCTTTTAGGTAGAATATCATGTCATCTGCAAATAATGATAATTCACCTTCTTGCTTATACATGTACATATATCTCCTTTCTTTCAGGAACTCTATTGATTAGGAGCAGTGATACCGGGCATCCTTGTTTTGTTCCTGATTGATGCTCACCAGGCAGTTCCAGACAGAATGAACTGCGCAGGTTGAAACATTCAGTCTTTTCCTGCCTGACTCTGCAGGAGGGTGGTGCTGCCTGCACTGTGATCCCTCTAGCTGCTTCCTATGGAAGGAGTCCCGGGCAAGCAGGGCCCTCCTCTACCCCCTCACAACCATCACTGGAGCATGTCTTTCTGGAGACCTCTGGGGATTCACCTTACCACTCACCTTAGCTCAGCAGAGCTTGGCTGGGGAGGAAGTTCTTTTCTCTGCATTGTGGTCCACCCCTTAACTTATCTGTAGCTGTTAATTTTCCTATCAGTTCCTTGCCATTTCCTGAGGCTCTTTTTCTCCCCCAGTTTGTTATCTTCCAGTGCCTGGATTCCAAATCTCAGAGAGGCTGAATTGCTGCGACTCAGCACTCTGCCATCTGTACTAAATTTCCGTGCGCGCCAAGCCTCCTACTTTAACTTTCAGCCCCATCTTTAATCCGCTCACACTTCTGCATTCTTACCTTGCTTCCCAGTTCTGACTTTGTACCTTGTTTCCTGCCCTGGGTCTCACGTGTGGGGAGGTTTTTTTCAGTTCTCATCCTATCCAGATTGTGACTAGGACCCTAAAAAGAGTTAAGTTTGTGAACTGAAGATATCATTGTATCCGTTTTGTTTGTAGCATCTGGTAATAGCATCTTGTACACACAAGTACACATTGTATAAACGTTTATTCTGTTGGGTAAAAACAGATTATATCAAGTTATATTTCTACTGGATCAGAATCAGAGCCTTTGATGGTGGTAAGAGGTGATTTGGGAGAGTTTTGATGTTATCCCTTGGAAGATCTACCTAACAGGATTAGAAATGTGTGAGAGGGCTTCTTGTCTTATGATAACCTCAGCTTGCTCGCCCTCTGGAGCTGAGTGAGTTTTAACTCACTCATTAGGAAGATAATATCTAACTCATGACAAACTGAGCCTTTTGTCCCAAACCACTTTTCCTCTACTCTTTTTAAGATTTATTTTATAATTTACTAAGAAATAAAAAAAATTTTTTTTAAGATGCCTGCCTAACTTTAAGAGCATAGCAGGCAAATAATGTAAAATGTAATCAGCCCTTACTGATAATTGCAGTATAATTAGAATTACCTTGGTGCCTATAAACTTGATTTTGTCAGTAGGAGATTTTAGTTGAATCTGAACTGACTTGACACTCTTTCCTTAAATGTCCCTTATATACATTTATTTATCTTCCCTATAACTTCTTTTTTAAGAAGAATAAAGGTGGATTGTATAAATAAAGGTGACACTTTACTACCAGTAATGTTTTAGTTTTGCCCACAGGTTTGGAGCTTTTACACTACCTCATCAAGGTGGGAGTGGATGTGTGTATAGTCATTGTTATCATTTTTCACAGAGTAACAGTGCTATCCTGCATGTAATTAATTATACCATCAAAGTTTGAGGCAAGTTTTTAAAGAAACATATTCTCAATTAAGAGTTCGCTTGACCATTTAAAAAAATCGCTTTGCTTTTAAAGGGACTTCATTTTATTTCATTTTGGTAACTAGATTACCTTCTGTGAAAATTTAAACTAGTTATCTTATTTGCTTTAGCTTTCTGGAGAAACATCTGAGGGACTGTTATGACATTGCCCATAAAAACTTTACTACATTTAGATTAGGTGTTTAAAACTATTTTGTATCTGTGGCTGTGGTGTTAAATAATTAAGGTCTAGAACTGGATATACTTTAACACCTATGAGTTGAGTAGTTTACAACAGGCAATTTAGAAAATAAATTTCATTCATCTGTTGAACAATTTTTAAAAAGAATTCTGTGCAGGGACTGTTGTGGATGCTGGAGATGATGTGACGTGGTTGTTCCTACTTGCATCGAAGTGTATCTTCGGGGCTGGGGATATAGCTCAGTGGAATAAGCGCTTGCCTAGCAAGCGCAGGGTCCTGAGTTCGATCCCCAGTACCGCAAAAAAAAAAAAAAAAAAAAAAAAAAAGAAAAGAAAACGAAGTGTATCTTCGGTACAGTGTACCTGCATGCACTGTACTTGGTTGAGTCTATAGTCTATTCAATGTCACACTTACCTGTTATTTAAGTGAGAAATTTCATTACCTATAACTTGTATCTATCTTTTCTACTTAGGTTTTAATACTCTTGCCTGTAGCTTTTTTCAACTAAACTCTTGTCTGCTTGGTTTTGTATCTTATTACTTAGACATACATTACCATATCACAGTTGCCCCAGATATAAATGTCTTTTTATCCCAAAATAATGAATTTATTTAAGTAATATTACTGAGTAACTGCTAAATTCAAGACATTGTGGAGGTTATCATTGGTTGTCAAAAGGTGAATGAAGTGCAGTCTGTGTTCTCAATAGAGGATCTTGGCAATTTTTAATGGAATCATTCATTGCATTGTAGAACTGACTTGGTCTTTGCTGGCTATGGGCACTGTTGGATTTATACCCTGAGTTGTATACTCATTGAGTACAAAAGATGTTTATGTTTAATAAACATTCTTTCATTACACATTTATGAAGCACACACCTTTGCTCTTGGTTGATTTTTAACTTCTTCAGTTTTCCTCTCTTGCCTATTATGATTCCCAAGATGTCTTGAGTAGGAGTTCAGAGGTAGAGTCTACAGGACAAGGCTGAAAAACAGCACTTTTATAATATGTGCTTCTTAGAACAAGCATTCTACTGCCCAGATCTGGAGGTGACAGTTTAAAGGGTTTTGTAAGATAATTGTAAATATAACCAAACTTCCTGAGTCTGGAAAACTTGCAGTCAATCACATTCAGCACCTGCCCCCTCCAGTAAGTAGTACTGCTCTCAAGTGGAGGCAGAATGGGACAGGGGAAGTGTCTAGAAGTGATATAGGGCCAGTGACAGCCTCGGTTAACCCTGTGGGAAGTGTGTCGTTGCCACAGGGATAGAGCTGATTTCTGTTAGCCAACAGTGTTCTTAGCAGCCAAAGCGACAAGCTCTGTGATCTTCACAGGTGGGAGAATCTTGGCTGTGTGCCTCATAGAATGCACCTTAGGTGGCAGACTGTGAACACTGTCTTGATGGCTGGATTGTTCATTCAACTTACTTTTCATTTTCTGGTGTTGGATAACGAGCAGCCAAATGTAGGATGGCAGCATATAGTAGTTAGGAATGAGTGAGGTTAATATTTTTCCCTTATTACTTTTCCAAATAGGTGTTAATATCACTTATCTCCAGTAATGAGATGACTCCAAGTCTTGGTTTACCCAGCATATTCCTGCATCTATTCATTATTGTTAGTAACCCTTAACAATCTGAAAAGCATCCCAGTTTGGAAGATAAGTTTCTATAATCATTTTACACAGAAATGTATTTGAAATTTGTTCATGTACTTTCTGTATAAGCATTTTCTTGGCCCACATAATGAATAGAATACAGTATTCTGTTTTCTACTTTTAGAGGCAGAATGATCTTCAGAATTAACTTTGTATTTTGTATTTGTATTTTGGCTGTTGTCAACCCTGAAACATGCTTTTCATCTTTATCAAAGTTCTTGTTAGCAAACTTAAAAATATAAAACACAACATATATTACAAAGTGTCTGACTAAAAGTGTTAGGACATAATTATGTTTCTTCTCATTGTTAAATTGTATCTACTTTTATTTCCTTGATTTCTTTGTAGCTTAGTCATAAATAGGGATGTCCTTATTTATCTTTCTGCTCAGAAAATGTGGGACTTGAACTGTTTCCCTGCTGGAGGTCATCAGTTTTTGGAAAGATATTCTGACCTTTTCACACCTGAATTCTGAGAAATTACAAGATGGTAGAGATGGGGAGTTTTAAACTTACCTTTTGAGAAATTTTTATGCTAAAAAGAAATTTAATTCTACCTCAAGTAGATTTAAGAACTTTCAGAGACACCTTTCTCACAAGTAAAGCTCTCAAACTAGGGATGGTTTCTGGAAAATGTCTGGGGACAGAGGAGACTGAGGGGCTTGGGGATCCCTCTAAACTGCCGGGAGGTGACAGGGACAGGAGAGACCGAGGGCTCGGGGGTCCCTCTAAGCTGCCGGGAGGTGACAGGGACAGGAGAGACCGAGGGGCTCAGGGATCCCTCTAAGTTGCCGGGAGGTGACAGGGACAGGAGAGACCGAGGGGCTCGGGGGTCCCTCTAAGCTGCCGGGGGGTGACAGGGACAGGAGAGACCGAGGGCTCGGGGGTCCCTCTAAGCTGCCGGGGGGTGACAGGGACAGGAGAGACCGAGGGGCTCGGGGGTCCCTCTAAGCTGCCGGGGGGTGACAGGGACAGGAGAGACGGAGGGCTCGGGGGTCCCTCTAAGCTGCTGGGAGCCGTTGGTTTTGCCTGATTGCAGGTCCCCTTCCCTCCCCTGCCTGCCGTTGCTTTGCCCTCTCTTCACTGTTTCTGGTCTACAGTTGTGGCAGATTTTCGAAGTAGAACAAGGTGCACTGCTGCATTCAGTTTAGCTGATCTGCAAGTCTTTGGCAAGGGAAATCAACTCCTGGTTTAATCTGTATTCTGTTTAGCATTCTGTGGTGGACCATATCTTTAGCAGTACCTACATTTCCGGTGGTATAAAACTTTTTAAATGTGTCTTCTTTACAAACGGGGAGCACTATCAGAAAGCAGAGCTGAGACTTCATGTCTGATTTTTCTCAAAGGGAATCTGACAAGATGAATGTCCAAAGAGTCATTTAGACAGACATCTTCGTTCACCGGGGGGCTCCTAGAGTTGTAGATACAGCCTGGAATCTGGGCAGTAGCAAATAGCAGATTGTATGAATATTTGTCCTTTATTGTCGTGCGTGTAGTAATGTTTTATCTGCGTTCTTCGAGCTAGGGAGCCGTGCTGGGGAGGACTGCAGGTCCTCACATGTGCTAGGGAAGGACTGCACCACTGACTTGCAGGTCCGCCCCCAGGAATGTTTATTTAAAATTTGTTGAAAATTTAAGTCATTCAGATAGTATTTACTTTTTTTTTCTTGGCCTAGTCAAAGCTGTTAGACTCTGAGGTACCACTTCAGAGCAGGCATGATTTTTCTCCCTTTTAAACCAAAGCACTATCTCTCTAACAAGGCAAATATTTATTGGGCTCAGTTTACAACATTTGGTAGATAGTCTTCCTTGTCACTTCCATTGAACCTCAGAAACTTCAACTGCCATTGAAAGATCTTTCAACTAATTTTATATTTAAGCTAAATATGTATATGCCGGTGCTGGGAATTGAACTCAAGGCCTTCATGCCGAGTTACATCCCCAGCTGTCCGTCCTGCGTTTACATTTTTGAAAATTTGGAAGGGGGTCGCGTTCTTACGGTCGTCCTCGCATCATCAGTGCCTGCGGCCTGTCTGTGGTCTCAGGCTGGCCGTGCCCAGCTCGTGACCGCAGGCTTCACCCGCTCCAGCTCCCCGCGTCATGTACTTCCTTCGCTTCAGCCGTCTTTGGCCCGGTTCTTAAAAGCGATGGGTTTCGTTACTCCCTCTGTTTCCTCGGGATTTGTTTCTTTGAGGCCCACGTTAAATTGCACATTAGCATCTATTTGTCAGAACGCAGTTCTGGTTACATTCATCTCCGTGTAAGTCCGAGTTCCTTTAACTGAACGTGCTCACACCCTCAGTCCCAGACTAGTGATTCCAAGGGCCACTCGGGTCCCCTGTGCCCTGGTCCCTTCCTGGTGCCTTCCGTCATCCACTTCCCCAATGACTGCTTCGTACTTCTGTTCTTCTCAGAACTGCCTCCCCGTCCACTCTTCAGAAATTTTGAGAACTTGGGCAAGCTTTGCGCACTGGCCGTGTCCATGCACCTCCCGCATGCGGAGTGGATGCGAGGGGCTTTCAAGCTCTCCACGCCCATCGCCTGCTTAACGATGGGGTCAGTGTCCCTTCCCTCCATTGCGGTAATTTTCAGGTCAGCAAAGGCTGTATGGCGTTTCTTCCTCCTTAGCAAATTCTTCTTCCCCCTGATGTTCCCTCTACCTCGCAACTGTTTCTCTTGTTCTCTACAGCAACATGTGTCCACGAACTTAAAACTACTCACTCTTTCATTCCTGTATTTCCCATTTTCTCTTGAAGTTACCGCAGCTTAAGCCTTTGTTTTCTCTAACTTTCCTGCAGTTGTCCTGGCGAGGCCATCAGTGAGAACACTGTACAAGTCCTGATGGCAGCACGGTCACTCTCATCTGGGGAACGTTCTTCTTTATTGGCTGATAGCACAGCATCGTCTCCTAGTTTTCTTCCAAACTCATAATTTTTCTACTTTGCTGATTATTTGCTGTCTTGATCATATGTGGAGTGAACAGGGCACACCTTAAAGGTCTCCTGCATCCGTGCCCAGTTAGGTATACTAAGTGCCCTTATCCTGAGGCATGCCATGGAGTACCACCGTCGTGGCACGCGAGCCTGTAACTCACATGTGCAGCGGTGTGCTCCCCTGCTCAACCTACACATCTGAAGGCACGGCAAAGTAACCAGCTCAGAAACCACACTTCTGAATCTCATCCCAACATGATCCGTAAGACTTCTTAATTTTTCGCAGCTCCTGGCAATTCTTTCCTCTGGGTTACTCAAGCCATAAGCCTTTGAATCATCCTTAGTGTTTCTTTGACTCATCCATTTTATCAGCAAATCCTTTTGGCCCCATTTTCAGAATACATACAGAGATTCAACCTCTGCCCATCATCTTTTATCAGGAATCCTGTAACTAGTCTGCCGTTTTCCTTTGATATTTACACAGGGAATTCACAAAAATAGCAGCATGAAGAATACTGTTGAAATGCAACTTTCAGAGTGTGGCAGGACTTTTTTCCATGACTTCTTGTTTCACTCACAGACCTGCTTTCTCACTGGTTGTCACAGTGCAGGTACGGGAGCACAGTGGCATACAGACCCTGCCTGTCTCGGCAGAGTCCTCACCTCACCCTCTTTCCGCTTCGACTTTCTCTCTCTCTCTTATTCTCGCCTTTTCTCTGATGAGCTTAGATGCTTTTTCAGGGTTTCTGCTTCCTGGTCCCTCTGCCAAGACATTTATTCTCTTGGATATTTATATAGTGTACTCTTATTTTTTTCAAATGTCTTTTTTTTAAATGTGTCTCTTGGAAGGGCCTTCCTGATCTGTGATCTCTTTTGTTTATTTTAAAAAGAACAAAAACAAAAACACTAAAAAACAAGAAAAGTGATACAGAATTTCAAAACAAGGTGATAGGAAATTAACAATGGTTGTTTTATTACATATTGTTATCTTTGAAATGGTTACTCAGATAACCAGATCTAGGCATGTAAGATTGATCAAACAATTAAATATTAACTGTTCCTTTCAATAAACTGATAGAATTTAGTAGTACAAATAGCTATCTTGTGTGTGTCTATATATAAAAAAAAAAAATATATATATATATATATATACATATATATATATTGTTCCCTTTCTTAAACTGCTGAAAAGGAAAGAACCACCGGGATGAGGGAAACGATCTCTGTACAGTCAGTCTACAGGGGCCCCCGCCCCCTCCAGCTACCATCCCTTGCTTTGTTCTTCTCTGTAGCACTTACTGTCATAACTACATTATATACACTTTTTCTTTTATTTTGTTTTTCTTGCTAATTTCCCCTGACTCGAATTTAAACTTCACTAGGATACAAGTCTATTTTCTTCTATTTGTGACTCTTCGCTAGCGTGCACAAAAGTACTAATATAATGTTACGTATGTTATAAAGATTTGTTAAATAAATACATGAATTATTTTAGTCTTTCAGAATCATGATTTTTCTATTAAGAAGTGGAGGTTTGGGGAATTTAGTTTTTGTGGCGATGACACCTAAATCTGGTCTGCCTTGCCTCATAGTATAGTCATTCTATTCACCAGTCAGCTCCCAGGATATGTTGTACATGAACTTTACATTGAGTTAATTGCATATAACATGAATATTGTCATCAATATTGTGTGTCTTACTAGTGTGCTTACCCTCAATCAATATTTACAAAAAAATCGGGACAAGTTTTTAATATATAGTTCATGTTGAGGCGCCTTCTGTTACATCATTAAATATGTCAAAAGGATTTGCTAAACTGTCTATTGGAGTAAGTGAGTTAGAAGAAAATCAACTCTTGCCTTTTAGTGGCAAAAAGGGTATATTTTCTTTTCAACATGAAAAAGAATCCTGTGAACTTGAAGCACCGAGGAATAAATAATGCTGCATATTTGATGAAAATGGCTCAGGTGTTCCAGGGATGTGGATCCTACTGCAGGGAAGTAGGGTCGGGTGAGGAGTAGAGGTCGCACTTGGAGCGGTGGTCATAGATCACTGTGAGTTGAATCATGCTTTTCAGTTTTTGCAGCTGTGTTTAGAGTTGGAAGCTACAGAGTATGTCTAATCTGCATTTCTCAGCACCTGCCCTATTTACAGTTCATATTTAAAGGGAATGTTTGAGCTGATAGTGAATTGGATACACCAAGAAATAGCCTATAGAAATAAAAGCATGATTATCAGAACTGTCTTAAAACATTTGGTTCCCTGGCCAGCCAGTGGCCATCTATTGCTGCCAGCCAAGTCCCTGAAATTGGATTGTGTCATGAAATACAGGTATTGGCTGAGAAGCAATAGACTTTTCAAGTGAGAATCAGGTGGTAATGTAAGTAATGTGGTTGAATGGAAAGCTTGAGGGCTTTATCAAACTGCTCTAGTTAAAAAATCTCACACTCTAAATTCCATTTCCTAGTTGGTAGGCATAGTAAGAGCTGACATTTCTCTTCAGCTCTTCCAGGTTATTTCTCTGTTTGGGGGTTTTTGGAGCATCCTGTAGGTACAGAGGCTAGTGAGTGTTAGAGCAATTTCTGTACAGATTTTGAGATGCCTTCATGTGGTGCCCTTCTATAAAGGATTTAGCTCTTAAGTGCCCAGTCACTGCACAGTTCTTGGACAGCCCATGAAAATTCTGACTCGCGGTGTGAATCATAACCTTTTCCAGCACATACACCAAGAACTCCCTTTGGACAAGGCTTCTAAATGCCCTGCTCATCCGCCCCATGTCCCTTCTTTTGAGGGTCAAGTCTCTATTTATGCTTAAATTTGGCCTTCCTATGTCTTTAAATAGTTGTTATAATTTGCCCAGAATTTATAATCTTTAAATGTGCAAAGGTTAGTATGAAAGAGGCAATTCTGCGATTCAGTAAGTTGGGATATACAGTTTTTAATTATCATTCTATTTAAAATGCTTTCTAATTTCCATTAATCTAATTTCTTTGAGTTATGTGTTGTTTAGCTATGTATTTCTAAAACTTTATAGTAAATAGGCTTTCTAATTATATTTTTGGGACTGATTTTTAGCTGAATTCCACCACGGTCAGAGGATCTATTCAGTGAGATATGTCTGTCAGTACATTAATTGGGAAGAAAGTATGCTCTTCACACACTGGGGTCCTGCCCTACCGTGAAGAAAGATAATTTCTGTGTGGAGGAACATGGCTATACCTTGAGACATAGCATTGTTAAATCAGTTGAACACACAAGCTTGAACAGTGCATGGTTTCTCTTAAATGAGAGATGCAAATTGTAAATAAAGAGCAAAATGAAAGATAATAGGAAGTGAGGGGAAGGATCTTTTTCCAATGGTAAAGGGACTCAAGACATGCAGGAGTCGAAGGGCCTGGCAGAAGCGGGAGGAAGGAAAGGGCTGAGGCTACGCACGTCCCGGTCCCACGGAAGGAGCGTAAATGCCTACTGCAGACAGGAGCTCACACCAAGGGCATTTGAATTCTTCAGAAGTTTTTGAGATTGGGTTATAGTCCAGTATATGGTCCACTAATGTCCGCATTATCTATTCACTGTAAGAGCAATTCACTTCTTAGTTGGTGGCTGCAAAGGCCTGTGTATGTGAAATAGGTCGTGTTTGTTAATCGAGGGCTAATCTTTCATATTTTTAACGTTCAAACAGTTAAAACTAGTAGGTCAGAAGACTCTCGGTACATAGTGGATTTGTCCATTTGTCTTTTGGGTTGTGTTATTTTTTCTCATTTATTTGGTTGTGTTATTTTTTCTCATTTATTTAGATGAGTTTAATTTTAGGAATTTTTTGTCCTTGTGAATTAAATCTTTTCAGGAGTATGAATTTTGCTTTTTTAATTTCTAGTAAAGCCTTTTCCCTTAAAGGCAGCTTTGTTTGGTGCTGGTAACGTGACATCTGCTTTCTTTTGGTTATTTGTATCATTTTCTTTTTCTTTCTACCTTCTCTCTTTCCTCCTTCGTTCCTTCCCTCCTTCCTTCCTTCTTTTCTTATAGTTGAATGTGCATTATGTTTTCTTTTAAGTAGTTGGATTTTGCTTTCTTTAATTCCAACATGACAGTGTTTCTTTTAACTGGAACACAGAGATTATTTACAGTTAATATAATTACTGATTACATTTAAATCAACCCTCATTACTATGTATTATCTACTGTTTATTATGTTCTGTTTCCTCTTCCCACCATTATTAATTTACTAAATTTTCAGATGTTCTCTGCATGACCTTACTCTCATTTGTCATATTAAGTTTCTTTTCTTCTTTTTAAGGAAAAGATAGAGTTTTTAATACTCCATTGTGTGAACAAGGAATTGTTGGATTCGGAATCGGAATTGCAGTCACTGGTGCTACTGCCATTGCTGAAATTCAGTTTGCAGATTATATTTTCCCTGCTTTTGATCAAGTAAGTCCACTGTATTTTACTGTGGGCGATCTTCTGAAAGGTGAAGCCCGTGAGATTTTCAAGTGTCGCCACCAGCCTCCCATCCCCCATCTTATATGCATTTTGTTAACGCCGAGTTAGCGTTTTACAGTTGCCATTTTGTGGTTGGTACAATTTGTAAAAGTGTGACCGTAGGAAACGGATTAGGAGGATGCCCCGTTGTGACCTGACCCTTTCTCCCGTAGATCGTCAATGAAGCTGCCAAGTATCGTTACCGCTCCGGGGACCTTTTTAACTGCGGAAGCCTCACGATCAGGTCCCCGTGGGGCTGCGTCGGGCACGGGGCTCTCTATCACTCTCAGTGTCCTGAAGCTTTCTTCGCGCATTGCCCTGGGATCAAGGTATTCTCCCTGATGGGTTTCATTTGCTCTTCATTAGATTTTGGCGTTTTGATGGGTTCTGTTAATAGTAGCTGTGGTCATATACGTACCTGGAGGAAGACAGGCAGGAGCATTTGAATTTACATGAACTTAAAAATGTTTACAAAAGAAAAGTTGGTATTCTTTTCAGTCAACTATCTCCGGCCGGCTTTTACGGAACAGTCATCGTGCTGCAGGCTGGGCTGGATATGGACAGTAATTAACTTTGCAGACTGAAGAGTACAGAGTTGGCTTACCTTCTGCCTCCTTAAAAATTATACGTCTTTCTAATTTTTTCCTCATTTAACTGATTCTGACATGATTTTTAAAATTCTACTGTTTGGAAGCTGGGTGTGGTGGCGCATGCCTGTAGTCCCAGCACTCAGGAGGCTGAGGCAGGAGGATTGTTGCAAGTTTGAGACCAGCCTGCACTACAAAGTGAGCTCAAGCCCAGCCTGAACTGTAGTCAGACTGTGTCTCTAAAAGACACACACACACACACACACACACACACACACACACACTATACTGTTTAGACCATATTTACCTCAAAGTCAGAGGGATATGAATTTTGCTTTTAGTCCCCTGATTACTTTTTGTTTATTTATTTATTTATTTTTTGGCACTAGGAATCGAACTCAGGACCTTGCACTTGCCAGGCAGGTGTATGTGCCACTGAGCTATATTCCCGGCCTAGCTGCTTACTTTTTAAATAGACCGCATGATAGTGATTAACCTAGCTGTGGTTTTTCCCTGTCTAGAGTAAGGTAGTACTTGCTCACACAGTTAACTGTGAAGCCTCTCCTTACAGGGGGTGGCCTCCACAGTGGCTTAGGTCTTTCATTAGTAGCACATGTTTGCAGTATGTCATGGGTACATTCTTTGTGTGTAGTTGGGACATGGACGTAACACACGGATGGCCGAGTAACTAATGGTCAGCTTGAGCGGGAACGCCTGGCTGAACTGAGTCAGCATGGTTCTGGGCGTGGAAGACCCACGTGGGGGTGACTGCCCGGGCATCAGGGAGGGCGGGGGGGGGGGGCCTGCATGCGCTGGTTCCCCAGGACAAGCTGTGTTGCGGCTGGTTTTCCTGATACGAACTCAGCGGTTGTTGCAGGAGCTCCGGTCCTCGCCGTCGTTCAGGCTGGCTGCGGCTCCCTTCCCGGGAGCTCTGGTCTTTGCCGTGGGCATGGCTTCCTGGCTGCAGTGCGCGTCCCTCAGCCTGCTGGCGCAGGTCCTTCACCTGGCCAGCACAGGTTTTCTAGCTGCAGTCACTGGCCCCTGGCAGTGCAGACGCTTGACACAGACTTGCCTGAGACATTGCTGAGGGCTCTAGGCCCTCGGCTAGATTCTCCAGGTCTCTAGCACGAGGACAGATCTTTTGCACTCTGATGCGTTTCACATTTTGAGTGAATATTATAACATAATCCCATAAATTATGTGTCCTGTATTAAATCTATTCCCTGCAAAGCCTGCCTACACTCAATTCCTCTCTTCACTGGCCTTCCTTCCCCACTCGCTCTGATTTGGATCCCCTTCACCTTCGAGAAGGAGCCGCCTCCTAGGTGCTGTTACCTGTCTTTTACCTTGCCCTTTGCTCACGCGTTGCACGTCTCGTGTACGGCTGTGTGTGTAACACGCTTCTCTTAGCGCTGTGGCCCCACGGAGCGTCCATCGTCCTGCAAGCGACTCCAGCACAGCAGCGCTCCGCTGCGCGCGCTGAGTGCTCTCTCCTCCTGCTTTGCCACTCTCGCCCTTCCTGCTCCTCTACACGGAAAAGTGTTCCGGGGAGCCGTTACAGAAACTCACAGACACGTCAGTCTAGAGACGCATACTGGTTTCTGACAACGCCCACTGGTTGTGAACATGTTTATCATTTCCTGCCTCCTCCTCCTTTTCTGGGAGGTCAAAGTCATAGGCCTTTTTTTTCCAGTTGAGTAGATGTTGGGACAGAAGCTATATTTGAAGTGACACTGTAGTTACTTTTGTGTTTGAGCTGAACGTTGACACAGATGTAATGTTATAAACCCAGTGTCTTAAGAACAGATCTTTTCTCTGAGCCCCCTACCTTTTCTTTGCCTGTCTTTATTCCTCTGCTTGCTCTTTCTTCACCTCAGGTGAAAATTCTATATACATAAAAGAAGACTAAGGGCTGGGGATACAGCTCAGCGGCACAAGTGCCAGCCTGGCAAGTGGAAGGTCTTGAGTTCAGTTCCTAGCACTAAAAAAAAGCTAAAAATAAATACATATAAAAGCAGATAAAAAGAAACTAAAGAGTAGGGACATAAAGACATTGTTTGACATGGTTGTAATGTGTTTAGAGGTTCATTTACAGAAAGTAAAATAGATTTGTTCAGCTGTTTTATTTCTATTATTATTTATTGATTGTTTTGGTCTTTTTGAGATGGGGTCTAGCTACTGCAGTTCAGGGTGGCCTTGAGGTCACTTTGTAGTCCAGGCTGGTCCCGAACTTGCAATGGTTCTCCTGCCTCAGCCTTCCAAGTGCTGGGATTACAGGCGTGTGCCACCACGCCCGGCCTGTTTTACTTTTTAAATAAAATTTTTTCAATGAAAACAGCATAAATTGACTTTGAAAGCCAAGTGTAGTTTGTTTCAAGGAATCTAACTTGAGTCTTTGTGATAAATTCAGGCTTATTTTAAGAATTCTTTTCATGTAATGCTTGTCTTCATGTAGTTGTTTTTATAATCACTAAAATTAGACTCAAGTTTATGATTTCCAGTGATACAGAAGTGAAGCGGTCTAGCAAACAGTGCGATCTTGGACAAGCTTCTTACTATGTCCTGAAATTATTTCAACATTGGGAGGATAGCGGCAGCTCACTCGCGTGGTTACCGTGGCAGCGGATGAATTCGTCTACACGGTGTTGGGCCGGCTGGCGTCTGCCGTCCTGCTGTTACTCTCGTCCTCCTCCTCCTTACCCTCATTCTCAAGAAGGCCCCACAGTGGTGGGAGGTGCCTGTAATTCAGATGGGAGGCTGAGGCAGGAGGATTCCAAGTTCAAGGCCAATTTGGGTATCTTAGAAGGAACGAAGAAGGGACGCAGGTTGGAACAGCTTTTGGTTCAATTCCCAGTACAAAAACCAAAATAAAACAAAACACGAAAGAGCCTATAGACCTTTTTTGTCATGTAGAAGTGTGAAATACCCTTACTTTTCTTTCTATTCTGCCAGATAGTGCCTGGATCACAGAATTCAGTGGGTCATAAAATTCAGTGGAAATGAAATGAAGTCGATATTACTGCATGGGAAGGAAGGAGATTTTGCCTGGTACAATCAAAGATGAAAGTTGTATGCACTTCGTTAGTGGTAGCATAGTATTAGTAGAAAAAAACTATAGGTAAATACAGGTATTGATGATTGTTTTGGCTTTGTTCTGTATTCTTCACAAGTTTTCACATTGTTGATAGGCAGTTTAGCTCCTTAAGAGATGAGTAATGTCTTAGTTATCAGAACATGGAAGTCATCTTGGAAATATTTGTTAAACAAAAGGAATTTTGGGGGATAATATGTAAATTTTATAATACATAGTGATTAGGCTGCAATAAACAGATTACTATTGTGAATCATAATTGATTATTTAAATATCAGCACTTATAAGAGATTTTAATGGGATGCGTTCTTACTGATGTTGTCTTTCAAAACTCTCTTTTTGCAGGTGGTGATACCCAGAAGCCCTTTTCAGGCCAAGGGCCTACTTCTGTCATGCATAGAGGATAAAAATCCTTGCATATTTTTTGAACCTAAAATACTTTACAGGGCAGCAGGTAAAAATATTCTTCATTTAATATTTGTGAATATCTTTATGTGCTTCATTTTTTTATGGGTCAGAAAATCATACCTGTTTTATAAGCTAATACTCATGTTCTTTTAGGGAAAAATTCTCATTAGTTCTCTATTTAGCTTGTCCCCAGGTGTAAGTTTCGTGTTCAGGGTAATGCAGCTCACTGTTTTGTAGTTTGGCCTTGGAGACTAAGAGATGATGTGAAGTCGTGGTGAGAAGGGAACAGGGCTTAGCAGATGTGGGCTGGAAGGGTAAAGTGAAAGAGCGCGTTGCACTGCATCATACCTGAACTTCCCGTTAGTGGAGGTGCTGTTAGGGCCACTTGTAAATGAGGGTACTTCACAATCACAATGTGCACTGTGCTGGAATGTGTGCTCACCTTGCTTTTAGCTCAGAAAAATCCTGTATCTATAAATACTGTGTGTGTCTGGAAATTTTAAATATTAAAGGATTTGTTCGGTCTGACTTACATTCCATTTTGAGTTAGAAAGAATTACTCTGGCAAACGCCTTTCTTCCTTGAAGAGTTACATGCAAAACCACGTTTCCCTGTGATGTAATTTATGTGGAACACATGCACAGTGTTCGACTTGATGGGTTCCTGACAGGCGCAGAATCACGCTCCAAAACAAGACACAGAACGTTTTAATCACACCTGCAAACCTCTTACCTCCTCGGGCAGATCTGTTCTCCCCGCGCCATGTGCAGCCGCCTTCCCACTGCTGTTAATCAGTTTTACCTGTTCTGAGGCTGTGTGTAAACGGAGTCAGACCGCACCTCCTGTTGTTCTGCCTTCTGTTCACCCTGTTAGTGAGATGCGCTTGCTTCACGGCTTATGTCAGTAGTTTATTCCTTTTCACTGCCCAGTAGCAGTCCACTGTGTGACTAGACACTATTGCTATGAAGTATTCTCAGCAACAGTGTACAGTACTGAAACGTGATTACTAAGTAAGGAACGTTGCCATTACGTTGCGTGGAGGTTCATCGCTGTTATTACTGTTAAGTAATGATATTCTTACTCTAAGTACTATGATTGTTACTGAGCAAAGTAGCTGGCCTCTTCTGTCCTCTCTGAGCTAGAGTCTGTGTGCTTCCCTATGTTGCCCCTGTATTGCTGGAGGCTGTCTGCGGATGAACTAAGTGGGAAGTGCTTTTTGGGTCACCTGAAAATCGGAGGTGCATACACTGGTTTCCAAATGTTACATCACTGTACGAGCCGTCGCAGTGTTTTCCCGGCCCCTGCAAACGCGCTTCAGTTTCACTTTATTCGTCCCTTTATTGGGTAACAAATGTCCATCATTGTTGTCAGCTTCTGCAAAGTATCCTCTGCAGAGTTACTAAGGTAAAGATTTCTGCCACACCTCAATTAGCATTCTGTACATAATTTCTGAAACGAAGTATTTTGAAGATTCTAGCCAAAGGTGTCCTTAGGAAGCTCACTTGTTGGCAGCTAGAGAAGTTAACGTATTGACAGCAGATTTACCCACAGTGTGTAATTTGAGTCTGTGTCTACGTGATTTACATTACAAAGTGTGTTCTAGAATGTCTCAGTCAGGTGAAGTCAAGGCATCCGCTTAGGTTGCAGTGCATGTTTTCCTGTCATTAATCTTCTCGTCATCTCTTGGTCCCTTGTTCTCCTTCGGGAACATACCGTGACGACTACTGTGAACTCGCTCCATGTGGTGCTGCAGGCACTGCCGGGCTTCGTCCCCAGCTTCCATGAGCTCAGAACGTAGGCGTGTAATGCAGCCCCAATCCCCGACTCCTGGGAGTTTTTACGAGGAGACAGAGCTGCAGGTCTAGGGGTGACTGGGGCCCTGAATTACTCTTACTCTGTGGGGGTGCAGATGCCCGCCGCGTGTAGGAAGACACCAACAGACACTCACTCATGCAATTCGCAAGGGGTCTTTATTATCCAGGCATGCGTGGGGCTCACTGAACACACAGGAACAGAGAGCCCCGAGTTAGGGCCCGAGCAGGGCTTATATGCTTTAGAACAAAGGGAGGAGGGGTTTTTGCAAGCGCGGTTACAGAAGCAGATGGCATTGGTTACTTTAAAGGGGCTTTTACATTCATTGGGGGAAATAGCTACGTGGAGGTCTGGGGTTAGTGGCAGAGGTTGTTTCCTAATATGGATAGAAGTAGCCCAGGAAAAGTATATTTTACAAATTCCTTAGTCATGAGGTTTGTCCTTATCTTGACAGTTCAGGCCCTCTGGTTTACTCTGTCCTTGGGCGGCTACACATTGTAACAGCTTAACTCCTGGAAGGCGGAAAGGAGGGTGGTTTAGCACAGCTCATGTATCATTGTTACTAGAGAAAATTTCTCTTACAACTCCTCTAATATTTTGTTGATTAATGAGCTTCTCCAAAATCCTTTCTTTCAGTCTCATTTGAGGTTTAACCTACTTTAATTTTAATTTCCTGTGGATCTGCCTTCTGTCCTAGGCAATTCTGATACGTAGTGTGGGTTAGAGAAAAGGTGCTTCTCTTTTAAGGTGAAAATATTCCTAGCTGAATTGGTACAATAAGCTTCGGGCTTTCATAATTTAATATAGATGCTACTTTGTCCAAGGAGCTGAACTGGAAACCCCTCCTATTTATTCATAATTGTACTTGATGAGGTTGCTAAGAGATCTAAGAGATGACCTGCTGTGTGGCCGCCTAGTCTGGAGTGCTGCATGGTGCACACACACCGACTGCTCAATTCTCATGCCAACCTTATCAGGTAAATTCATTACCGCCATTTCATAGATGAAGAATTTGAAGGTGAAGGAAGTAACTTTGTCCAAACTCACATGCCAGGATTTGAACCTAGAGTCTGTCTCTAGAGCCCAGTGTCAGACACTAATGGTTCCAAGTACTTTGGACAAAAACCCATGCAGTGGTGCTGTCCAACTCTGACAGGTAAGAAAACTGAAATTTTGTGAGTTTCAGGAACTTTTTGTAGCATGCAGAGGTGGTATGTGATGGAGTTACGCTTTGAGCTAACATGTCGGTTTTTTTTAAAGGACTGCATTTCAGGACTTTTATTGAAAGGTATATCTTGGTACCGAACATAATGGTAGTTGTTTAGGTTACCTCTGCCAACTCAAAGTTAATACTGATGTTTTCAAAATAATGAACTCTATCAGCCTTTTTAAACCAACATGTCTTACCACACAGGCGCTTCTCTTTCAGTGTTACATCGTTTTACCTTCCCCTCAACCATTATGGAATGAAGGGCATAAATGCAGTGTAACTTCTTCCAATTATTCCAATTTCATGCCAGAAAACAATGCTGTTTTTGGTACTTTCCTGAAGAATTGCAGCAATGCGTTTAACTGAATGGAGACATGGTACATTCAAGCCGCAGCCCTGTGTTAGGGCAGGACGTGCCTGCATCTCCTGCAGGCCCAGCTTGAATCTGTGCTACAATAGTTTCCCCGTTGCAGAGAATTCACTGCTTTGGTACTCATAAAAAGTATGTGTCATGGTCTAGTGTGGTAATAGCTGGGAGTTGGAGTTCTTGGAACTATGAAGTCTTGGAGAGCCGAGTGTGTGTCCCCAAGCGGAGGCAGGGCAGCTGGTAAGTGTACGTCTCCCTGTGCTGGGTGAGAGCTAGAGGGACCATTTCGTGAATGGACATCATTGCCCCCATCTCTGCTCTTTCTGACCTCTGAAACCTTCATTTCTGGACCTGGTATCCATATACTGCTCTTCACTAGCAGCTCTGTGCTGGGGCTCCCCTTCTGTACGTGCCGTCTGTCCATTTAGAAGTGAGTTCGTTCAGCTCGGCCATTAGCTGCCTGAACTATTACAGGTGGAACAAAATTACATGACTAATACAGTCTTTGTGCAGCAGTTGTCTTGAAACTTTTCTACTTATTTTAAATGCATCATAAGTAGAAAACTTTGTGTCTTCTAAATGTAAAGGAAAAAGGAACCTAATAATGTGATTGTCTAGATTATTTTACTTAAGATATTTAAATGCAATTAATCTTTTCTGAAATGCAAGATAGTGTTCAGAAATGATAAAGAACAGTCTAGGAAATGTCAAAAATATACAAAAGCGGTTATAGTTCAGGAAGGGAAAGAGGCAAGTTATCAGACAAAAGCATTGGGAGGAAGTGATACCCTCCTATGTCTGTGAACTGTTGGTTTTATTTAATTGAATCACGATACCAAAGTAAATGTGGCTTTTATCTGTGGTTCTTGTAGTGAGAAACAAAATTTAAAAGACCAAAAAACCCTGTACTGTCTGATTGCTAGGATATTTGGAAGAATCCAAATATATTTCATGAGAAAACAGATCATAATGATATTAATGTCTTTTAAAGCAAAGATACTAATATATGAATTCATCCATTCTGAGAATATTATTTTAAGTAGGTTTTGAATGGCAGAAGGCTCAAAAAGTTTTCTTTGTAGAGTAATTTTGTATTTTCCACTAAGCAGATTGTTTTTGTGTAAGGTAACACATTTAGCATGGGTTGTAATTACTGATAGGAATAGGTTGACTCCATTAGTGAGAAATTTTAATGCATTTGTTAATTTTTGAATTAGGTTCAAAATTATATCACACAGAATGAGCCACGCAGTGCCTCACAAGCGTAACTGAGAGTCCCTTCGCCAGCCTTTAGCAGCTCCGCGCGTCCGCCCCCACCAGCAGCCCCTTTCCACTCGCTCAGCGCCGTCTTCTGATAATTAGCCACTGTATTAATAAATGAGGTGCTTGTACTGCGTAAGTGTTTTAGGTCTGGTTATTTAGCTTCTGCACTAGATCCCTTTTGCTGGGGAAAAGGCCGCCCCTCAAAATGTAAAGGAAGCAGGATTTATTTGCTCACAGTTTCAGTGCTATCAGGCTGTGGTTAGCGGGCTATAATCCAGAAACACCAAGAGAGAAGGGGTTTGCTGAGCAAAACCGCTTAGCAGTGGCAGCCTGGAAGCAGAACAGGCCGCAAAGCGCACGCGCTGAGAGCTGCACTCGTCAAGGGCTCCTCCTGACCCCAGTGACCCGCCACCCCCATATGGCCCCACCACCTGACCGCACGTTCAGCTGTGAACACCAGCGGTGAAGCCCAGGGTGTGACCTGGGCACCTCCCCAGGACCCTTCTGACCCAGTCAAGTGGACAGCCATGATGAGCTGGCACCAACTAGTGGGTGCTTGTGATCTGAGCCTTCTGAGCTCCAAGGCGGGGACATTGAAAGTGCAAGCCCAGCCTGGGCATCTTAGTTACTTAGTGAGATTCTGTCAAGGGCTGGGGGTATAATTCAGTGTGAAGGCCTTGGGTTCAGTCCCCAGGACCAACCAACCAACAAACAAAAAACCTCCTAACAGACAGGAGACTTTAGCTCTTTTATACCACCATCTTTCCCCCAGCACATGTCTGTCCTCTAGGTATGTAGACTTCTTCCAGAATCTTCATGAGTTATAGTTTAACTTTTGGTCAGATCACTTAAATGAGTATGGTCTCTAGTTGCATCCATTTACCTATAAAAGCCTCGACTTTATCTTTCTTTATGGCTGAGTAATACTCCGTTGTATAAAAATACCACATTTTTTTATCCATTCCTCAGTTGGTGGGCATTTGAGTTGTTTCCAAGATTTAGCTATGACAAACTGTGCTGCTGTAAACATGGGCACACACATGCCCTAATCTTTATGTTACCACTCCCCAGCTTATCTTCAGGCATTAAAACAGATACCCATTTTTTATCATCAGCCTTAAGGTACTGATATTTTCAAGACTATGCTTCAAGTGACTTATTTTTGTTTTTAAATAAAATTTAATGTCAAACATAAAAAATAAAATAAATAAAAATTTAATGTTCAAACATCATCAAACTGAGCTTTGTAGAATAGAAATAATGAAAGTTGTTTCCCGCCTAACTCCACAGGCCCTTTTCGGTACATTTATATGTATAGATGTCTGTGAATATATAGACCATGTCTGCTTAGTGTAAACTTAAAAGCAAGTGCACTATAATCATTATTTGGGCTATAACTTGCTTTGCAAATCTTTCTGTATGTATTTATAAAAATAGATGAATATATGGAATACATTTATATGAATATTGAAATAACAGGTTATAAACATTCTGTAAATTGCTTTTCTTACTAATATACTTTGGTTATTTTTTATGTCAGTTCACACAGATTTATCTGATTTTTAGCTCATAGAGTTTCCTTCTCCGGGTTGTACAAAATTGAATTGTTTCTGCATTCTGGCTATTTTAAAAAAAAGTTGATTTGAACATCCCTGTTTATTTATTTATATATATATATATATATATATATATATATATATATATACACACACACACACATATATAATTAAGGCGCATGGAAAAAGAAAATTGTAAGCGCTGTTCTTCGTTGTGAAAACCCTAACCCTTACATCAGTTCATCCCTTGCACTAAGTCCCGTGTGTACTTCAGTCGAGCCCTAAGTGCTGAATGACTGACGAGCCAGAGGCCACGAGTCTCTGAGCTGGAGTTAGTAAAACGCTCTGGGAGGAGGAGAGCTGACAGGACACAGTCCTGCGTGCTGACAGGACACAGTCCTGCGTACTGAGGGAGCCAGGCCTGAGCGAGCAACTCTTTGTAAGCTGAAAAGTGAAAGTGGAAAATTTTGACAGACGTTTAACTTGGCATCCTTTGTGTTGTTTTAATTTTCTTTATTCCCTTGTGTATATTTTTTTTTAACTTTTTGTAGAAAGACTCGTTTTAGGTTCCCAATAAAATGGAGAGGAAGCTTCAGATATTTCTCACACGCCTCTGTCCCTGAACAAGCGGGGACAAGCGGGGCCTCTCTGTTGTCAGCATCCCCAGGGGAACAGAGAAGTTTTTAGAATTGATGAGCCTACATTAAACAATCATTTTGACTCAAAATCCATAATTTATTGTAGGGCTCAGTGTTGATCTTACATATTCTGTGGGGTTAGACAAATGTGTCGTGACATCCACCATAATAGTGTCATAGCAAATATTTGTACTGTCTCCATCGTATTTCTTTTTCAGAATATAATATAGCTGTAATCATGCAGTATGGAACTGTTTCACAATGGTTCCTTTTACTTACTAATATGCGTTGAAAATTTCCTCATGTCTTTTGATGGCTTGATAGCTCATTTCTTTTTTAGTGCTCACTGCTATTCCATTGCCCAGCCATGCCACAGTCTGTTACTTGCTGAAATGCATCTTAGTTGCTTTCAAACTTTGGAATATGAAATAGGAAAAATATCTGTAATAACACTTCATTGTTTAAAGACATGTACTCAATATATGGTACCACAGTACATTGACCGTAAGATACCTATTTCCTCTTCCCACTTGCGTATCTCTGAAAATGGAATTTAACTTAAAATCAGTGGCATCTTCCAATCATCTTATCCAGGAACCAGTAGTTGCCGTTATGTGATCTCACCCAGATCTCAGCATCTACACGAGTACCAGTAGATAGCATCTGCAGCTGGGAGCTGGGACTGTGAAACTGCAGAGATGCCCAAGAAGTGGGCTTTGGTAGTGTGGTTCTGTCTGGCTGTGAAGATGCCAAGGCTGGGGACGCAAGGAATTGCAGTTCGTTAATGGGCGTTTGGAAACGAGTCGGCAGCAGGCTGTGTGTAATTACTGATCTAGCCTGAGAGCTCAACACCAATCTTTTAATTATCTTATGGATTTCGTTTAGAAAGTGCTGCGTTACTTATGCGGTTCCGACACAGAAAGCGGTACTCTGTGGAGAAGCGTGTGCAGTGATGATTATAGTTGCAAAACTGAGAGAGAAGAACCAGACTGTGAATGTGACAGCGTTTTAGGAATAGCTGAGGCCAATTTCTGTTGCTAGTGTTTTCTTTCCGTGCTTGTATCGTAGTGATAGATCATACATGATGTCCAATTACATTTTTTCTTTCATTATTGTCTTGGTTATTTTTCTTTTGTTGCTGAGACAAAGTACCCAACACCCAAAATGAAGGAAGGAAAGGTTTATTTAGCTTACAGTTTGTGGAGGTTTCAGTCCATACCTGGCTGCTTCAGAGGCAGAGTGGCACATGGCAGAGGGCAAACTGTTCAGGGCAGCAGAGCACAGCAAAACCAACCAGCCAAAAACGAGGAATGGCTGCAAGCAGCCTCCTTTTCTCTCCTACATTGTAAACAGCCTACCCCCACCCAGGGGGCGTGTACCTCTCACATAACCTCCATGCCCTCCTCTTCCACAGGCTCAGGATGTTTACAAAGCTCCCGGGCTTCCTCCTGAATCACACAGTTAACCTTTAAAGCTTCCCAAATTAACATAAACAACATCCCACAAGGGTAAGGGCATATCCTGTTTACCCCAAGATTTACAACTGCTGAGTTACTTAGTTAAACCTCTAGACTCCCCAAGTTGACACAATGTATCAACCATAACAATTATGAATAAAATTAAAATTGTAAATTGCGTCGGTGTAATTGGCAGATTTTTTTTTTCTTAGCAGTTCATAAAATAATAGTGCATTTTTACCATTGACGATGAAAGTGAGTGTTCTTTCTCTGTCTCAGCATAATTCTTTTTGTTTGGTGATTTTTGTCTCTTTGAAACTCTTGCATGCTAATGTGGAATGGCTTTGAGATAGCCCTTTAATTTGGTATTCAATTACAGTAATACCTTGGTTCAGGGTCATTTCTATTTGCAAACAATTTGGTTTGTAAACAAAAGCATTTGGCAAAAAATTTTTTTTCGTCTTTTTTTTGAGACAGGATCTCACTGTGTAGTTTAGGCTGGTTTTGAGCTCACTTTGTAGTCCAGGCGGGTCTCAAACTCACAATAATCCTCCTGCCTCAGCCTCCTGAGTGCTCGGATTACAGGTGTGTGCCACCATGCCCGGCAAAATTTTGCTTGTATTTGCAAACTCCAGATCAGGTGACCCACACAACTGTGGTTGTCGTCCCCACAGAGACATACATTTAGTGATATTCCTCAAAATTGTAAAATAAATTGGATGTGATTAAATTTTAGTACATATATCAGATATGCTGTGTATATTATGAATATCAGTTTCATAAAATCTTGTTTTTTTATATACTGTGTTACCTGAGACTGAAAAATGTAATAAGGTTGATTTGATAGTTTCATAGTAAAGCATACCAAGGTTGCATTATTGTATCGTTTTGTGATATATGTTTTCCAGCTATTATGATGAAATATCATTATTTGATTATGCAAAATATTGGAAACGTGAGATTTTCCAAATATTAAAGAAAAAATATTTCGAGTGCATTTTTGTTGAAATTGGATTAGTTTATTTCAAGTTACTGCTGTTCAATTAAAAATAATAGGTGAGTTTTTTTACTTTTTGTGTTGTGAAGACATGATATTCTGACAAGATAGCATATAAATAAATATATTTAGAGTCTTAAATTCTCCTTATGTGTCAAGGTAGCTCAGTATGAGAAGTCTCTAGGTTATACCCAAAGTAGCAGTTGTAGTTTCTGACGTGATGTTATATTTATATATAAACAGCTTAGTTGGTTACTGGTTTTTACTTAGTGTTCGAGAGTTTCTAGCAGAATTGTACCTGACATGCATAGATACTAAATTTACATCTTCATCTCCATGTTTCTGATCACTTAAGATATAGAAGATAAGGAGACTACAAATACAATTCTGAACGCTGTGTGCTGCTTTTACAGATGTGTAACTTATCAGGAGCCTTATTTTCTGTTTGTTCTAACATTTTCAAAACAGAATTTTTTTCATGAAGAAATAGGATTCTACAGTGCCTGTGTCAGTGCTATTCAGCAAATAATAATAGGGATAAAAATAACTTCCTAGAATGGAAATTTTCTTTATTGCTTTAATGACTCTACCATCCCATTATTTTAAATTGTAATGCTGCTTTCTTCCTGAGAACACAGAAGATGTCCATGATGATTAACTTAATATGCCCTCATTCTGTTCCTGTGACGTGCTGTGATTACAGGTGGGATAGTGGGGTGAAAACTAGTATAATACTGTATGAGAGACCACAAAGTAGCTATGCTAACCCAAAGGTCAGAGCTGGGCTTCTGGCGGAGGGGTCTGCCTCACTGAGCACTCTCTCCCATTAGACTATAAATTCTAACAAACGAGACAGATTTTTTTTATGGAGACTTTGAATATGCCATAGCAATCAAGCAGCATGAACTAACATTTTGGAAATATACTCAACTTCCTTTTCCACTAGAACATTTATGTTATTTATGTAGTTTTCCACCGTCATGCATAGTGCAACAGGCAGAAAGCCCTCCTCGAGTTTCACGTTTGCGGGGGAAGTGCCGTTGCTGTAGGTTAGTGCCAGGCAGGAGAAAGGACCCTGTCATCTCTGAGAAGGTCATAGTGAGCTTCATGGGGGAGCTGGCATCATTAAGTGTGAGTGGTAATTTTTACAGATGCTTTCTGTAGCATTTATTAGTAGATTAAATCAGGAAGAATTGGAAAGTGCTTCCTTGGGGCGGGAGAATGTAATTTATAAGTTTCATCTGTATCTTTACCTGAAACGTGTCAGTCTGTGTTTGCTCAGGTGTGTCCAAGCACGTGCATACTTTCACACGTCTGTTCCTTTGCACTTGCCCATCTTTTCTGTGCGGAGTACCCCTCTGTATTTCTCTCATGTCAGGGGTCTCTTTATTCCTTTAGGCCTCCATCAGTTGCATCCTTTTTTGGGAAACCCTCCGTGTTCCCCTTAACAGCTCGTGGTCTGTCTTTGTCCTGCTGAAGTGCTCTGTTCTTGGTGGTGGCAGAATATTTTTATTTGTTGGTTAATAATCTCGTTCTGTCTTTATGACTCCCAGTCGAGTCTGTGCTTCTCAGTAGCATGGATTTCCCTTTTTTGGTGTCAGCCCAGCATCCCATGTGATAGGTGGATATTTTGGGTTCACTCTCCCTATTAAATGAATAAATGGTATTATTACCATATATTATTATATTATTTGTACACCCTGTCTCTCTCATAAAGGTGTTTAAAGTGGCTCCTTGAAAGAATATTGGAAGAAGAAAGGTGGAGAAAGGGAATTAAAATGGCCAACATACACAAATTCATACCATGGATCTATAGTTGAATTTGCAATATGCATAGGAAAGCATATATATGTACAGAAAAGCAAATGTGTAGAAATTCTGTAATGTTCATTTAAAAGCCTGTCCTGTCATTTTATGTCTTGTATTTTGGCCTAGAAAAGACTTCTGTGTTTTCTAAGTTGTGCATTTCATCAGTACTCTGTATATTTTGTGTTTCAGAATTTCTCTGTGGCGTGTCCATTAGTACAAAGCTTTGAATATAATCAGCGTCTGGGGAAATGGAATGGGGTCAGCTCCCTTGCTCTGGACACAGAGATCTTTAAGTGTCCATGTGCGGGGCCGTTTAGTTCTTTAAAACTGGTTCTCTGACGCCTGGCTACTAATGTCTCAAAAAACGCACAGCCGTGGGTTAGGGACACTAGAATGCTAGTTTGAAATAATGACTTTTTCTTGAAAAATGACCTTTACTTTAAAATAAATGTAACTACAAAATACCTGTGAATTTTAATTAGCATTCCAGTGACTTATTTACCAAGTCTAAATAAATGAACACATTAAAATTATATTCTTATTTTCCTGCTCTCAGAATTAAACTGATGCAAATCTACATAAAGATTTTTTTGGTTGTTTTTACTGAAAGACTCTCTCTTGATCTAATTCTCTCTGTGGTATTTTTAAAACAGAGAATAAGGCATTGTTTGTTAGCTGTTCCTTGATTGTTAAAATAATGAGGACTTATTTTTCTCAGAAATTTATTTTAGACAACAAAGCAGTCACTCATTGGCAGCATTTTAAAGGCAGTGGGCCAAGAGAAGAACCTAATTCTTTTGGTGTGGCAGCCCTTAGAGTTCTGTTCCAGAGCTTTGCGAATCAGCTGGCATCTGATTTATAAGGCAGAAAAGTCTGGGCTTACGAGTGGTAGCTACTTACTTCATCAGCAAGACGAGATGGGTACTAGCTTCAGAACTGCTGTGGAGATCTTGCTGCTTTGATCGTAGCAGAGTACCTGTGTGCTACCCTTGGTCACATGCTGTTAGCATTATTAGTCACCTTCACACTGGTTAACTTCTAAGTAGACTGTATCTCTCTACTTGAGTATGTCTGGTGCCTTGTCTTTCCATTTATCCACCTGTCCATCCATCCATCCATCCATCCATCCATCCATCCATCCAATACTAGGTTTAGAATGGGGCAGAATTAATCTCTGAAAGCACATTTTTACAATTAGTACAGGCACATAGTACATGTTAGGTTTGTAGGGCATTCTATCTCTGTTCCAACTACTCAGCTCTGCTATACTAGATGAAAACAGTGATAGTCAATATATAAATAAATGATATGCTGAGATTCAAGGAAATGTTGTTTACAAAAGAATTGACTTGTAAATTGTGGCATAGGGAGTGTAAGAATCTAACTCAACATAGTTTGTATGCTATGCAATAACTTTAAAAATGTTTTAATGCTTAAAAGTATTTTACTACTGCTTATGTCTTAGGTTTGTTAGTGTATCTATCATTTTCCTTTGAGAGTTATCTACAAAAGATTTTACCAGTTTTTTTTTTTTATTGAAATGTATTGTTCATTGTTCATGTAAATTCAGTTTTCTCTGGTACTGGTTATGGATGTTACTGGTTTGGTGGTGGCCATACCACCCTGAATGTGCCCAGTCTCCTCTGATGTTACTGATTTGGACATACACGTACATGCACACACACACACGAAACAAATAATAAAATTCATCATGGGTCCATCACTGACACATCACTGAAAATACCATTAAATTTAATAGTTTTTACTTAGAAGTTAAAAAATATATATATTTTCACATAGAAATATGGCCAAGACATTGCTAAATGAAAAAAAAAATTGAATTTGTGAAGCGTCTAAGTAGTGTGTACAATGTGACTCTATTTGTAAAATGGTAAACAAGATAGGCCTATGTATATGATGTCTACTTGCATCTTGTAGATATTGCCAAGTATACCATCAATCAGAGTTCTTAGTTTTCAAACAGGTGAAATCAGTTCAACTCAACATAAGCATAAAATATTTATTGAAGGATAATAAATAGCTCACAGATCTCTGGAGTGCCTGAGACTCAGGTTTCAAACCATGCTCAAAGTCACATGTCCTGCAAAGGTACCCCAGCTGCTGTCAGTGGGCACTGCACCGCAATCTGAGTCATTGTGACCACTGGGCCTGGGTTCTGGATTTTTCTCACCATTTTTTGTACTCTGAAACGGATTGTGGACCATTACTACTTTTGCATGTCTTAAGTTTCTAATTTAGAGTCCACTGTACATGCATTTGATTGACAGCTCGTTCTTTTAACCCAGACTCCAGGGAAGCTTAGAAAGCAAGTGTGTGGAACTCGCTTCTGTAGGGAACGAGGGGCCACATAAGCGGGGAGTTTCGCTGAATGTAGGACAAGCATTCAGAGCTTGGCTGCCGGAAGGAGTGAGAGCAATGCAGTGTAGACACTTGGGACATTGTTGGAATTAATTATTTCTGGGCAGAGAAGTTGCAAGGACTGGGGAGCGGAAGGGGGCTTTTGCTTCCATTTTTAAAAATTTTGTTAAATTTTTTATTTTAAAGTAAAGGAACAATAGCAACAAGTTAGATGAAAAGCAGCAGACCAGGAGTCCGAAAAAACAGCAATAGACTTTATCCTCCAACTCTATCCTAGAACTAATCTCTAAACTCAGTTCACAGCTGGACCTTCAGTGTGAACACCGCCAGGGAAACTTCAAGCCCTGGTATCAAGCATTGTAAGTTGGCCTAAAGTCCAGCTGTAAGGAGGGGAAAACGGTAAAGCTGGAACCCAGAAGCTGTGGGCGTATCCCTGCGCGCGGTTGCTGCTGTGGGCGGGACACGCGCTTCGGGAAGCCATGCGGTGCCAATGAGGGCGGACTGAGAACACTTCCCTCCACCCTTATACCCTGTAGCATGATGGCAGAGAGGAGAAAGGCAGTCCGTAATGAATACAGGTGCTTTTCCACCCCAAACATGATAGTCTGCATACATCCATGTAGGTTATAAATTTGAATTTTCAAATGAGCCACCATCGGTATAATAAAGTAACAAATGGGAGGGTAATTTTAGGTAAAATAGCATTCAGAGATTATTCCCTTCTATGTTCTATGAAATTTTGTATTTCCTTGATCGTTTTTGTGATCACAAAAATGAAGATAGTTTTGTGGAATACAGTATCCAGTACTAATTCCCTACTTTCTACTCAATTTCCTTTAGCGTTTATGTGTTAACTAATGAGAAGATAACAATATGTAATACAACATCCAGTGCCAATTCCCTACTAGTTTCTGTATAATCTGTATAATCTTGTATTTTCTGAACTGTTTCTTGTATTTTTCTGATCTGTATTTGTATTCTTTTGTCTTGAAAATAAAAAAAAAAAGGAACAAAAATGTGTTTACAGGCAGACATTTTGCTTCCATTTTACTCTTCTGTGCTCTTTGAATTAAAAAGACTGTCGGGAAAATGCAAAAAGAGGAATGACAATTCCACTCAACTCTTGTGCTGTTGTTTCTCTCAGAAGAAATCAGGAAAGTTTCCCAAAGTAGGCAGTTTCTTCAGTTTCTTGCTCAATTTTGTTTTAAAATTCTCTTTACAGTTTCTTTTGATTCATTCGACCCTATGTTGAATGGACTTGGTTGGGCAGCAGACATGAAATGATTGTCAATGAGATGCCACTGGCTTGCTTTTCCTGGCTTGGTAGAGCTGATTCAGTGTATCTTTTTGAGGTCTACCATAGGAGGCTTTGTAAGTGAAGCCTTCCGGCTGTAACGCTAGTGAAATGTTCACAGGTGCAAGGTGCGAAAGTGAAATATACTTAAAAACGTGGGCCTAGGATGTGTGTTTCCCCTGCTTTTCAAATGACTATATAATTACTGCTTGTTGGAAATTTCATCTAAAAAGTTAATTTATTCCAAATAAAGTTTTCGCAGATACATTAACAATGTTTTGAACTTTCAAAAAAATGTTTTTAGATTAACAAAAAATACAAAGATACTATAGAGAATTCCCCTATGTGACACATGCAGTTTCCCCTATTATTAATAACTGACATTAGTGTAGTACAATTAGTACAGTTAATAAACTGAGATATTGTTAGTGACTAAAGTACATACTTTATTGGTAGATGTCCTGAGTTTCTAACTAAAGGCTTTTTCTGTTGCACGATAGCCAATATAGGGGCTGGGGATATAGCTCAGTGGAATAAGTGCCTGCCTGGCAAGTGCAAGGTCCTGAGTTCGATCCCCAGTACTGCAAAAAAAAAAAAGCCAATATATTTTATACATATATATTGTATTTATTCACATGTATATGGTGTCATAGAGCCATATAGTACTGTTTCTTATTTAAATAACAGAACTTGGGAAAAGAAAAAGTAGATGTAAGGCTTTGTCACAAGAAGGCTCTTGTATTCTTCTATGCACAATGTCACATAAAAAGGTAACCTTTTATTTGTCTCCCCCGTTCTGTATTTAGTGGAGCAGGTTCCTGTGGAGCCGTACAGTATTCCCCTGTCACAGGCTGAAGTCATACAGGAAGGCAGTGATATCACTCTGGTTGCCTGGGGCACTCAGGTTAGTACCAGTGATTCCAACCCTAAAGCCCATTTTGTGCCTGGAAGCCCTTGTTTTTAACCCTAATATGTGTAGAATTGAAAATGATGCTTTCATTATATCTTAGGTTAAGAATGGTGCTACTGATGCTGATTTCTTTTTTCTCTAATTTTATTAAGGTATAATTGCAGATATATATGTGTTTTCAAGGTATTGAGTAATTTGATATATGTGTACACTGTGAAAGATTATAACTGCCAAGTTGGTGTCCCAGTCAGCACTGTGTATGTACATGTGTGGTCAGAACACTTCAGATGGATGTATTCTCAAATTTCAAGTAAATTTCAAGTATACAATATGTCACTATTCTCAGAGTTTATTTGTAACCTAAAGTTTGTGATACTGACTTGAGGGAAGGTGTTGTGCCAATTCTGTCGTACTAAAATATATAAGCCTATGGTAAAATATGCTGAAAATTTACAAAAATATATTGATTTGAAACACTTTATTTTTTTTTATTTTTATTTTTTTTTGCGGTACTGGGGATCGAACTCAGGACCCTGCGCTTGCTAGGCAAGCGCTTATTCCACTGAGCTATATCCCCAGCCCCGATTTGAAATACTTTAGATGCATATTACACATCCACATTCCTGTTGCTGTGCTTGTCTTGGGATCTTTTTGCTCCCTTTCCTGTGGTCACTTCTGAGCTCTTCACTGGCCTCACCCCGGCCCCAGCCTCACAATTCCATACTTTCTCTTTTCCAGGGTCCTTCTTCACTGACCCACCACAGCCTTTTCTGTGTCTTGTTGTCACATTTTCCTACCTATAAACTTTAAGCGCAAGACTCTTTTCCGCTTGCCATGGACTCTGCCAGTCTCTGTTTGTCCGTCGGTCCATCCATCCATCTGTCCCTTCCATCCTCCCTCCCTTTCTCCCTTCCTCTTTTAAAGAAATGGTCACATTTTCTCTGTAAAAGCAATACTTTGTTTTAGGAAGTTGAGGGCAGCATAGTGTGTGCTTATTTTGTGCTTATTTTAGAAAATTAAAGACAACCCTAAATAGAAAGATATTTGCAAACCTTTGTACAGTGTCCCAAGCTCCTGCTCTCTCCGCTTGGTTGTTGGCATGGAGAGCCTACAGCCCTTCGAGTTCTCACCTGCAGTCGGCTCACCGTGCTTCTCATCTCATGGGAAGGTGCGCGCGTGTCCGGTCCTGATTCCCAGCACTTCCGTGCTGATCTTTGCCTTCTTCCTTCTCTTTGCAGAAAGGCACCTTTTCCTTTCAGAGCTGCCCCTGCCCGTCTGTCTGCCTGCATCCCATTGTCTCCTGTCTAGGACTCCATAAGTAGCTGATGCCTCACCTTCCTGGCTCTTTAGGTTTCCTTTCTATGTTGCTATATTTTACAAGGTTTTGTGTTATAGCTGGTGTTCCTTTCCCTGTAAATACCATTATCTCCTCCTTTCTTTTATCATTAAACTCTTTTTTCCTGGTGTTCAGGGTCAAACTTGGAGTCTTGTGTAGTTTAGGCAAGCACTGTTCCACGGAGTCCAACTTGCCTTCCCTTTCCATTTTTTATTTTATTGCACTGTACTCTATTGTAACACATTTTTATCAGTGCCTGTTAATTTCTCAGTGTGTTAATTTTGTTTGTGCACGTAACATTCAGATGATGTCATCACTCTCGTCCTCCTTTAATCCCCTGTTCCCTTCTTTTGGTCGGGTGTTCATCTCCTTTCTAATTTTCATGCCATCTTTTTTTTTTTTTTGAATTTCTACATTCTTCGGAAGCTTGTGGTACTTGTCTTCCTGAGTATAGCTTATTTCATTTACCATAGTGATCTCCAATTCCATCTATTTTCCTACAGATGACATAGTTTGGGTTTTTATGGCTGGATAACACTCTATTTTAGATAGATACCCACATATTCTTTATCTAGTCACCAGTCTCTGGGCCCCTTGGCTGGTTCCATAGCTCGGCTTTTATAAAGTTTGCCACAGTAAACAGGAGTGTGCAAGTATCCCTGTAGTATGCTGACTTTAGTTCCAAAAAGCAGTATCGCTGAATCATGTGGTCTAATTTTAGTCTTTTGCGGAACTTCTGTACTGTTCTGTACCAGTACTTCTGTAGTAGTCCCAGCCCCCTTTTTAAAAATTTTTGAGACAGGGTCTCACTACGTTGCCCAGGCTGACCAGCGGGTGATTCTTCTGCGTCAGACTTCATAGTAGCTGGGGTTATAGGTGTACGCTACCATGCCTGACTCTTATCATTAAACTTGAAGGGCTATATTATACTATCTGTATTTAATTACTTAATTTCTTTATATTCTGATGCCTTATAACCTTTGTATCCATTAATTTACTAAGCCTGCTTTTAGCAATCTAGTATTATACTTTTTAAATCTAAACCTTATCCCATACTGCTATTTTATGTTACATTGGCTGCTATCTTTATGAAATAGATTTTTTCTTTAGCTTCTGGGATATTGTGTCTCCTGTTTTTGGTTTCTTAATTTTTTTCTTATCTCTTTAGCTGTTTTTTGTTTTGTATTGTTTTACTTTTAGTGAGCTTCTGTTACTGCTGTTTTTCTCTTAAACGTTGGTGAGCCGTGGGATTCCGTGGTGTTTGTCCTGGGTATGCTTCCTTACGTGGTGTGCTACACGCTACGTACGACTTTATCTACCGTGTGTTATCATTGGAATCTGAATCTTTAGCACCTATTTCATTCCTTTTCTTTAAGAATTTTTTTTAGACAAAAAATTTATATTTGATTATTTTGACAGACTATGGATTTAACATGTCTAAAATTTACAAATTCTTTATATAGATCTATTCTATTGACTATACATAATATCTCTATAAATATTATTGCTGGCTTTGAACTAGTTTTTTTCAGACAATCATTCTAGTCAACCCCTGAATATTTTTCTCTTCTTTTTAGGTTCATGTGATCCGAGAAGTAGCTTCTATGGCAAGAGAAAAGCTTGGAGTGTCCTGTGAAATTATCGACCTAAGGACCATAATACCCTGGGATGTGGATACAGTTTGCAAGGTGTGAATAGAATATCGATAAAATGTCATTTCCTCAGGACCTTGAGCCAAATTTTTTGGATATTTGTGAAGAAATATTTGGAAATTGTGAGCTGCCTGAGCATTTCCAATTGATCTGAAGGTTTGAAATTTGCATTGTGAAAGAATGCGTGTTGTATAATCAGCTTCATGCTTAAGGAGTCAAATCACATTGGCTTTTTCCTCCCATAGTTTTCTATTATAGACGCCTTTCACACCAGCAGTTCCGCTGGGCTCTCTGAGTGCCTCACTCAGTGAGTGGTGGAAGCAAAGGAGCGTGTTGGGTGTTGCAGACGCCTGTGTTTTTAGCTCATTGGCTATGGTTCAGTAGTAAGCTAGGTTTCGTTTAGTTCAATGAAGGGTTTGGCTGAATTTTCATCCATCTTCTTTCCACAAGCGAGGACAGGTTGTGCTTTAAAGGGTGGCCTCCTTTTGTAACCTTTATAGTCGAGATCACACAGTGGTGTGTTGTGGGATTCTGGCTGCTCTGATTCGTAGTTTCTCGATGTTTGGCCTGATTGGACTGATCTTGTTGTTAGTATGAATAGAATTCGCATAATCCTTTCTCCAGAATCCAGTTTAGTTCTCACATATTTATCTATAACTTATATCTTTCATATTAATGGCTAGAAAGTGTAAAGAGTGTCTGGTCTCATATGGTGCGCGATAAAGACTGAGCTCGTCCTGCGGTGCTCTTCTCTGCTGAGGCGCAGACCCTGGTTGCATGTACTGTGTTCTCTGTCGCTCTGCAGTTGTAGCACATCAGCCCTGGGTATTTCATATTTTTTTTTTTGCTGAGCTTTGGCATTCTTGTAGCTTTCATAGGCTCTTTATTAAACTAGCTATATGAAAATAATCTGTAGATACTCTTGCTATAAAAGTGTAGCAGAGGGTATTTTTACGTGAAGGTTGTTGGATAATTTAGTAGAAGAGTGAGGACTTGTTATGGTGAATGGTTTGTAGACTCACTGCACATCATCAAACCATTGAATATGGTTATGGATGGTTACAGCGATACCCTAAGCCTATAGATTTGAAGTTATCATATTAAGAGTAGTAATCCATGCTGAGTTATTTATAACTGCAAAAAATAATTTAATGCCTTTTGTAGGAATTTTTAAAACAAACTAGACACTGATTTTTTTTTTTTTAACCAAATAACCCAGTGTTGCAAATTATGGTTCACCTGGAGCTGACTTCTTTTTTACAGCCTGGATTTTCCATTTCGGTTTGTATTTTTAGTATGGATGATGCTTCCCTCTTTTGCCTTGGGGATATCATGTTTTTCTATAAAGTGGTGGGCATTCTGATACGTGGTCAGGCCAAGCACTTTATTTACATATTTATTTACCTCTACATTCAAAAAGGATTTCTAACAGCTTGTAATAAAGCAAATGTAACAGCTCCCCAAGTTGTTAACTATGAAAGCAAAGAAGGAGGGGCAGATGGAGAAAGAAAGGGGAATTATTTATATTCATTTCTGTGTCCCTTTGCTCTTGTCCTCCTTTATCAGCCCTGCTGCGTACATCTCTCTCTGGCCCAGGAATGTAGATCCCGCCTCCTCAGAGCTCTGTGCTGCAGGGGAAGGCGAAAGAGGGGTGCACAGCCCTCTGCTCAATGGGGCAGTAACGAACCAGGTCACTGACGCGTTAGCATCCAGTTTTAGTTTAGTGTTAGGGTGCTCTCATCGTGAAAGTCAGCCAGCCAGCTTGTCATTCTTGGCTATTTTGGGTCTCTTTGTGACTTTCCTCATCGCTGATTAGGGCCCATCTTCGGCTATGCTTTATGTATCAAAGGAGAAAAAAAAAATTAGTGGTTAGTAACTCTTTCCCTAGAAGTCCGAGGTGATGTGAGAGAAAAGGGCCTGATAGCCAAACATGGATCTTACAAATGAAAAGGGCTTCTTTTTTGCGGGGGCAACAGAGTTTAGCTTTTCTTCATCTTTATGAATTTTATAGCAATCAGAATTTATCTTTATAATCTCTTTCCGTCAGCTGTGTTTTATTAGTTGCTTTTGTCTTAGGACAAAGTTGGATTTCTGTGTTTCACTTATGTGTCAGCTCAACACCAATATGTGTCTTGTGGAATGTCTAACAAAAAAGCCTATGAAAGTTAAAAATCATTTATTAAACACATATATTAGCGAACTGTACATGGTGAAATCACTAGAACAGTGGAGGGGCTCATACTTTTTGCTTAGCTTGGTGTGTTGTGTGGGGACCAAGAAAGCAGCAGAGAATTTGAATGTTGCCCTGGAAAGTTACAGAATCTAAAGTGCATCCAGTAGACTTTGTGGAACCAAGAAAAAGTATATGCAGTGATAAGAGCTGAGCCCTCTGCTGTTGGAGGATCACTACTGAGGTGTGATGTGTTTGTGGGTTTGTCGTCAAAGGTGCATGTTATAATCCCAGTGCTACAACTGCAGTACAGCAAAAGGATACATATCTAACAAGTTAGTAAGAAAACCATAAATTCGTAAAAATAATTAAAGGAGAGGAAAGGAAAACACATTATGCAAAAACAGGTGAGTCAGTAGAAAAGAAATAGTAAGATGATAAATACAAACTCAAAGATATGATTAGTTAAATACAAATGGATTAAACTTAGTTTTATGAATATATTCCCAATAAATTGGACAAACTTCAAGAAAAATACAAATTATTTAAAATTGGTAAACGAGAATGAGAAAACCTGAATTTTTATTACCTGTTTAAGATGGCACACTTTATCTTGGGGGAATTTCTTATTTAAGAAATTAAATCCATTTTCAGTTACCTGAGTACAAAGCAAATCCCAGGCTGATACAGCTTTACTGGTGAGTTTTTAAATGCAATCCTATGTAAGTTCTTCCAGAGAGCAGAATCATGAAGAAAATGTAAATTGTTTTATAAGGCCAGCATAATCTTTGGACAGACCTGTTTAGGACAACATAATAGAGGAAAACCGTAGACAACCTTTTCTCACAAACATAGACTTTTGTAAACATTCACAAAGCAGCTGATGCAACCTCCCCAAATTAATAGAAAATAAAAAAGGGATGATTATTTTGATAATGAAATTAAGTACTTGCTGAAATTTAATATTCATTCATGGTGAGAATTTCCTAGCAACTAAAAAATGGAAGTAAGTTGTCTTGTTCTGATTAAGAGTAGCCGCAGAACACCTGCAGCAAAAATTTTATTTTCTAGTGAAAACTTGAAAGCTTACTCCTTGATATGAGGAATATCTAAAGGAAAATTTAGTGACAGTTATGTCAGGACATTGCACAGAAAATCACAAAATATTCAGGAAAATTAAGACTCAAATACATGGAAGCAGATAGAGGTTGAGTATTTCTTATCCAAAATTCCTGGAAACAGAAGAATTTCAGATTTTAGAGTTTTGGGATTTTAGAGTAATTACACCGACCACCTGTTAGGTTCATCTTGATGTTCATAAACTTGGGTTTTAGAGCATTGCAGACTCCAGATTTTCAGATTGGGGATGTTTAACCTTGTGACATGACAATTCAAGGCCAAGAGCAGTCAAGGCAACCTTGAAGAAAAGCAGAGTTCGAGGATCTAACTGCAAAACGTCAAGGAGTGTTAGAGGGCCAGGACAATGACAGCGCTGTGTGGGTATCAAGACAGAAAATGCACCAGTGAGGTAGAAGAGAGGCCAGAAACAGGCTCGTCTGGGGACAAAAGCGGTATTATAACTCAGACAGGAAAATGATGTATTTCAGTAAGCAATATTGAGTCACTTAGACACGGGGAAAAATAATTATCCTATGCTTTATCACACAACTGTCAATTTGAAATGCAGATCTAGTTGTGAAACAAAACAAATCTCTTGGAAGTAGGCAAGATCTTTATGATCTTGCACACTAACAAAACAGTGGCATTAACAGAAGATGTACTGCATTTTGTTTTATTAAAATTAAGAAAATTAGGTGTATGCTTTTAATCACAGCACTCCGGAGCTTGAGGCAGGTGGATTGTTGCAAGTTTGAGACCAGCCTAGGCTAGAAAGTGAGCTCAAGGCCAGCCTGAACTGCACAGCGAGACCTTGTCTCAAAAAACAGGCCAAAAAAAAAAATTCACATGGGCACCAGTAACAGTAGATAACTCGTGGATTTGGAAAAACTAAGGGAAGCTTATGTCCAGAAATATGAAGTACTTTTACAATCAGTAAGAAATGATCGACAGCCTAATAGAAGATGGGAAAGCTTTGAGGGGCTTCTTCACAAAGGAAGAGAACCAAATGGCCAATAACCATATGAAAAGTTGCTTCGATTCTTTAGTAGGCAGAAAATACAATACCCCTGCAGTCACAACATTCTGATTAAAATTAAAAATCCTCCACATACTAAGAGTGTGAAGCAAACTTACTTCTTGTTTGTTATGGTGCAGCCAATTTGGAAAATTATCAGCATCCACTTGAGCCCTGTAATCCATGTAAAGTCTATGCACATATTCTCAAATCCAGAAAGAATTTTGAAATCTAAAGTACTTCTTGTTCCAACCCTCGTGGATGAGGAACGTTCAGTCTCTGTATTGTGCATTTATTAACCTGGGGAGGGCCTCAGCATGGTTTATGCAGGGCGAGTTTCTGTTGTCCTGCAGTTCTGCCTGCAGCCTTTGTTCAGTTTCCTTTTATGGCCCACATGCTCCTGTCGTCCGACAGGAAACAGGTGCTCAGGAGTAGCGTTCTTCTTCTCAGGGCGTCCCAGGAGCGGAACGGTGGTGAAAGCTCTGGCCTTCCTGCTGAGATGCTGACCACCTTCCTACAAGCTGGCAAGCGAACTAGTCTTCCAAAGCAGTGGTGAGAGCCCTGCCGGTGCTGTGGGGCTTGAAAGGAAGACTCAGGCGGGGAGAGATGCAAAGCAGCTGCCTGTGACAGGACAGCTTGAGTGTGGCAAGAGTGACGTGCTTTGAAAAAAACTCAGTATTTAATGAATCATATTGGCACGTGATTTAGAATCAGCTACTGAGAACAGAACAGCAAAAGGTAGTGTACCAAGTGCATCACTCATCAAGAAGGTAACATCAATGCTGATAATTTGGACGTGTTCTCATTTTCACTGGAGTAAATTATGCCAGTTCTTGAAATGAGTGAGGGTTTGCCCTGACCTCTTTGTTTTTTTTCTTTCTCTCCCATTCTGCCTCCCACATTTAGTAACCCAAAGCAGTCCTGCTGGCTTTAACAATGCAGTATGTGCCCGATCTGACCACCACTCCTGCTGGTGTCCTTGACCGTGGTGCAGACCACTAGCATTTCTCACCTGGGTTTTGGTCATAGCCCCTAACTCTTGTCTCTTTCCTCTGACTGTCCCAAGCCATAGGCAGAGTCTAATATGAGTCAGATCGTATTCTTTAGTCACAGAAGACCTCAGTGGTCTCTCCTAAAACTTGGTGGAAAAGCCAAGTCCCTTAGTACAGCCTGGAAAGATTTGCTTGATCTCACCCTATTCCACGACCCACCTGCGATCCACCCTGCAGATACCGGGTGGTTCACCCCATCCCAGGTGCTTTGTGTTCACTCTGCTAAGTCACCTGGGTGCAGTTCCTCATTAAGGACTTTCCAGACGAGATTACATGACAGTGAGTCTTCTTATGAGGGTTCTCTTCCACTTTTTCCTTCTTTTCCTCCGTGGTGATTAGCAAGATATAACTCATTGAATAAACTGACTAGCGTAGTTCAAACTATAACATTTATTTGTGTGTCTTATGTTTTAGTTTTCCCTGTGTTATTTTTTTAGCAGTTGTCTATTTTCCCTAATGATAACAGGAATTTTCCATCTGACTTTGCATTGCAGTAGGCCCTGTTCGTCTTCAGTGAAAGGCAAAGTGGGAAGTGAAATTGACTGGCGTAAACGGCCGCCGCCTGCAGTTTCTAAGGAGTGAGCTGTCTGGATCATTACGCTTTCTGCATAGATGAGAACTGCTGTTTTGTGCAGCAGCTTTTAAGAATTTTTAACCTTTGGATGTCGGTATTTCTAAAACCTTTTCACTTACATTTTCTTGAGGAAAATATAGTGGATACAATTTCATTTAAAAAAATAATGCAATCCAAGTGAGCATGGATTCTTATACATTCTTAAGACATTTTATGTTGATTGAGGCATATGGCTGCTTCTTTGATAAATTTCTGTGGGTAACTATTGCGGTTTTAATTCTTTGAAGATTTAAATTATATTTTATCTCATTTTTTGCAGTCACACAGTGTTGCCGAGCTGTACTTGGGACCCAGCTGACCCGACTTTATAACTGTGACATTTATGTTGACCAGACAAAATCTGTAACATTTTCTCATGAATCAAGAGCACTTGTGTTACTGTTCAAACCTCAGCACATCAGTTTGTGCATTCAGGGCCCCTTCTCTTCCTGTTTCCTTGTCTGCAGTGCATGTAGATCACAGCTGCGGAATTTTAGCTGAAAGGGATCACCATCGGCCAGGTCCCTGGGTGAGCCTTACCTGGAACCACTTCCATCCCTGGAACCACGGGGACGCCTCCCAATCGGGAATTTTTTCTTTCAACAACACAGTGTAGGACAAGATAATATTTGACAGCTCCCACTCCTGAACTCCCCAAAGCAAGGACTTACAGTTTGATGTTCACGTCAAGTGGTTTTTTAAAAAAGATTTTTAAACGAAATTAGGAATGATATAGAAAGGATCTTTCTCTCCGGCTCTTTCTCATACCTTTTCCTTCTCTTTCAAACTGTGCAGCAGTAGATGAAGATATGCCCAGAGAGGGGAATGGTCATTCTTGGCTGTGTGTGGAGGCATGTGTAGCACTGAGAGTGTTTGGGATTAGATTGTCACAGGAGCGGAGCAGGGCCTCAGAGATACTGCTGTGTGCAGCTCGAATTAATTCAGCCATGAAGTGAGAAACGTGGTGGAGTTGGCACAATATCAGTGTCCTTAGATTTAAGATGATACCTCCTGTCCTTTCACCCAGCTCCGTCCATTTTTGCCATGGAAGACTCCACTGGCACACAGGTAAGGCAAGTATTAAGGATGGCGGGGGTTGCGGGGCAGGTTCTGGGTTCTCAGGACAGAAGGAAATGCTTATGTGGAAGAACTGGGGAGTAGTTAAACCTCGGTAATTCCATGTAAGTAGTCCTGCAGATACATAGGAAAGGCCGAGATTGGTTAGTCTTTGCATTTGTACCTGGAGAACAGTTGAAGATACATCCATTCCATTAGAAATTTACTCCAGTTTTGTAGCCCTTAAAGTTTTTTTTTTCATTTTCATAGGATTGATTTAGACTACCATAAATTTCATTCTTAAATTTAAAATTGCTAACTTTAGCAAAGTAATATTTGGGATCTGTAATTTGTACTATATTATTTTACATTGGTTTCATGGGAAGTTGAAAAATTTGTCTTTAGAGAAACCCAAATGGTTGTCTACATTTTAAAAAATGCATATTTTTGGACTTGAGTAATGCAGTAGTTGAGCCTTAGCTGTTTTACTTGAGGCTGTGTGTGTGTGTGTGTGTGAGAGAGAGAGAGAGAGGAGGAGGAGAGAGAACGAGAGAGAGACGGGCGGCAGGCAGGCGAACAGACGAATGCCCGAGCCGTAGGGGTTGAGGTGGAAGGGTGGTTAGTAACAACCAGTAACCACTAGAGGCCTCTCTTACGCCAGGTTTTATGGTTCGCATCTCTACGGTTTCCTAGGAAGATCTGACTCTTGTTGTAAATTAGACTTAGTTTGCATTGTAGTGCTCAATAAATAATGTACCAGTACTTTTACTCCAGGGCATGTATTATTATGTGATCTAAAAGTTTTATTTAATTTATCTGTCAGAACAGCTGATAATCCATTGGACTCTTACCTAAATAAACCTTCAGTAAAAACATGTAATCAAATGTTACCAGATGAAATTATATGCCTCTTTGAAAGTACAAACATATTTGGATTTAAATTATTATTGATTTAACATGTTATATTTAACTTTTGAAAGTAGTTTATTTGATGATGGTAGACTTTAAGTAAAGTCGTCATAAATTAAATGTTAAAAATTGCATGTATTTTCCTCATGGTTAAAATAAGATTCTGATATCAAAAGCCTGTTTAAAATGAGTGAGGCGTCTTTTAAGCTTACTACACGGGGTGAGGTTGTTTTTCTTTAGGAGCAGGGAAAGTCTGTCACATTCTAGTTTGGAGTCGTGTTTTGGTGTCGTTTGACCTCCCAGAGAAAGCAGGCTAGCGCCTCCCGTTGTGGGGGTTAGTTTGCTGCCCTCGTCAAGAGTGAGAATGCGGAGGGTTTTGGTATCTGGCCAGTGCAGTTGCCTTTGTCATGGTTACAGCTAGTGAGTTGTACAAGCATTAGGGCTTTGGACGCCATACGTGTTGGGATGTGACTGTGACATTTATTGCCCTGTCTGATGGCTTTTGGCTAATTCCTCATATTCCGTGAGGGCAAGGAGTTTTGTGTACAAGTATTTTGTTCATTCTTAGATCCTGGATAGTTGTAAAGATATATAGAATATAGCAGACGCCTATTACATATCTACCTATACATAAATATATAATATATAAATGCATATATAATATACATATATATATTTCTTGAATGAGCTTGCTTAATTTTAAAATAACCAGCTGTATTTGGTTTGTCAATGAAAGAAAGTAAAGAAGGAATTGGTAATTTCTGTAGGAAAAAGAACACTGAGAAAAATATTCGTGACACCTGGTCTAATTTTGGTGTAACTTATGTATTACATAAAATTAAAATAATAACTATAGGTTCTGACCTATTTTTTATAATATATTTTACATAATAGGACCTATCATTCTTAGTAAATTGTAAATAAAAAGGGTTACCTTATGCACATCTTCTTGTGCACATCTTCTGAGCATCTCCTTTCGTGTTCTCAGCAGTTCATCTAATTACGTATCAGTGTGATTACTTTTTAGGTTAGAAAACTCAGTTTTAGAAAAGTGGGATAACGCGTAACTACAGGCCTGAGCTGGCTTTACCCCAGACTTCAGGACTTTAGAGCCTTTAATATTTTATTTCAGCAGGGAACTTTCCAGGCAAAGATTGAGCAGAATTTATAAATATTTTTGGATGTGATGAGACAGCTGATTTGTGATATGCTTTGAATGTAACTTGGAAGCATAAAAGACATTGGCAATAGAAATATATTTACGGAGAAGGGTGATATTTTATTTCATATCTATTTTTTGCCAGACTTTTTGTCAGAACCATGTATGTTCTGATTTAATTCTTTCAGTTATGCTATATGCTAAGAATTATTATTTGTGTTTTAACAAAGAGAAGGAAATTAAATCTCAGAAAGATTAGAAACTCCCTTAGGTCACTCAGCTAATCAGTAGCAGCCCTGATGATCAGGCTCAGGTCATAAACTCTCACACCCCGATACTGTCCTAGTTCCGCAGGGCCTCCTGTGAGAATATTTACTTTACAAAGAAGTTAGTTCATGTTTTAAAAATTATCACTTGAAGGTTTTTACTGATAAAATGCTTCTAAATTTTCAGCTTGCAATGTATTTTACAATATGTCTAGGAAATTTCTTTCATGTTCACCCAGTTGTATCATATCTTTAAAAAAAAAAAATATATATATATATGTATGTATATAATCACATTGGTAAATACTCTCTGTATTGTAAATCGTGCTAGCATTTTCTTTCATTTGGCATTACTTTTTTTTCTACATAGACCTGAATAAAGCACGATTGAATCATAGAGTTATATTTCTATTACTGATACTAAGCAAATAGCTTAGTGTTTTTGAAGTGTTTCTTAATATACTGAAATTATCTGTTTGACTCAAGATTTTTATTTTATTTGAATTGTGCTTTTGACATTTTAAGTAGGAGAGAGAAGAAAGTAGGAGGGGAGTGGGGAGAAACCCCCCACCTCGTTCCATAGTGAAAAGTTGCCACGTTCGTTGTGTTCCCGGACTCACATTTCAGGTGTAGTGTAAGAAATAGAAATTAGTTGCTCTTTGTTCTTTTGTCTGATGGCCATTTAACTTACTCTGCCTCATTGGACTTGCACCGATACAAACTTTTAATACTTAAGCCATAATCAGTACCAAGTGTAATAATTTGCAGTGTCTAACTGTAATAATTTGACTTAAATATTTATCAAAACTGTGGTCTACAAAGACTTCAAAATGGGGCTTCTTTATTGTGCTATTGTGGGTCCTTGTAACAGTGACGAGCAGTTAACCCGTCATCCCACGTGCGCTCCCTCCCTGACGTAGGATCTTACTGCTTTTTCTTTCTGGAACTCGGTTTTCTCATTACTTGTTTATACGTTCTTTTGTATCTTCATCATGCACTTCTTTAGTTAGCTGTCACACATCTTAGGTGTATTTTGTTTATTTTAATGTTTTGAGATGAGCTCTCGCTCAGTCCAGGCCAGCCTTGACCTCACTGTGTGAGCCCAGGCCAGCCTTGGTGTCACCGTCCGCCTGTGCCAGCCCCCTTGAGTATATTGTTAGATTTTCAGTATTTTTATATATTTTGATGATGTTAAGATAGGATCATTATTTCGGTTTCTCCTTTGACGTTGTTTTCTGATATGAATTTGGCAGTAAATAAGCAGGTACATCTTAGGGCGGCAGTAACGTCTGTAGTGCGCTGGAGCTCAGGGTACAAAGCTGCGTTTCCCCTCCCTGCCCCATCCCCTTCTCGCATCACCTTTAAATACTCCTTCTCGTTCTTCTGACACCTACCTCTGTATCTCTTCAGTGATAGCTTGTAAAGTCCTGGATTCGCCACAGAATGCTCACCAGAGATAATAGGGCTTTTGGGGAAGAAAACGTTGGTTGAGGAGACCATTTCAAAGCTTTGCAATGAGAGACTGGAAGGGTTTGTATCCAGAGTCAGGACGGAGCTGGTTAAGTTACGGAGTTTGGGGTAAAATGCAGCAAAGTGGGGGAACCGTGTAATAAACACGTCTAAAGTGGAGCAGATGGGCTAGCCTGAGCCAAGATGGCGAGCGTGCGGCACAGTGCTTCGCTGGGCTTGAGTCAGCAGCGTGGTTATGCTTTGCCTCTTTGTTCCCCAGCAGCACGCAGCATGAATGTGCCGGGGCAAGTTGCATGGACGCCAACACGGTTGGATCTGTGGCTGCCACCTCTGGCAGGAAAACATGCTTCCCATTTGTGCCCGGGAAATGCCCATCCGCACCCCAGCTCCCTCATGGGCTCACTGCTAGTCTAGGCTTGACTGGCCAATGTGGGCCGCATCTTTATCTTGGCTGTGATGGACAGTGGAAATACATGGTTTTTCACATTGAACCTTGAGGAAGTAGAATGCTAATCTGTGGAAAATGTCAAAGTATGGAGAATATATTTAAATGTTGTAGATAATCCAAGAATAAGAAAGGCCCATCACACATGCATGCCTGCGTGTGTGTGTGTGTGTGTGTGTGTGTGTGTGGCGTCCATCTGTGTCTTCCAATTAACCCATTTTAGACATCATTTGGTTACCACTAGGACAAGATTTTTTCTTTTTTGGCAGGACTGGTGATCGAACCGGGGGCCTTCTCGTTAAGCTATATTCTCATCTCTTTTTTTATTTCTTACGTTGAGAGAGGGTCTCTATAGTTGGTAAGTGGCCCAGACTAGGCTTGGACTGTGATCCCCCTGCCTCGCCCCTCAGAGTGCTGAGATTGTAGCGTGTGCGCCGGACACACACTGAACTAACGTGCTTGCGTTACGTTGTCTTCACACCATTTCCTCAGTTTGTTTTCCCTGTTGGTTGCGCTTTGATTTTCCAGTATTTATTTTCAGCTCTATATTTTCTTCCATGAAATTTCCGTGGTGTTTCCAGCATCAGAAGGTGATGTTAACATCCTCTTTGCTGTCCTCCTCCTCCCATTCCAGGTGCCATGTTCTGTCAGCTGTTTGTTTTTACCTTGTCCAAATTGATAATACTATATTCTGTCTCTAATCACGATTAAATGACTGCATCTTCCTTATGTGTGTGCGCGGCCCTGAGGGTTGTACTCCGGACCTTCACACTGAGCTCGGTTTCAGTCCTTTTTAATTTTTGTTGTTGTTGTTGTTGTTTTTGAGATAAGGTTTCACTATAAGTTCGTAAGTTGCCCAGGCTGGTCTTGAACCTGGAACCCTCTTGCCTCAGCCTCTACTCCCCGAATGCTGGGATTGTAGGTGTGTACCACCGTACGCAGTTCCTGTCTTCCAGTCTGTATCTATAATGGCTTTAAAACTTAGTAACCAGGAAACACTGTGGGCATCGTTATGGAAATGAGCCTCTCTGCCTTTGAGATGATGTCAGTAGGGGTCAGACTTCATTTGTTTACTCATTTTCCTCCGGTTCGGTGTCGGCCCTTGCGGCCCCAGAAGCAGACATTCACGGGACCTTGATCAGATGGTTTGCCTGTCCTATGTAGCACCGGGTGCTTAGGGTTGTGCTGTATCTCAGATGCTTGGAATGTGCCATTGTTTTAGATCTTTTTGGATTTTTAGTGCTTCTAATTTCTGTTTATTTCCTACTTGCAAAAGCATAACGGTCTTTAAAATATCTTAAAGGTCACTCACACCATCTCAGAATCTACCTTTATTTCTGCTTATTTGGACTTCTCTGATTTGGTTGTGTGACTTGAGCGCCCTTCGCTAAGCTGTACGATTGCACAGAGGGCCTCGGACCTCTTCAGGCGAAGGAGCGCGGCGTTCGGGGTCTGCAGGCTCCTGCCGCTTGCGTTTGGAAACATGGCTTTCTGTACTCTTTATTCTTGGTCCATGTCTGGCTGGATGGAGAAGACTTGGTTCACAGAAACTTTGTTTTGTATTTTGAAGATAGTGTTTCCACTGTGTCACATTCACATATAAAATCTTAACATCAGCTTGATTCTTATTCTTTTGTAAGTGCCCTGTGTGTTCGTTTCATTTTGGTATGTGGGCGGGACGTTCATTCCAAACTGCAGTGTTGATACAGGAAAATAAAAACTCCCCACCTGAACAATATCTGAGACAAGTTCGTGTTGTCTAAAATCAAAGAATGAATTTTAGGAACAACGGAGGTTAAGAGCAGAATATATTTATTGGGGGAAAGAAAGATTATCCAAGAGAGGGACAGAAGGGAACCCTCTTCCTCCTCCCTTAATCCCTTTTGTAACTGGGCTATGTGCTGCAGCGCCCTGCTCTAAATTGCAAGGTTGAGCGTAATTTCGTCCCACCTCATGCCCCCCTTGCGATTTCCCATTTTGGCCACTTTGGACCCACCTCTTGTCATGGATTTGGTCTACAAAAATCCCTAGAAAGTGCAGGGTCCCCTTCTGTCTTTCTCTCTCAGACAGAAGCTTTCTTTCCCCCAGTAAATATATTCTGCTGTTAATCTCTGTTGTTCCTAAAATTCACTCCTTGATTTTAGAGAACATGAACTCATACTGGACATTTAGCAAGTTGGGAGTTTCTTTCCCCTATATAAAAACAAATTAAATTTTTAAAATTGTGTTCTATAAATTATTTTTCCTTTAGTTGTGATCGGTGTTTTTTCTGGATACCTGACTGTACAGAGGCTTATTGAAAAAATATCATTCTGTTCACATAGGCAAGATCTCTTGATATAGGTGAGCTTTTGGGGTGAGTGAGGTGGAAATCTCCCTGTAGGCAAGCCAGGCATCTCCCCTCCGAGTGTGCACGCCCTGTGTAGCCTTAGTTCTTGGACATGGACAGTCAGCATAGGAATGCCTTTGCAGGAAGTTTGGGTACTTTCATCCGAAGCTAGCTTTGCCTGGATTGTCTCTGAGGTCAGGCTTGGAAGGTACATTTTATGGGGAAGAAATGGGGCAGTTTGTGCAGCTGTACTTTTTAATTCTGTGGTCTCCATTCTCAATTTTTTAAAGTTAAGTTTACTTTTAACAACTTAAAGACATAAAGACTGTGCACACTAAAGGGTTAGCCTCATCCTTAGCACTTAAATCCACCTTGTTCTCCTCCTCTCTGGGGAGCCCGGCTTCCTCTTCCCCACATCCCGTATGTAGCTGGGCTGTACGTTTCTCTGCGTTTTGTTTATATTTTCATCTCACAGTCAGGAGAGAATTTTTCCAATCCCTTCTTCGTCTGATAATCGCTGTTCCTCCCCAGCTTTGTTTTGGCTGTTACGGGTTTTTTCCCTTTTGCATTCATTTCCTGCCTTGGGAGAAAGGGAAGACAAAAGCATATATTCAGTCTGTCATCCTGAACCGGGTGGCTTTTTAGTGTGTTTTCTCGTTTTTTAACAGGAAGGAAGACAATTTGTACATGTTGGTCAATGTAGTACTAATTTATCACAATTGTATTTACTCTAATAGCTTGTGACTTGATTTTCTTAGTTGGTGAACATAGTGCTCAAGTAAGGCTAATTGTGTCTTTTCTAATCTATATATTTATTTACTTTTCTTATCTGAAACCACTGAAAGACATTGAATGATGGTATGGACTACATATATATATATGAACTTGGTATGTATGAAACCCAATCTTAAACTGATTGAATTATTAAGTAGGAAGTAGGTGGTGTCAACTTCACTATGTAAATTCCTAGCTTGTCAAGAAAGGTATCAGAAATTCCTTGTGTACCTAGTGCTTTAGAGTAAAAAAACTTGACCTGTACAACCGAATATTGAGTATCTCCTATCCTTCTTCTACCAAGAATAACAATTCAGAAATGAAGATGATAAGGAAGGAAAGTTAGTGGTCTAAAAACAGAATCTTTCTGAGGGATTCACCAAATTCTAAATGCAAAGGTGATTAATCATTCTTGGGCAGCAAAGTTAAAATTATTTCTTGAGAGTGGGTCAGTTAAAAATAAATCATTTAGCTCTAGGGTATAGAATTTGAAATATTTAACATATATTTCAAGGAAACAATTTTATCTCAAAGTAAATTAAAATTCTATTAGTTTATTTGTAGAGGGACTTTAAACTATTTGGAACCATCAGTAAAAGGGCATAAATTGCTTTTAGGGCTGTGCCCCCTCTCCCAGTTAATAGGCAAGCTTGGCGATCCTCTGGTAGAAGGTTAAGAGAAACATTAAGGAGGATGACCATAGCAGTCTCTTCTAAAGTTCTGTAAAACAAGAGAAAATTATCTCTTACCATTTTGGAATATAAAGAACATTGTATTTCATCATTATACAAAGTAATGAGAATACAGAAGCTCTGGGAAGTTACCCATTTACCTTTTCTGTTTTACACAGGATTTCTCTCTCATATTTCTAGTCAAATATTTCATACCCTTTAATCCTTCTTTTGCTCGCTTTCCATGCTGACCATAGTCAAATGGTGTGTTATTTTCCTAGTTTTGAATGTAGAACAGACATGCTCTAGTCAAGTTTATGGTGACTTTGTGGTGATACTTCTGACATTCGCCCTTTTAAATTTTCCCTGTGGCCTATTTTCTGCTGTCTCGCCAGCCCCCGCTACAGTGTAAACCCATTTTACATCTTTTCTGTTTCTGTTGCTTCTTCAAGTCTTTGTGATTGTGCTCAAGGACGTGGCGTCCTCCTGCCTCTTGTGAGCCCTTTCTCCTGGCCTTGGGAGGAAGGAACAAACCGTGTTGCCCCAGCATTCCTGTGCTGAAACCCTCACACACGGGTGGGGTCGGGGGTGGCGCCTTCCACAGGTACTTAGGCCTCAAGGGCCGGGTGCTCAGGACAGATCAGTGCAGCTCCGTTGCGCTCTGCCTGCCTCTGTGCATGTGCGCAGGGAGGCCCAGGTGGCATCTGCAACCTGGACAGGGCAGCCCCCAGACCCGGAAGGTGCTGCCAGCTTGAGTTTGGGCTTCCCCTCTTCTCACTGTGAGAAATGAATACCCACGTATGAGCCACTTAGTCTATGGTACTTGGGTATGGAAGCCGGAACTAACCGAGCGCCGGGGTAATTTTTCTTAGCTGAGAAAGTGCATGTATTATTCCTGTCGTTCAAGTCTGTCAGTAGTTTCAAGGTGTAATATCTCAAAACAAAATGTAAAATCTGATGAAATAGTTGATCTTCCCTTGTCTGACCTTATCTGAGCTGGTCTGTCTTACATTTTGCGTCTTTTCTTCCAGCTGTGCTACGTTGTTCGCCGTTCCTGGAGACACCCTGTTCCGTGTTACTGCAGTGGCTTGGCTCGTGCTGTTCCTCGGTCCCGTCTTTTTGTGGTTGCAGTCGCGTTAGCCTTTGAGCCTTCAGCTTCTAGGTTCTCCCCGCCAGGGAGGTTTCCTTGTTTTCCCATTTCCTTGCAGCCTGCAGTGGAGCCGTCTTCCCGCTGTCTCTTTGTATGGTAGTTTGTAGTGTCCTCATCTATTTCTCTCGTTCTGCCTTCCATTTCCACTTGAATCCTCCACTACTAGTAAGTGTAGCAGCATATAATAGGTATCAAGTAAAAGTGCATTTCTTAGCCCACTATTGAAAAACTTCCCACTTACCTAGCAATTAGATTTCTTACTATGTTCAGTTTTCCAAGATGTGGGTAAGAGTCTTGAAGTAGGTAAAAAAAAGGCCCCGAGCAGCTGTGATTGTTATGAAGTGTGTGCATGGAGGTGTGTACACTGACTTTATGGGGAAGGCTCCTGGGCCTTTCATGTCCTATCGACTTGTATTTTGCATAGAATCTTCACAGACTCCCACAAACTCACTCACTTGCTGTCACAGCTGTGTTAGAAACAAAACAGTAAGTGTTAGGGAAGAGTTATGTGGGCAGTGGGGTGTTGGAAAGACCTAAAGCTGCTTTTTTTGGTTGGTTTTTGAGAGAGAGGGTCTTGCTATATAGTTCAGGCTGGCTGGGACTCACTATGCAGCCCATGCTGGTCTTGAACTGAAGGCCATCCTCCTGCCTCAGCCTCCCAAGTGCTGGAATTACAGGTGTGTGCCACCATGCCTGGCTTAAAGGTGACTGATAGCTTGAAAATAAGAGAATCTATAATAAAAAGAAAAAAACATTAAAACTACATGAAAAAAAAATTTTTTTTAAATCATAGTGTTGTAGGCAGCTGAGTTAGATAGAAATATTATAAGCAGACAGGGCCAGGCCCTGCAAGGAACCAGGGCGGAAGGTGAGATACCTCAGAACTCTGGGGGAGACGATACCTGTAGCTGTGGGCCAGAGCTCAAGACAGAGGGTGTAAAAGTGCACCCACCTTGCTCCCCAAGGGTCACCCTCAGGGACTGATAGTTGGAGTAGCTCTCTGTCACCTGGAGAAAGCCGGGAGGAGTCGTAACTTAATGCCTGACCGGAAAGGCCCCTGCTCTGTACTCTTGCCCGCTTGCTATGTGACGCGCTTCCCCATTTGATCCCAATATAATCTGTTTTACCTGGTAAGTAATGCTTGTAGTCTTATTGGTTGACCACAGTTTGCCCAACCTCATGCCCACCTTGCAATTTCCTATTTTTCCCCTACCTTGAATCTACCTCACCTCATGGTTTTGCTCTGTAAAAATCCCTAGGGAAGGTGGGTTCCTAGGTAATCCACTTGGGCCTCCCTTCCCATCCTCTCTTGGACAGAAGATTTCTTTCACTTAGGAAATGCATTCTGCTCTTAACCTCTGTTATTCTTAAAATGCACTGTTTGATTTTAGAGAACATGAGCCCATCCCAGATACCTAGCAGGTTGGGAGTGTCTTTCCCCTATACCAGTGGCAGTTTGCATTCATTTCATGTAGATGCAAGATGGACATTTACCTTGATAGTGTGATAGAACTGGCTGTTTAACTGATGTTCTAAATTCTATCCATCATATGAAGGCAGTTATTTCTATTCCGTAACGTGTGTTTGAAATGCAGTATTATTGCTTAGAAGTATGACTGGGCTGAACTCAAACGTTGCATGACTCAGCTTTCTGCAGTGTTAAATAAATGAGGTTTTCCTGGGTTTATTTCTAAAAGCTGCAGGGTACTGGTGCTTTGCTTCTAATCAGTACTTTCCCTTTGGTTGTGTTCATATTACTAATTATGTGATTCACTGATCTTCTATTTGGGCATTTTTCTTCATTTCTAATTTCTTAGATCAGCTTTTCAAAAATAATAAAAAAGACCCCTTTCTCCTCCCTCTTATGGTTTTTTCATTTAGTCATTTTAACCAGGGAACTGCTTCAGAGTTTTAGGTGGTTGAAGCCTCGTATATTGCTACTTCTGTTACTATGTCGTTTTTGCATCTTCTGACATTTTCCACATATTTCTTTAACTGGATTTGTGGGGAGGAAAAAGTAAGGAGATTAATCTTGATTTTTGTAGATCGAGGTACTGAGGTAGGAGAGATCTCATGTGCCGTCGGCCTCCAGAAGTCCCTTTGCCGGGGCTTAGAACTATGAACCTTGGTGTGAATCACGTGAGGCATGTTTCTTGGGTCCCTCAATGCGGTTAAACTCTTCCAGGGGAGGTGGGCTGGAAGTGCCAAGGGTTGGAAGGGTTGACTAATCCACTGAACAGGCTTTTTTATCTGAGTCTAGTTTCTCATTAGTATTTCTGACCAATAGTATATAGATGGCAGGAAATGTGGACTTTTGTTTTTAATTAGTCTCTCTAGGGATGAGAGGCTTATTTTGAAGAATGGAATTTTAAGGAAGCCTGACAACCTCTGTTTTCATGTGACTGAAAAATTTTGGCAGCTGTAAAAGGTTTCACAACTATGAGCTCAAGCCAGCCTTTCCAGTGGCTGGCTCTTCGGGGAGTTACACACATGGGTAATGGTGCCTCTGTTCTCCTGTCCTGGTGGTTCCCTTTAGGGTGTTTTTCTTGGAACTGCTGTGTTCTTTTGTTTCTGATGGCTCAAAGGGCTGTTTTGGGGTGTGCCCTTCCACCATGTGCGTTATAAATGTTGTCGCCATTGCATTCCAGACGTAGTCATTTTAGCCAGGCCAGTTGATGCCTATAGCAGCCTTGGGGCTGCACAGCACTTCACTATCTATACAGTGAAGACATCTTTTTCTCTCTTGTACCAGTATAATATGTACTGTCTTACAACTAAGTATCAGCGAGTGGTTGTTCTTCTCACCACCCTATAGGAAAACGATGAAGTAACTAAAAGTGAGCAGAGTTGGAAGCCACTCAGCTCCCCTGCCTGTGCCCGGCGGTGTGATCCCTGGGCACGTGCTCACGGAGCTCTCGCTGGGGGGCCCCCACAAAGTGAGGTCACCAGCCGGGTGGTGTGACGCCTGGGCACGTGCTCACGGAGCTCTCCCTAAGGGCCCCCACAAAGTGAGGTGACCAGCCGGGTGGTGTGACCCCCGGGCGCATGCTCGTGGAGCTCTCGCTGGGGGCCCCCCTCAAAGTGAGGTCACCAGCCCGGTGGTGTGACCCCTGGGCGCATGCTTATGGAGCTGTCCCTGGGGCCCCCACAAAGTGAGTTGACCAGCTGGGTGGTGTGTCCCTGTCTTGGTTACTTTTCTCTCATTTCTGAGATAAAATACCCAACGCCCAAAATGAAGGAAGGAAAGGTTTATTTACCTTACAGTTTGTGGAGATTTCAGTCCATACTTGGCTGGCTCAAAGGCAGAGTGGCACATGGCAGAGGGCAAGTGTTCACGGTGGCAGAACATAGCAAAGACAACCAGCAAAAGGGAGGAATGGCAGCAAGCAGTCTCTATCTCCCTTACATTATAAACAGGCTCCCCCTACCCAGGGGGCGTGTAGCTCTCGCATAACTTCCATGCCCTCCTCTTCCACAGGCTTAGGATATGTACAAAGTAAGCACCCTGGCTTTCTGCTGAGTCACTCAGCCAAACCTCTAGACTCCCCAAGTTGACACAAGGTATCAACCATAACAGTCCACCCCTTGTCAACTTGGCAACCAGACACATTCTTTAAACCAGTTTCCAGATACAAAGACATTATATTACATTAGAACCATAACACTTTCCCCAATAAAACTCATGTACATCCCTTTATGCAAAAGGGATTTAGTCCATTTATAAGAGTTGCCAAAGTCCACAGTTTCAGCATTGCTGAAAAGTCCAAGTCCCAAGTCTCCTCCGAGATGTGAGGCAAACTCTTTAGTTACAAGCCCCCGTACAAATGAAAATTAAACACTTCCAACATTCAATTGCACAAAATAAACATTACCATTTCAAAAGGTACCAACAGGAGAATATAGAGCATTGAGACCAAAGCAAGTCCAAAATCCAGCAGGGCTAGCATGGATGTCCTGTGATTCCACATCCAGCATCTGAAGGGATTTGTGGTATATTATGAGCTCCAAAGGGCTTCGTGAGTCCACCCCTAGGGCACTTTTGGTGGTCACAGCCTCCATCGCTTGTCTCTTAGGCCTGCTGTGCTCCCTCCTTGCAGATTTCCTCAGATAATCCATGGTCCTGTCTTTTTTAAATTTCTGAGGTCTTCAGCATACCTTTTGCTTCACACAGCCTCATATATTGCCGTCACAGGGGCATACTGCCTGGCCTCCCAGGCCTCCAGAAATCTGGGTTGAAGCCTCTTTAACCTCAGAGCTCTTGCATTCTCCATGCACCTAAAGCCAGCGCCAAGTGGGTGATGCCAAGGTCTGCTACCACCTGGAGCAGTAGCCAAACTTTACCCTCTTAGCCATAGGGGTCAAGTGCCTGGATCACTGGGCAGACTGAATCCAATTTTGAGGAGCAAATTCTCTATGCTGCCTCCATTCTGGAACCTGATGCAGCCACCACCATTCTGGAACAGGGTGCTCTGAGGCTTCCTTCTCAAGGTAAGGTCTCTCACCTTTACGGTTTTGAGGCGGCAGAGGGTGGAGAGTTGCTTCTTGTAATGCCCTCAGGCCATCTTTTCCATTCTCTTGTTCCTTCTCAGCAATAGAGATCTCCTCAGCCTTATCTTTGCAGTCCAGAGCTTTAGTGGAGCTCCTTTCTGGCCAAACTCAGAACATTTTAAATCATCCTGCTGGGCTCTTTGCTCTTGATTCTCAATATAAAACTAGCTAAAAGGTCCCAACAATAGCTATGCCACTTCCCCAACATTTGACTACCTTGAAATTTCTTTTGCCAGATTGATCAGTTTGCTGCTGCCCTTAATCTCAGTCTTAGGGAAAGTCTCTGGACATGAGCAAAATGTGGACAAACTTTCTGTCAAACCATAACATACATCATCTGTAGTCCCAACAACCAATGCAGTCCTTCTTCCCAACAGAAACTTCCTGAACCTGATCTTTACTGGCAGGATTTCTATCAGCCTTCTGGTCTTCTGAGCTCTGATCAGAATCTCCCAGACAGAACAGCTGAAGGTGTTCCAGCTCTATTCTTTTGGGGACCATCTCTGAACCTTTCCAAACTCTTCCCACAAGCCTTTTCCAAAGGCTTTTGAACCACATAGTCAGGTATAGTAATAGCAACAACCCCACTCTGCTGGTACCAAATTCTGTCTTGGTTACTTTTCTCTCATTGCTGAGACAAAATACCCAATGCCCAAAATGAAGGAAGGAAAGGTGTGTTTAGCTTACAGTTTGTGGAGGTTTCATTCCATACTTGGCTGGTTCAGAGGCAGAGTGGCACATGGCAGAGGGCAAACGTTCATGGCAGAACACAGCAAAAACAACCAGCAAAAGGGAGGAATGGCAGCAAGCAGCCTCTTTCCCTCACGTTGTAAACTGCCTGCCCCCATCCGGGAGGCGTGAAGCTCTCACACAATTTCCATGCCTTCCTCTTCCACAGGCTCAAGATGTATACAAAGTAAGCACCCTGGCTTCCTGCAGAGTCACCCAGCCAAACATCTAGACTCCTCAAGTTGGCACAATGTATCACCCACAACAGGCCCCCTGGTGCATGCTCACTGAGCTCTCCCTTGGGGGCTCCCACAAAGTGAGGTGACCAGCTCACTTGTATAGTTCCAGTTGTTAGAAAGTTCTTTCTTGAACTGAAATTTGCTTTTCCTAACTTTTCTCATCTACTGATCTTTATTTTTCTCTCTTTATGATCATGTTTATATCTATTTCTGTGTGATCTCACTGTACACACTTGACGATGGCTTCTGGGCCTCCTGAGAGTACCCTCATTGCTAGGCCAATTATGATGGTCCTATCTTACCTGTGGTTTTCCTTTCCTTTCCTGTGGTTTTAGGTACTCGTGGTCAATTGTGATCCAGGAATATTAGGCAGAGATTTCCAGAAATAGCACATAAGTTTGTAGTTGTGTGCCATTCAGAGTAGCTTTATGAAATCTCACACCTGCTCTCTCTGTCCCATGGGCATGTGAACAACCCTTTTATTCTGCATATTAATACTGTAGGTGACCCCTGCTTATTAGTCATGCAGTAGCCATCTTAGTCATCAGCTGGAGTGTCCCTTTATTATAGTGCTGGTGTTTCCATAACCCTTATTTTATCCAGTAACTGTCCTGAACTCAGTGCGGGTCATGTGGCGCAAGTGAGGCTCCAGGGCATAAAGCATAGGACAGACACACTCAGGTACTGTGTAATAGTCTGCAAGACATGTAGGGAAAATGATAGTTTACCTAAGATTAAGGTTCTGTCCTATGTGTGGTGTAATGCATCCACTGGGGGTCTTGGAATGTGTCTTCCATGGGTAAGGCAGGACTACTCTATTCTGTCGCTTTTTCAACAGTTACAAAAATTTTCTGGTCACCAGGTTCTTCATATAAGAATTGGTACCAATCTTGAATATAGTCACAGGACATGGTGAGCTTTTTAATTTAACATGGCTTTGCAGTTATTCTTAGACGTGGCCTTTCCAGCTGAGCACCCACCCAGACTTCTTTCCTCGAGACCTCATGTTGGTGATTCCCTTGAGAGGGATTGTGCTTGTTGTGTCCGTGCTTTAAAACACCTGGAGCTGTAGTGAGCACCTTGTTACTGAATACGCTGCACAGATGCATGTACGTGGGGTGAGTGAAAATATGTTCAGTGTTTAAATGAACAAAAAAAGCCCGTAATAGGTCTTTAAAAATAAACATTGCCAAGATGGATGAGACAAGTGTGTTCAAAGCAGAGGTTTACATTTTGGGAAGGGCCAGTAGCAGTGTGTCTTTTCACAGTAAGTTTTTTAGTTTAAATGTGCTATATTGATGATCACCTCTCACTGATTAACCTTTTAAGGCCATTTCTGTCAAATAAAACCATTACAGTGCGTCCTCATCTACCATATCACCACATCTGGCACCGTGCAACTTCTGGTTCTTCTACAAGTCAAAATTCACGTGAGAGGTGAACATTTTGAACTGATTGAGGACATCAAGGCAAGCAGACCAGCACAGATAAAGACTCGAATAAGGAGCTCTGGAATGGCTTCAGAAAGTACCAAGAACAATAAGTCAAACATGTTCAAAGCAAGGGGTGTATTTGGAGGTGATGAATGGCAGTGTATCTTTTATTATAACACATTTCTAACGTTAAACCTTTACTGGACTTTTTGATCATACTGCACATGTCAAGGATATCATGGATAAAAACAAGTAGAAAATGAATTGGAGTTATCCTTATCAAAATAAATTAAAATGGCTATTAGTATTTAATAGTTCTTTTATGAAGCATCAATTATGAAATATAGGGTCTGTTGCTATATATAATACTGGGAATATACCTGAGTGACTATTGTTTACTTAAAAGAGCATTTGGTGCTTTGGCTTTATGACCAGTGGGTGAGTCATCTTGATGGAGTATTTCACATCTGTGAAAGCATGCGTCTTTGGTCAAAAACTTCAATTTCACAAAAATTCCATCAATGTTTCATTTTTATGTCAGTGTGATAGTGCTTTTAATTTTTTTATATTGGCCCTCAGTGGTTAATTTGTTTCTATATACCTAGCATTTGGGGCAGTACTCCTAGATTGTTAGCAAACTTACAAGAATTCTTATTCAGTATTGGTATTAACGTTGCTTTGTCCAGTATCAGCTCAGCTACTCATTCATTTCCTTTTCAAGGATAACTAATTGATGGTCTGTTCAATATGCAGATATTTTTGTAAATGGAATATTGTTTACTCCTAAAATCTAGGTTTTGGAATGTATATTGATCTTTCTGTAAATTTGGGGCTGTATAGCTGATAGATTTTTCCAAATTCTGGCAATGAAGGTTTCTGTTTTTTTAAAGCTCATTAATTCTTTAGCGACTACGTTACCAATATTCCATTGCAGTGTATAATCTTACTTGTTTTTCCCATGAGGCAATTTTTTAGATGTCTGGGTGCAGTGGTATATTTAGTTCCATAGTATGTTGCATATAAAGATATTTGATTAGATGGCTCTTGTGTTCTAAGGAAAGAATGTTTTAAAAAAAGGAGAATCTTTCCAGTAAATTGTGGTGTAATAGTCCCACCCATGGGGAAGGAAGGCTCCATGGAACTTCCGTGACTATTAATCGTGACTGAGAACACGCATAGGCTCCTTGCACAGAAGCCTCCAGCCGCCTTCCCAGGGCAGGCTGTGCAAGTGGGATCAGTTGGTGTTCCTTTTGTGCCCACTAACAAAAATGACAGTAGGAGGACTGAACGGATAGTAGATTGGGTCCTTGGACAAGGAGGTATAGAATAAGAGTTGTGGATATATCCCATTTTTTTCTTTTACCAGTTATGATCCCAAAGTTCCTTAGCAGAAATATACAGTAAGAATTTGAATTTACTTGGATCATGTAACTTGTTTTGGAGAGTGGGCAAGAAAGGTTTCCAGCTGGAACTATCATTCTTCTTTCTGCAGCAGGCGCCTGCCAAGCCATTTCTGAGGATAACCTGATATCCGCCTTCCTTCTTCTGCTACCATTAAGCATATTACCCTGGTTTTGTAGGCTTCCAGAATGCAAGGCAGAGTGTGTGCTCTGGTTAGTACACAGAGCTCTAGGGCATAGAGATGGATCTCTTCCCTGGCTTTTCCACTGGTTGCTGGATGACCTTGGGCTGGTGAGTCAACCTCTTCTCCATTTTTCCCCCCCATTTTATACAATTTAGGTTTTCATCTTTTGCCTTAGTATTTAAAAAAATATTTGAACATTCAAGAAAGCATAAGTAAGAGTGTCTTGGGTGAGTTAATACCCATCTGTATACCAAAGAGACTGCTCATCCACGGGGGTACACTTCAGGGCCCCCAGTGGACGTTTGACACTAAGAGTGGTACTGAACTATATAAATATAGATGATGCCTCTCTTACAATATAGCAAAAGTTTAACTTATAAATTAGGTGTAAAGATTAACAATAATAGCTAATAGAATAGAATAATCATAAAATAGAATAATTATAATAGTTTATTACAATAAAACTTCTGTGAATGTGTTTTCTCTCTTAAAGTGCCTGATTGTGATGTACTGTTCCTCCTTGTGACCACGCGAGGTGCAGCAGTGCCAGCCTGAGGAGTTAATGGTGAAATAAGTGAAAGGGAACAGATGCTATGTCACAGCGTCAGGCTGCTAGTGGCCTGTGGGGTGTCGGGAGGGTCACCATGCCGTCTGACCGGGTAAATCGAACTGCAGAGAGTAGAGTTGCAAAGGGGCAGGCTGGGGTACCACATACGAAGAGTGACCCTTAACATTACTAAAGTTAAACAAAATGCTCCGAATGCATTCAGTGTCTGTTCCAGATGGCCCATGTTAAATCAAAAATGCAAGCCCTGTTGAATTTATATAAATCATTTCAATCTCTTTTAGGAAAAGTAATATAGTTATTTTGCTCTCCATGTAAATCGTGTTATACTGCTTGGGGGAACTTCAGAGGACATTGAAGTCTGGTTTAGCCACTTAGGCCCTAAATCCCCTTTGGAACGTCCAGTTTGATTCATGTGGTCTTCAACAGGGTCCAGTTAACCACATTTTAAAATTGTATCAGGGTTGTTTCATCTCCTTAGAATTCTCATTTTTTAATTTAGTTTTACTCTGTGTTTTTAAAAAGTAGTGGATAAAAACTATGCTCACCCAGGAAAGTATTTCCATTCCCTTTTTATATAAATTTAATTTCAGATTTTGTATCTCAGAGGTCTAAGATATCTTTAGCTAACTCTGTAATTCTCATATATGGGCCATGTATACCTGTCGGCTTTGGAAACCTGTGCTACATCTGAAGTTCCTAATGTTATCTGTTCTTAGGTGTGCGAACGTAAAACTCTTGAAAGGAAATCCTGTGTTTGTGGATAGAAAAGGCTGTTACGCTTGAGGTTACAGGGAGCAAAGTCAGCTGTGAGGGAGCTTTGCAAGTTGCAGGTACTCCACCAGGGGTAGACTGTGAGGAGTAAGTCCTGTGACTCACTGTAGCTCTCTTGCTCTTTAGTTATGTGAGCCATTGGACACAGTAGGGGGATAAAATACTCCTATGCTCGTGGGGTGGAGAGGTTGCTTTTCCAACTACCATATGTGGTGATTGGGCTCTTTGGAACGACATTGGGGTGCGCTCTGAGCAACCAGCAACAGCCTTCCAAATAATTTATAATAAATAAAGTATGCAAGACATTGCCTTCTGCCAGATGTAATGTTCAATAGCAAGAAGAAAACTTAAAGTGACCTCCCACAGGAGGATTTGGGAGATGGCTGGATGGATCAGGAAGGGGTCGTGCTGCCAGGAGCGCGCACACTCCCTTCCTGCTTCCAGATGAGAACATGGCGGATCATTTAAAGTTTGTTTCCCTGATTTTTGGTATTTCTTGGGAAATTCATGGATTCATGGAATTCATGAACTCAAAGTCTATCTGAGCTGTCCCTGGATTTTTACTTGTCTTATTCAAAGATACTTAAAGAGGTAGTACACAGGGGTTATGGCTCATTTCTCTGTGTATTTTGTAACTGAACTGAATTTTTTTTTCTATACATGATCAAAGTTTTGTAAATGAAATTATAGTTTACATCAGGAGAAATCCAGTTCCTGTGGTGACTCCCAGCTCTTGGAGGGAGCGTGAGAAAACTCGGAAGCCTGCTGCAAGCTGGGAGCTCAGTACTCATAGTGGAGACATTTAGCATGCAGGCCTGCACCTCAGAGCTGTAGCGGACGGTGGGGGTTGGGATACTGTGCACTCCGCAGGGAGGCCTGCTAGCTGGGCAGGAATTCTGCCCCAAACATTGGTCTCTAAACCACACAGATGACTTTGTGCCAAAGTAGCAGCCTTTGAACACATGTTTTCATTAAAGTTGTTTGTTAATTCTGTTTATTCTTTTGACAGATCCTCAGTGAGAACGTTTTATAAGCAGGACACCATAATGGGCAGAACAGAAAGTATTCTGCCCATGTGGTACTTAGATTTGATGCGGGGAGACAAACAGATGAACGTACACAGGTCAGGTCATGTTAAATTTTATGAAGAAAAATGAAGCACCTTCAAAAGGAAACAGAATGAAGGGAAGTGCTATGTTACATGGCTGACTAGTGATTACTATTCTCAGTGGTGTCTTTAACCAGATCCTCAACTTAAATACACATCTGTGGAGATGGGTTGATCACATTGATGGCTCATGCAGAGGGCATGAGTCAGGAATGTGCTTGGCCTGTGCAAAGAACAACGATGATGTCAGCGTGTTTGTAGCAGAGAGGCCAAAGTTTACTGAGAACCGTGTTATGGAAGTAACAAATGATCTGATCAGGAGCAAACGAGGGATCTCTGCCCTCACCACTGTTAATCAACAGTGTTGGGAATGGAGGGTTTCTAAAGAGTGATCTAAAGCTAGAGAACTAAAGAATTGCAATAAATGGGGAAAAGAAAAAATAAAATATTTTGTATTTTAGAAAACATAACTATACATATATGAAATATGGGAAACTCTGACCAAAGAAAGGAAACTTGAGCTGGGTATGATATCATCAGCCTATATTGTCCAGCTGTTTGGGAGGCTAAGGTGAGATCAGCTGAGGTCAGGAGGTTAAGAGCAATTGTAAAAAGATAAAAAGAAAAATTTAAAAGAAGAGCTGTTTGGGGGCTACTTCAGGATACTTCAAACAAACAACAAAATAGCAAGTTTATTATATCATGAATGTAGTATCTATAGCTTTTCTTATTCTATTGATAAATAGCCAGATATGGAAAATGACAAAGATTCAGTTCATAGTAGAAAGAAACTATAAAATGCTTAAGAATAAATTTGTAAGGAAGATAGTGGATCTATGAGGAAAATAATAAAATCTTAGGGAAGTTCATAAAACCATGTTCAGATATTGTGTTCTTAGATGGCAAAGCAATATCACATAAACACTATTTAATACAACTCCAATTTGAACCCCAAAGGAGTATTTAATTTTTTAACTGCCTAAAAATATTTGAAACTACATATAAAAGAATAAATGCTCAAAAATAGCCAACAAAAGGTATTTTCCATTAGCTGAAATTAAAACTTAGTGGAATGCTATGTAATAATTTGTGGTTAAGAAATGACAGATAAGGGGTTAGCAAACTTCTCTGAAGGGCAAGGTAGTAAAAGTTTTAGCTTTGTGATGCATATGGTTCCTGTCTTGACTACACAATCCTGCCTTTCGAACAGAAAAGCCTGACAGACAACATATAAATTACTGGGTGTGACTGGATTTTTTCCTCAGCAGTGCATTGCCAACTGATGATGTAGATGTTAAAAAAAATAGTGCTCAGAAATAGTTAAAGTGATACATTGGAAGTGTGATATTTGAAATCTCTTGGAAAAGATAATTTAATACATACTGCTCACAAAATTTATGTTATTCTACACGTTAACTTTCTAGTTAATTATAATAAAATATTTCCAGTTCCTCTGAAGATTGTTGAACTGTAAACTTATAGAAAAAAATTAAGAAGTTTTGTGTAATGTCATGCAGGAGGAAAGTATTTAAAGAAGACTGATAATTTAAAAACTACAGAAAGAGAGCTCTATGACTATACAAAAATGTTTGTTGATGGGGATGTTACCATAAATAAAGAAAATGGCAATCTGTGGAAAAATATAAGATAGAGAATATACTGGATGATATCCACAACATTCATACAGTTAACCTGGTAAAAAAGAAAGAACCCAGTTCCTGAAAAGAAAGCCAAGTGGTCAGTGACTGTAGGGAGTATTGGTCAGGATGTCTAGAATCTGTGTCCTTCTGTGGAACAGAGGATGGTAGCAGTGCCCACCTTCCGCTGGTTGGAGGACTTCAATCAGATAATGCACGTGAAGCAGGAGGAAGTGCTTGATACAGGTCATGCATTCAAGTCTCAGTTGATCAGCCTGTCAAAATGAAAGCATGAAGATAGAGATTCCCTGCACAGAATACTTATTGTAGTTTTGTTCATAGTTGTGAATGACTGGAAACCAATCAAATGACGCATCAGTGGGGAGATAATTAAACAATTTGTTCTATATTGTTAGTAGGGAATTTTTGGCTGTTATTGAACTAGTGAGTTTAAGCCATTTTTTTTTATGATGCTCCAAATCAAACAGAGACCCCCCCAGATGGGCTGGCAGAGGGCTGTGCCATTTAGCCACATCTCCTGCCTAACATAAGTTATGTCTGTAGGTTCAGAAAGTGGCCCAAGGAAAAGTGAATGAAGGCTGTGAGTGTTAGATAATGCGTCCCAAATCCTTGGGTATGCTTGTGTATGTTGCCAAGCCGTTGAATTTTTCCACCTAAAGATCACACTGATGCAGAGCAATCTGCGAACATACTATATAGTTCCCTGCCTTCTTCTCATACCTCTCATGCATGTCGTCTCCTCCTCCTCCTCCTCCTCCTCCTCTCATTTCTGTAGCTCCCTCTCCCCCCCCCCATTTTGAATTCATTGTGATTACACCATAAGCCTTGAGCTGAGGTTAATGGCAGAATTCTTTCTCAAAGCTAAAGCATAGAGGTGTTGTCCCCAGGCTCCCTGGCATCGGGACATCTGTTAGCATCTGCTTCTCACAGTGGCTCTGCCTGTGCTATCACACTGTCCTCGGTCACTCCCTGTGCAATGGTGACAAAACCTATCTCTTACTTTAAACACATCCCTCATACTTTTTAAATCTTTCCTTCTGCTGGGGAAACCAGAGAGCTGGAGTTGGTATTGTATAGAAACTGAAATCCTGTAAGCTTGAAGAGAGAGAACTTGGTAGAATGAAAACATGACAGTATCTTTTACAGTAGAAAACAGGCTGTTTTTTCTTCTAGCATTAGTTGTGTTCTATAAAAGAGGATTCTGAATATGAAGGTGATACTACATGTAAGCAATACTTGCTTATTACCAGCTGTATAATGTTCTAAGATACTACAGTTAGGAGATATTATATGACTTACTTGGTTACTCAACAAATACGGGTTTACTGTGTTCCAGGCACCCTGTTGGCTGGTAAGGGTATGTTGGTAAAATAGTGCAATGAAATTGGAAATTGATGACAAACTACAAGAACTCCATAACCACATGGAAAATAAATAATACCTTCCTGAACAATGAGTGGGTTACAGATGAAATTCAGGAAGAAATTAGGGCTGGGATATAGCTCAGCAGTGTAAGCGCTTACCTGGCAAGTGCAAGGTTCTGAGTTTGATTCCTGGTACAAAAAAAAAATGAAGAAATTAAACACTATTTACAGTCAAGTGAAAATGCAGATACAACTTACAGGAACCTGTGGGATGCAGCTAAGCGAGTTCTCAGAGGGAAATTTATAGTGGTGAATTTCCACATCGGGAGAAAAGAGCGAGCACAGATTCACAGTGGTGCCCGGAGGAGAAGAGGAAGTCAAGCCCCCAGCCCAAGGAAGGCGGGAATCACAAAGCTCTGCGTTAGCGCACCGGAGACCGAGAAAGCGGTGCAAAGAATTAGTGACTCAAAGAGCGGAGTCTTTGAAAGAATAAAATTGATAACCCCCTAGCCAACCTCATTAAAAAAAGGAAAGGAAAAGTGAAATTCAGACAATAAGGAATGAAAGAGAGAGAATCACTACAGATCCTGTAGAAATTCAGAAGACCGTCAGTACCTACTTGGAAAGTCTTTACTCTCATAGGATGTAAACCACAGAGGAAACGGACTAATTCCTATTTACCCATGAATAACCAAAGCTGAGTAAAGAAGATGTAAAAATCCTGAATAACTCAGTGTCAGCCAGGGAAATTGAAAACGCAATTTAAAAAACTTGCCAACAAAGAAAAGCCCAGGTCCTGATGGATTCACCGCTGAATTGTGCAAGAAATTCAGAGATTTAATGCCAATCCTTCTCGAACTCTTCAATGAAATTGAAAGAGAAGGAATTCTCCCCAACTCATTCCTGGAGGCAAGTATTGCCCTGATACCAAAATCAGAGAAAGACCAAACCAAAAGAGAAAACTGCAGGCCAGTCTCCTTGGTGAATATAGATGCAAATATTCTCAATAAAATACTGGCAAGCAGAGTGCAACAAATCATCAAGAAGATTATGCACCATGACCAAATGGGATTCATCCCAGGAATGCAGGGATGGTTCAGTATACACAAATAAATTACTGAAATACAGCATATCAATAGTGCCAAAGACAAAAATCATGTGATCCTCTTCAATTGATGCAGAGAAAGGTTTTGATAAAGTCCAACACTCATTCATGATAAAAACCCTATAGAAAATAGGAATAGATGGTCTTTACCTCAATTTGATCAAACCCATCTATGACAAACCAAGAGCCAAAATCATACTAAATGGACAAAAACTGAAAGCTTTCCCTTTAAAATCAGGAACAAAGCAAGGATGTCCACTGTCGCCACTTCTATTCAGCATAGTTCTGGAAACATTAGCCAGAGCAATTAGACAAGAGAGAGAAATGAAAGGAATAGAGATAGGAAAGGAAGAAGTGAAATCATCATTATTCACAAATGACATGATATTCTAGATAGAACACCCCAAAAAACTCCACCAAAAGACTTGTAGATTTAATAACCAAATTCAGTAGTATACCTGGAAACAAATTCAACAGTCAAAAATCAGTGGCCTTCCTGAACACAAGCAATGAACACACTGAGAGAGAAATTAGGGAAACCACACCTTTCATAATAGCATCTCAAAAAATGATACTTAGGAATCAATCTAACAAAGGAGTAAAAGATCTATACAGAGAAAATTACAGTACTCTGAAAAAAAGAGATTGAAGATTTCAGAGAATGGAAAGATACTCCTTGCTCCTGTGAAAATAGCCACACTCCCAAACCTGTTGTGAAGATTCAGTGCAATCCCAATTAAAATAACATTAGTATACCTCACAGATCTATAGAAAACAATCCTACAATTCATTTGGAACCAGAAGAGGCCTAGAATAGCAGAAGCAGTCTTGGTCAACAAAGACAAGTTGGGTGGAATCACAATCCCTGACTTGAAATTATACTACAAAGCTACTGTGATGAAAATCAGCATGGTCCTGGCAAAAGAAACCAGATCTTAAGATCAGTGGAACAGGTTAGAAGATGCAGACACATTTACAAATACAGTCAGCCACCTTATATTTGACAGAGGGGCCAAATATGTTCAGTGGAAGGAAGATAACCTCTTTAACAAATGGTGCTGGAAAAACTGGCTTTCTACATGTGGAAGAGTAAAACTAGACCCATGTCTATCACCATGCACTAAACTAAAGTCAAAATGGGTCAAAGATCTAAATAGTAGAACAGAAACACAAAATCTACTGTAAGAAAAAGTAGGTAGAAATCTTGAAGACATAGGGGGTAGGCAGAGAGTTCATGAACAGAAACCACATTGCACGGGAAATATTTCAAAGAATCAACACCTGGGATCTCCTCTTAGCGAAAAGCTTTTGCAAATCAAAAGAAATCACCAACAGAGTAGAAGGACAATCCACAGATTAGGACAAAACTTTAGCCAACTGCCCCCAGACAAAGGACTTCTATCTAGAGCATGTAAAAAAATTTTAAAAAATCGGCCTGCATAATGCAAAGATGCAATCCAAAAATGGGCATCAGAGATGAATACACACTTCTCAGATGAAGAAATACTAATGCCAAATAAATATATGAAAAAATGTTCAACATCATTGGTCATTTGAGAAATGCAAATTAAAACAACACTGAGGTTCCATCTCTCTCTTTTTTTTTTTTTTTTTTTTGCGGTACTGGGGATCGAACTCAGGACCCTGCGCTTGCTAGGCAGGCGCTTATTCCACTGAGCTATATCCCCAGCCCCTTGAGGTTCCATCTCACTCCAGAAAGAATAGCTATCATTAACAAATCAGTAACAAATGCTGGAAAGGCTGTGGGAGTGTAGACTGGTAAAACCAATGCAGAAATCAGTGTGGAGATTCCTGACAAAACTAGGCTTAGAGGTCTCACTTAACCCAGCTGTTCCCCTTCTGGATATTTTCCCAGAAGAATTAAAAATATCGTAACACCGTGATATATGCGCATCTATGTTTATAGCAGCACCATTTGTCATAGCTAAATCTTGGAAAAGACCCAAATGCTCATCAACTGAAGAATGGATAAAAAACTTGTATTTTTATACGATGGAGTATTACCCAGCTATTAAAAAAAAGATAAACTTAAGGCTTTCATAGGTAAACGGATGCAAATAGAGACCTTACTACTACGTGAACTAAATCAGATGCACATGTTGTCCCCCTAGTGTAAGAACGTGAACCAGTAAGTGGAACCCAAAATGTACAGTTGGGAAAGGGAAAGAAATTGCTCCAAAGAAGAAACAACTAGGATGAGGGAAAGGAGAAAAGGAAAGTGAGAAGGAAGGGCAGAAATGTATATGTGTACAGAAGGAGAGCTGGGAAAGGTGTCCTGCTGATGTGTAATGCTCTATTGAAAGGAACAAGTCATGCTTTATTTATTTATTTATTTAGACCAATTATGAATGCTTATATCTGGTAATCTGAACAACTAATTTGAAGACAAGAATATTTAACATAATAACACTTGTTGAATTCCTATCATCTTGCTGAAACACTGCATCATTTATCATTTTTTGTTTTCATTTTTTTATTCTCTTTAATGGTTTGATTAATCTTGCATCTGGTAATCTGATCAACTTTGATGAAGATAACAATATGTAATATAACAACCACTGTTAATACTTATCATTTTGTTCTGAAATCCTGTATTATTCTTATTGTTTTTGCTTTGTTTTGTTTTGTTTTTGTGGTTGGCATTTCATTATAGTTCTTCTTTTTAAATTCTCTTTAAAAGAAAAGAAAAGAAAAATAAGAATATGTTGGTAAAGCACACCTAGTATAGTTCCTTCTCTTGTAGAAGTGACAGACTAATGGGAGAGAGAAAGGTGTTAAAACATGCAAGATCAAAGCAGAGTAAATGGATGATGGTGACAAAACTGTAGATCTGTTTTAAATTCAGTTACATAATCTTAAGATTATAGTATGCATATTAGTTCAATTAAGATTTTAATCATTTGCAAATCAAGGATACTTTTTGTGTAGTCCATGCATGAAGACAAAAATGTAATCAAGAAATTTTAGTGTGCAGCACAGGGCTTATCCATAATGTGCACTCAAATATGGAGATACTTAGCAAATTAATGACCATAACTAGAACCACAACTATTGCTACATTTTGAAAGCATATTTTTCTGTTTATAGTTACCGTACTATTAACACACAGCAGTGATTTGTATCTTTGCGTCAAGCATTGCTCACATTATAATGGGGACTGACTCGTACTACTGAACTTTCAGCAGAGAGCAAGACAGTCACTCCTTACTACTAATGAACCCATCGTGATTGTGTAACGGATCTGCCCGTGGGGTTAGGTAGTTGTTTATCAGTCATTTCCCATAGGCCTATTCGTTCCTTCAGACATTTGCTACAAGATTTCTTTAAACAGAAGTAGAATCTCCCTTTTTTTATTCTATAAACACACATTTCTATTCCCCGTGTAGTCTCCCTAGACATCCGCATGTATGTGTGCTCCTCACCATGACATCCTGGAGATGAGCAGGAGGGAAAGGTTTGCCCTGGCTCGCAGTGTCGGAGGCCCCGGTCTCAGCCCTTTGGCCCTGTTGCTTGTGGCGGCGGCACAGTGCGTCAGGGCGGCAGACTGTGACGGGAGAGCTGCCTCGCTTGTACCCGCCAGGAAGCTGCAGAGAAGGGAAAGGCCTGGGGCCCCGCTGTCAGCTTCAGGTGCCTGCCCCCGGCCACCTAGTTTGCGTCTACCAGGCCCACTTCTAAAGAGGCTGCTACTTCCAAATAGCGGTAAACGGGGGGCTGGGCCTTCACTGCATGGGCCTTTGGAGACACTGCAGATCCAAACTATGAACGTATTATGTATTGTGTACTGTATATTATGTATGTGTATACTATGTGATATTATAGTATATATAATACGTATGCAAACTATTATACAATAATATATACTACTGTGATATAGTCATTACTGTGTAAGTTGTACATTAATTACACGTGTTTTATAAAATAGTGAATACATGAAATATATGTAGTTTAAGACGTATATATATATTTTCATTCTTACTCCCATCACTTCTAAAAACACAGGACAAAGTTCCTAGGAGTCCATCCCATAATCAAATGCTTGTCTTCCTTTGTACGTATTACCACATAGGTGTGTAACTGGAGTAGTCCTATTGTATATAGCCGTGTCACAGGTAGAATGTAATGTTTCATGTTTCTCTTTAATGCCTTTGGCTCTTTTGTCTTTAAAGTTTTGCTTTCACCTCATAAACATCTTCTCTTCCCAACTAACGTGTTCAATAATAGTAGCTTAAGATGTATAGATTTGTAACTTCGGGTGCCAAAGAGTGAATGCAGTTAATCACTGTTTCGTCAGAGCACCGTCTTGGCCCTTAGCTTGTTAGCATAGCAGCACTAGTATGTCCTGATTCTAGGAACAAGTCAACGTTTCATTTCATTTCATATTAAAGAATCATATTTCTACCTTAATCCAGTTTTTAAACTTGGCTTATTATTTTTAACAACCTGTTTTCTCCAGGGCAGTGGCCTCTCTCAAATCATTTTGACGTTAAATTTTACAAAACGAAATTCTCTCATTCTACAATAAACCTCCTTAAGTCATTTCCAACTGGGAATCAAAATTAGTAACCTTTATCTAAACACCCAGGTTCTGTTATTTCTTGGCAGGGCCGCCTTCTGCCCCTTCCTGCCTCTGAATTTGTTCCTCTGGATCAGTAGCTTTTGTGACTTTTCAGAATGAAGGTCTTATTACTCTCAACCCCATTCATTGTCACTGTGCTTCCCCCAGTCTGAGGGTTTCTTAGGGTAACTTTAGGTAAAAGCAGTGGCTGTTGGGCATTCTTAATCTCTGCCTTCTGTCTTCTTTGCTTATGAGGTGTCGAGTGAAGTGGGTATTACTGCCGAATATCGGCTCGATAGGCCTCTTTCTCCTCTTTCTTGATGCGTTAAACATCCATCGGGTGAAGACAAATCAGGACGGGGCTGGCGAGCAGAGCTTTGCGCAGGGCCGGAAGGCTGTCTGCGCCGTCCAGCACTGTACCCCAGGCCGTGTGTGACTCATGAGCACTTCACAAGTGGCTAGTTCACCCGAGGAACTGACTTCTAATTTTAATTTCTTTAAATTTAAAAATTTAAATAGCCACATGTGCCTGATGGAATATTGTTAGAGCTGGCCCAGGCCTTTGATTCAGTGGTGTAAATGAGTGTTTAATAATGGGAAACACATTCAGGAATCAGCATGTTTCCTTTAGAATTTCTTCCTTTCTTTGTCCTTTGTAAAAAATATGAGGTAAAATTTAAACATTCAACAGCTGCATAGCTTTCACTCAATACCACATCTTCAACATTTTCTACTGGTAAATTGTAACAAATTGACTTGTTTACTCTGTTTCTTCTTAAAGAAATGGAACATTATTTACCCTTGAAACTCTACTATGTTGTTCAAAATCTTAGGCTACATCAGTGAATGGAATAAAAATTTCTTCTTGACATTATCATTCTAGCTAAGGTAGACAGGTAATATGTAATTAGTATTCAAAAATTAAAATAGGTAAAGGAGGCACTAGAGGAAAAAGAAAGCAGATTAAGGGCTGGGGATATAGTCCAGCGACACAGCACTTGCTTGGCAAGCATGAGTGTGTGAGTTCGATTCTGGATACCAATAGAAAGGAAGAAAGGGAGGGAGGGAGGGAGGGAGGAAGGGAGGGAGGGAGGGAAGAAGGAACAAAAAGAAAAAGAAAATGAGATTAAGGTAAAAGCGTCGATTGGTAGAGGGCTAAGTATTAGGGTTTCCCATAGACAGACTGGTAAGAATAAGCCTCATTCCTCTGACAACTGAGCTGATCTCAGCAGGTGAGGGTGTTCGCTGTGCAGTTTTCTCATGGGAAGAATGTTCCAGGCTGAGGGACACTCAGTGCAAGGGCCTTAAGGTGGAAGTGTGCTTTGTGTATTTAGGAAACGCAAAGGAGCGAGCCTCTTGTGCCTGTTAGTGACCTCGAATGTGTCACAGGTGAGGTGAGAGAGGCTGGAGAGGGTGGTGTTAGTTTCTTGACTTCTCTGAGTAGGAGTGATCTGTTGTGGAATGAAATAGTGATTAGCTGTGGCTAATACAAATCATACATTTGATATGGTAGCAGCAATGTACCGTGTGTTCCGGCTCGTATCTCGATGTCTTCCCAAAGCCTCGTGTGGCCATAGGTGGAGAGCTGTGAAGGTGGGTGGATTGGGGTGCATGACTCTAGGCTTAAGGGTGTCCCAACCTGGGTGTGGGCGGCACCACCCAAAAGGCAGGTGCCCTGGATGGAATATAAAGGGACAGAAAGAAGCTGCTTTGCTGCCTTCCGCCTGCCCTGCTTTGCCCTGGACTGAATCTGCTCTGCAGTGCCCCTGTACTGTGCCACTCTGCCTTGGAGCTAGCTGAGTAAGGACTAAAAGCTGAAGTGACCCTTTCCTCCTTCAACTTTGGCTGTTGGGTATTTTGTCTCAGCAATGAGAAAAGAAACTAAGAAACTATAAAAGATTTCACTTCATTGTGGTGCTGGGGTTATTGAGTAGTAGTAGTAGTAGTAGATACACCAGTCTGAAGGCAGCTGCAGTCATTTTGAAGAGAGGGAGTTGTGGCTTGAGCCAGCCAAGGGTGGGAAACAGCAGAGGTGGTGGGAGAAGTGGTCAGGTTCTGAGTGTTTTGTGAAGGTGGAGCCTCTTCATTTACTGATTAGATGTGAGGACTAGAAGAGTCAGGATGACGTAGCCTTTTTTGATCAGAGCTTTTGGAGTGGTCAAGTTGCTGTCCATGGACATCAGAAGCCTGCAAGCTATGCTTCAGGGAGGGACGGGCAGGCATTGATGTTTGGTTGTATTGTCTTTCATTTGTCTCATGGCTCTGAAGTTTGGCAAACAGGTCTGAGGTATGAATATACTTCTGAGAGTCATCAGCACATAATGATACAATTCATGAAACTGGATTTCTTACCCAGGGAAGTGAGTGTAGATGGATAATAGGTCCACAGAGGCAACCTGCAAACACTTCAGGATTTGAGATCCAGCAAGAGACTGGGGAGCAGCCAGTAGGCAGCACACCCAAGGCAGTAAGAGCTGGAAGTCACATGGAGTGAGGGAGGGGGTGTGCTTAGCTCTGCCACCTGATGTTTATAAGGCCCTACAATGAGAACTGAGAAGAAAACAACATCAAGCCTGGCAAATTTATGAGAAAAATTTAAGTGGATTGTTGGAGGTCAAAACCTGAAGTATGGTTAGAGAAAATAAAAGGAGAGGAATACAGAAATTGCCAACACAAAAAAAATCATGTGGCAAAGGGATGTTAAAAAGTGGTAGAAGTCCTATCAAGAGAATATTCTTTTCTTTACATTAAATAGGTAAGATAAATTGGAATGGGATCAGAATAGCTCAGTTGGAGTACAGTTATGACATTGATTCATATATTTTTCCTAATTTGTTATAATTGCTCGTGTTCTGTTTTGCTCGGCTAATAGGTATTTAAGTTGTTTCTTAGTTTTCTAAATTCTATGCAGTGCTTCAAGGTGTATTTTTGTACATGTCTCTTTACGACAACTTTTTTGTCATACGTTGTCCATATTTGCCCCTTCTGTAGATATTGTCAAATTACTCCGCAGTCCAACTGTGCCATGTACACGATCACTGGCGGGGTGTGCGATGTCCTATTGGGGTCAACCTTACTGTGTGAGATGGTGTCACACTGGGTGTGGATCTTCGTGTAATTTCTATTGAGGGTGAATATCTTCCCTAAGAACATCAGCTACGCGGACTGCTTTCCTGTAAACTTCCCCAGTTTTTCTTTTTGGAGAAAATTCAACTTTCTTACTGATTTGTGGATTTTTGTATTATCTGAAGAAGAAACTTTTATGACTTACGTGTATTACAAGTACCCTTTCTCAGTCTGTGGCATGCGTTTCATTCTAGTATCTTTTCATGCACATTTTGAAAATGTGTTGTGGTCACATTTATTGAGCTTTACATATGTGGTTTGTGTTTCATTTCCCTAAAATCTTTCCCTTAAAGTTCACCACTCAAATTTGGGTAAATGTCACCTGTAATCCTTTTATTTTCTATAGGAATTTGAAGACAAGCTTGTTAAGTCACATAGAGACACATGCATACATACATACACACAAAAATCCTATCAGGATTTTGAAGGGAATTGCATTTACTTATTATATGTTGGGAAATATTACATCTTGGTAGTGCTGATTCTTCCTTTCCACAAACATTATTCCTCTTAATTTAGTCACGCGTTCTTGTGTTCTTTGATAATCATTTATTTTTATTCCCCATAAACTTCTTGCTCATGCTTGACTAGATTTATTCACAGATACCTTAGAGAGTTAATTGTTGTCTGTCTGTCTGTGTATATATGTATCTATGTATCTGTCTATCTGCATCCAATTACATTTTCTCACCCTGTTATTGGTCCAGAGTACATTAGCTATCATGAAATAGTGAGCTACCTGGAAGTTGACAGGGTTGGTAGTGAGAGCACAGCTTGCCCAGGAAGAGGCTCCTGAACTGGGGAGGCCAAAGTGAGGGACTGAGCCCGGCATCTGCAGTTGGAATGAAAGTGAGAGTCTGGTTTCATACTTACCTAAGGCATCCTCCAAAACTTGGTGGCTAAGTGATCTAAGAAGAAGAAAAACAGAATGATACTAAATGAATTAAAATCTTACTGAGAAGCTTGACTATGCAAGGGGCAGTGTTGGAGGAGGGGTGGCTGAGCGCTCTGTTGGGGACTCCCAGCTAGTCAACACGGTCTAAAGAACGATTCCGTTGGAAGTACCTCAGAAAAAATCTAGGTGATACGTATTGAATAAAATGCATGAAGTGGGAGGGCTGCTGCAGTAGAAGCTGGCGGTAGAGACGGCGCTCCGGGACCTTCGGCAGACTGATTTTGATACCCCGTTCGGTCCAGCTTTTTGACCACTCTGACTTTCTCAGCTCTACTCCACTCTTTCAACTGTAGCACTTGCTACCACTTGGCAATTTTCCTACATTGTAAACTCTAAACTAGAAAGATAGTTGGTCCGGTCATCTTTATTTTCTAGTGGTGCTGGGGAGAAAACTCAGGGCTTCGTGCATGCTGTGCATATATACACTACCACTGAGCTACACTTCCACCCCTCAAATCGATCATCTTTTAAATCATTTCCATAGCTCAGAAGTTGCCAACTAGCAACTGGCAGGGTCCTTTTTGCTTTATTTGTGGTTAGGTGCTCACCATCGGTTCAACTGTCAGTAGAATGTAGTTCAGGCTGATCTTGAACTCCCTTTGCAGTACATTTAGGCCTCAAACTCACAGTGATCTTCCTGCCTCAGCCTCCTGAGTATTGGGATTATAGGCATGTGGCACCCTGCCTGGCTTTAAAAACAATTACTTATAATACCATTCCCCCCTCCAAAGTGTCTCAATTTGGACAATATACTGTTTGGTCACACTACTCGTAGCTACAAGCATGATTGCTTTTTCCCTAAGCAAGCATTACGGGGGTGGAGCAAAATGAGGTTCAGGGTTACCAGGTAACATCTCTGGTATATCTAGGGTATAGCAAAGGTAAAGAACTTGTGTGGTATATAGAGATAATTCCCTGGAAGAGGGATGCCAGACTAAATGAGTGAAGTACGCCGTTTGGGTAGGTTTCTAAAGGTCTGAATCAACGAGGTAAAGCAGGTTTGTAGTTTGGGAATTCAGACTGTAATCAGAGTAGAGAATGGCTTGGCAGGAAGTGAAAGTTGTTGCGTCCTGATCAGTCAAAGTATTTTATTACTTAGGGATTAAGAAAAGGGATTCAGATATCAAGCATCAAGACTATAGTGCCAAATCCCAGCCACAGACTAACTGCAGAATTTATTTTCCAAAAGTTGGGACAGGTAGATAAAATTAGATACAAATAGACAAAGCAAAAGTGAGTAGGACCCAGCAGTAAGATCCGAGTGAAAGTGCGGGGCGGCGGGAGGGTGGTGCCGAGCCAGCTCGCTCCCGAGGGAAGCTTAGTGTTTTATTCTTCCGGACCACTGTGAAGGCCGCAGTGTCTGTAGCTGTAAGCCCAAAGGAGGCAATAGTCCAGGCAGGGCAAAGGGACAAGAAATGGGAGCCCCAGTTCCTAACAGACTTTTCTCCTTTGTGAAGTAGTAGAAAATTAGATCAAAGTAAATCTAATGTAAGAAGTTTCATGGTAGGTAGAAAGAGCATTTTATACTCCTGTCTGGAGAATACTAGGTTAAATTAAATTAAGTGTTGTTTGGCAAGAGCTTAGAATTAGAAAAGTTCTCAAGAATCTGTGTTTTTTAAAATCATTAAATGTGTTTTGATGAAGTATAGGGAATTGCAGTCATGAAGGCTATGCTCATGTTGGGCTGTTTTGAGACATAATTTATGTGAATATAAATGAGTGGCTCATTTATCTTTTTCTTTCAGTAAATTTTGACAGTAAGAATCTACAAACCCTCAATTGAAGCAGAGAATAGACCCTATTTCCTGATCTACAATTCTCAGTCTCTAAAGTTAATAGCATAAGCAACCTTTTTTTTTTCTTTTTGATGTTAGAAAACTGAGAAACTTATGTGAGAAACCTATATATGGGTGCTTAGTATTAATATGTAGTGTGTTATGAACTGTTTGGTGACAGACTGAGATGAAGGGCTGGTGTGGTGAGATAGGGTGCAAATGAGATTGTGAGTGTGTGTGTGTGTGTGTGTATACTCAACCCTAAAACAGCATGACTAGAAATGTGTGTCATAGTAGAAATAATAAGTAGGCAATGAATGGTTTCAAAAACATTCATTACAAAATGGAATTTCCTTTTGAGGTAATATCCCATAGAGAGTCTAAAAGGGGTTGCTCATAAATCAAATCTTGAAGGGTGGCAATGTAATTTTATGAAAAAAGTAGCTCAGTTAAATCACTGTTAAAAGAGTTAGGCATACTTTTTAATTTTTTTTGTTTTTGTTATTTAAATAGAGAACAGAATTGTCTTTGTTCTGACAGCAAAATGGCTGTCAGGCATTTTATTTTGTGTGGTTTGTGTTTTAGGTATGTGTGTGTCTACTATAATAGTAACAAATAATGTCTTTTAACAGTTCATGGAAAAAATTAGTTTCTTCTCTACCAAAAAGTTAGCCTTATGGAAGCTGACAAAAGTCATTACATTATAATGATTTTTGGCTCAAGAAGATAATGATATCTTGGAAAAAGTGAAGGAATATGGCAAGAGAAGAAAGATGTCCATAACACAACAGACAAACTATTCAAACAAAAGATACAGTGTTTCTTTAATTGGATTCTCATGGAATATTGGTTTGTATGTGTTGATCAAAAGCAGTGTCTGGAAGAAAAAAAATTTGGATTTCTGAATCATATGTTTTACAGCTTCGGTTCAAGGCAATTCAAGAAACTTTTATTGAGTATTTACCCTGGAGCTAGATGACCCAAGTCTGAGTCTCCATGCTGCTAATGTGTACATCAAGTACTCCAGGCAGGGTCTGCCATGTTGATAGAGAAAGATTGTGTAAGAGACTGGGGATTGAAAGCTGCTCACATGCTATGGTGGGTAAAGTCTATGTAGTTTGGTGCATAGAAATGTGAGTTTTATCGTGTAAGGGAAGCACTGGCAGAAGGAGCTCTCTGTCCAGTCCATGATCCCCTGGGCCTGCCTCGTTGCTGCTGTGTCTCATCCAGCTTGAGCTCTGGCCTTTGTTATCCCTATTCCTGGACAGCTGGGACATCTCATGGAAAGATAAAACCGTGGTGAGCGCTTGCTGTTTCCTTGGCTGGCCCCATAGCTCTGCTCTGCGGTGACCCCACCACCTGACTTCCAATGCGGCAGCAAAAGCCTTGCAGGCCTGCCCTGGGGTAGGAGCAGGCATGGGTGTGTTTTTAGACCTCGTTGGCCCCCCACTGGAGTCAGGGAAGATGGAGAAATGCAGAGCTCTGAGTTGCACGCCGCTGTAGTGTAACTTTTACCTTGCTGTTCGGCGCTGACTCCCCACACAGATCTAGAGGATACACCGCAATGGCCCTCCAGGGAATTTCTGAAGCTAGGCAAAGCCTCTAATGTTTGTGGGTACGTTTCTTACCATCGTACCGCTTGCCTTCGGTCTGTCTTCTCTGCTCATACGCACTTGTGTGTATGTGTACCCTTCCGCCCACACGCTCACACTCCACATACACCGTCAGTGATCCATACAGGGCCTGAAGTTTAGCTAGATGCTTAAACCCTTACCCCTTTATACCAGCCACCCAAACTCTATCTCTTTGCTTTGAGCCAAGGAAATTTCTCTACTGTATCAGGCTACTGCTGTATTCTGTAACCATCATGTAAATTCTCAGTTCTCTATGCTGTAAGCCAAGTGCTTTTGCACCATCAAACCAAAACCATTTCCCTCTCAAAATCATATAATACAGGTTATAGGTTTTAAGACAATTGCTTCTGCTAATCTCATTTTAAGAATTCTACTTGGAAACTTAGAATTTCAAAATAATGTCTTCTCTGGGGTGTGTCTTCCTCCCCCCACCCCAAAGCCAAAGCTGTCTCACCTTCACTGGCTACAGCACAAGATTAGTAAAATGAAAAACAAAGTCAGATAATAGTTCCCAATACTGGCTTGTTCATTCTTATATCTTAGATGTGAGTTGTTATGCAAGAGGAACGTTTGTATTAGTTACGTTCCTAACTGTGAGTACGCGTGGGGCTGATTTCCACACATGTCTGTGTGGAATTGTCAGTTTTTTCAAAGATGGGCGACAAGTGAGTTAAAGATAAATATAGAAGGGAAACTGTTGGTCAAAGAAAGTTTAAAGTTCTGAATCATTTGAATCACTTAGATATTCTTACAGTTAATTTAAAGTTTCTGGAATTTCATCTCTAAAATAGGCAGAGTGAATCACTATGACAGTGAAGAGTTGGACTTTTGTAGACTCTGTGGAAGGAGATCAGCATTTGTCTAAATTGTATTATCAGAGATGTAAAATGGTTAGAAATCGCTCTCGATGTGACCCCCGTTCAGTTCCTGAAATGGCAGATTCTGGGTAATCACCATTGTGAATTGCAGTGGATGCCGCATTAGTGGAAGTCTGTGGGTGATGAGAACCACTTTAACAGTGGCTGTGGCGGGCAGTTTTGCTGCTCTCAGCTACTTCACAGTCAGAATAATTCATAGCTGTTGCTAAATTGCTATGAAAAAGCCCTTGAATATCTTGTTAGTGGGAGCTCCAAGCACGGTTGCCCAGTAATTATGATACCTGCTTTCCTGAGTTTTTCAAAACATGAAATAATATATGTGAGTGCTGCAAACTTTAACTCTATGCAAATATTAAATAATTACAATTAGTAATTTCTACTAATTCTCCTTCTACACTCTCAATTTCCCCTTCATGTTTTTTTTCAATGCTTTGGGCTGCTTATGTGTGTAAAGCTTGATTTCTAAATGAAGTAATTTTTTTTTCTCAGAGTCAGGGTCCTGGCTGTTCAGTGATATCTGTTATCTATGTGCCTTTTTCATGGGTTAAGCTATTATTTTGGGGGTTTCTGAGTTCCTTTTAGATCTATAACTGTTTCTGTTTCTTTGAATATGAAATGTCTCACAAAATGCTACTTTTATGCTGAACTACATTCTGTGCTGCGTGATTTAATTTTATTTTCTCTAGTCATTTTTGGGCTTAGAATTTGTTCTTAGTATTTATAAATTGGCTCAAAAAAAGCTTCATTTTCTCAGTGTTCAGCATGCAAATTAAATGTCAGTTATTTGCAAAATACGGGGGTACTTCTGCAGAGGATACCGGGTAGAGGGTGCATAGGCTCCAGCTGCAGCACGGAGTCAGTGGTGGTCCTAGTCCAGACCGGGAAGGATGGGAGGAGGTGGGGCGGCACCGTCCCAGCGTAATGCGCTCACAGGCCTGCAGTGGCTGCTATCTGTGGGTGTGTGCGGCTTTCCTCCCAAGGAGCGGGTCTGGGTGTCCTTAGCACAAAGACAGTGATTGAAGCCAAGGGAGTGAATGAGAGGGCAGATGAATTTCCTGGTGAATAATCAACAGACTTGCCACAATTCTTCTTCCCTAAGCAGATACCTGGGCGGGTGGCAGGGCTGTGTGTTTCAGATTAGCTGCAGTGACAACGAGGTATTTCTGTGTGTACTGTAATTGGTAGTCTGGGTGGAAATTATAGTTTTGAAAATTAATTATGACCATAGGCTAAGTTTCCTCACATTGACATTATTTACATTTTGAACCAGAGAATGCTTTGCTGTGGGGCATGCCCTGTGTATAGGGGCAATGTCTCAAGCCTCTGTCCACTTATGTTAACAGGACCTCTGTCCTCTCCCAAGTGGTAGTCTCAGTTGTGGCAAACAAAATGTCTCAAAACCTTGCTAAATACCCTATGTGCTAGACAATGGCACCTGGACAAGGTTTTCTCTGAGTTTATATAAAATGCTTGCAGAGAAGTTGCATTAATTTTTCTGTTCCAGAAAGAGGCACTCAGGTCTGCAATTATCCCGACTCCCACTTAGGAGACAGCTTACTCATCCTGGAAGATCAATTGAATAATTTTATAATATTTTAAGAAAATCACATGCTACTGAGAAAAGCACTGATAGATGTGAACTGTAAATGAAATCTTGTTTTCAGTGTGTGAGTATCACACATAAAGGACGGGGTGATCACAGATGTTGTACTCCAGCCCCCTGAAAAAGTTTGTGGTTATGACTCAGTCCTTTCAGAGGAGTTGACATGTTCTGGACATGTCAAGCATTTCAAGGCAGACCATCCAAAAGTCACTTGATACTACTCTTGGGTAGAGGGAGGAAAGTGGCTTTCAAATGAGACCAACGTGAGCTTTGTAATAGTAATTTGAATGTAAAAAGTTTCAAGCACTAAGAGCTACTGCCTAGTATTTTTTAAACTTGCACTTTTGTTTACAATTCATAAAGTAATTTATTGCTTATCTGCATGGAAGCTAAGTTTTCCTATAGTTTTAAATCCTCCATTTAGAATCACTGAGTATTTACAGAATTATGTGTCAAATGTCGAAGCACCCTGTGTATGTATTGTTCAGAAATGAAAATACTTCTGTGTTGCACGATGTGGAGTGGGCTAGGAGGCCCCTTCCAAGAGTTTAGAATCTGCCTTTTGTCTGACCACTGTCCCTCTCCCTCTCCCCCACCCCCCGTAGCATTCCTGATGGGCTATTGAGAACGGAAGCCCGGAGTTGGACCGCGGTGGAATCACTTTTGACTGACAAATCTGTACATTTGGCATTTACTCCCCCTCTCATAACACTGTGGTGTTATGCATTTTATATACCTCATGAATTGCGGCACTGCTCCAACCCTAATCCTCACCTTTAATCTATCGACTGGAAGAAAGAAAAGAAATGAACTGTACCTTTTACATGAGTTCAGTCCACACCTAGAGGCCCACGACTCCCTACTTACATCCTGACCATAGTCCCTGGTTAACCAAAGCGGAGGAAAGGAGGAGAAGGAACAGCATGCCAGACGTTTATTCTTCTGTTTTGTTTTTGTTTTACATTTTTATTCCTGAAGACAGTAAAAGTGTTACCCAGACAACCGAGGAAGCTGGGTGCCTTGTCTGTGTACTATTTTAGCTGTCGCTCGACCAGGCACTAGAAAGGCTGCTGTGGAACAAGAGTCTGCATTTTCTCAGATGAGGCAGAATTGGGCTTGGGTTCCTCTAAGCTTAGCTAAAGAGGAGATGGACTGAAGACAGTGTGGTAAGTGTGATCCCCGCCCGGGAGAGTTCCCAGACTGGCTTGGTGCAGTGGTCAGCGCATGCAGACCTAGACAGACTGCCTGGCCGTGGGTGTTCTTCACCAGGCATTTAACCTCGCTGGTCGTTGGGCCGCTCTTGGTTGTGCAGATTCAGTGTGCTAACCAAGTGCTCAGTAGCTGTAGTGGCCGTTGCTGTGCTTTGGTGGCGATTGTGCAGATCATTTTGCTCTGGAGTTACTTGATAATAGTTTAAGAGTAGTTCTGATTTCTGGGAGATGAGGTTTTGTTTGGCCTTCTTACTCAGTGGGCACTCTTTGGTTAAGTGACTGGACTTTGTAGATCTTGGCTTCCTCCGTCTCAGAACTTTTGGAGTAGTCTTTTCATTTTTATAAGCTTGGACATTGTTTTTTGTTTGATTATTTAAAAAAACAGGTAGCTTTTTGCTTGAATCTATTAACTGATTTAAATTCTGATTTATTTGTTCAGTAGTTGTAAGGAGCTTTTTACAAGTAATCTTGTTTTTCAGATAAGTACATGCAAGACAAAAATTGCTATTTTTTTGATTTAATTATTTCTTAAGCGATCTGGTCAAGGTTGGAAGATACTGTAAAATTATTTCAGTGACTCCAAAACACAGTCTGTCACGGGGATATGTGAAAAGGTGAAATTCTGTTAAGATGATATTTTTAACTAATGACCTTCATTACTAAGCCATCTGTTTGCAGAGAGGATATGAATCACATGTCCTTTCTGTGCATAGAATTTTCTACTTCTGCTGCATGTTTGTTGTATAAATCTAAGATTATGTATAGTTAAAAGACAATAATTGTTAGTGTGGGTCAAAGTTTTCAAATCTCATTCATATTCTCTAGTTTCATGGAAGACTTTCAGTGTCCTAAAGACTGTGTTTTATGTATTTGTTTGCAGTGTTTTCAGTAACCCGCCTCACCTGGCGGGCGGCTCTGTCATGTATAATTTTTTAGGATAATGATGATAGCGAACACACAGAAGCTGCCTTAACACAAGCTGTGTGCAGAAGTCGGAGTCACTGACGTACTGGACTCTGCTGCTGCTAAGTGAAACTCAGTGGAGACTTTGTCATGTAAATATTTAAAAACTACCATAAACTAAACGGAGAACATGAAATGACACAGAACAAAATCTCAATTTTATGCCAAAATAACAGCTAGCATTATGTACAACGCTTCAGGTTAACATTATTTTAAGAGCTTTTTGTACAGTACTTCATCTCAGTATCCCCACCGTCCCTTGACGGAGGAACCGAGGCCCAGACAGGTTAGGTTCTTAGCGTTGTTCACAGAGCTGGAGAGTCAGAGACTGAATCCAAGCTGTCCAATTCCAAAGCCTGTGCTGAAGTTGCATCTTAAAATAACCAAGAAGTTTCTTCATATTACACTGGGGTTTACTTCTGCGTATGACAAGTGATGTGGCAAATTGAGTGGTTTCTGAGAAATTCAAACCCGAACAAAGCTGTTGGTGAGATCTTTAGCATTTGATGTTGACACCATGAACCAAGGGTGGTGAGAGGAAAGTACCTTCGCTTTTCACTGATTGCCATCTCAGGTGTAAACCCACATTTTGACGAGGTTATTGTTAAGAAGTTACTCTAACAAATTTTCTGAAGTTAGTCAAAACCTGGAAAAATTTTGGATTAATTTTAATAACATTGAATGAACTAAAGCTGACAGGAAACTAGTACTTTGCCTAAAACTAGAGAATTATTGTTGACAAGGTAATGTTTAAAAAGTAGTTAAAATAATCTATATGTAGTTCCTTGGCACAGAATTTTACAAAGCATTATATATAAATCTGAGCTGTACAAAGGTAATAGCAGATAAATATCAGTGATCATACTCTTAAGTGAAATAAATCAGACATATCGCATCATCTCCCTGGTATGAGAAACTGGAGGAGTAAATAAGGACCAAAGTGTACAATAGATATCGTGAGATGGGAAGAAATTGTTGCAAAGGAAAGAGGAACTAGGGAGGAAAGAGGGCAAAGGAAGAAAGGGAAAAGACAAGGAGGACAAGATGGAATCAGAGCTGGGTAAAGCGGGAAGGGAAAACGGATGGAAGGGCGGGGAGGGGATTGGGAAAAGGAGGTGCAAATTCTTTACGTTGAATACTATCTTGTGTGTCTAAATTGTATCAATAAATTTAATAAAAAATGTACTTGACTATTAATCCTCTCACATGCTTTAATGAAGGTCAGTTAAGCAGACCAGCTTGTCGCCGTTCAACTTTCTTTCCCCCCTTTCCCTTCTCCTTCCTTCTTCCCCGCATCCTACTGGTCATGAGCACCATCAACACTAACATCTGCTGAGTCCCCTTGGGACGTCTGCGCTGGAGACTTCACTGCAGGCAGCAAAAACCGAGTGAGGGCACTGAGCAGGGGAGCAGGCTGTTGGAAAGGTGACCTTGGAGAGCTGGAGTAGAAGCCAACAGGCCTTGAAGAAGAGCAGTGCCGAGACAGGCTGATGTGCTTCCAGGGGGTTATATTGCTATATTTTAAAAGCGTACTGATTTTTATGCATGTTTGTAAGTCACCATGTGTACATTCTTTGTGTGGAAATGGTGCACATATATAACATTTCTCAGGGCCTTTTCCATCCCGTTCCCTCCATTCCTTCCCCACCCCCACCCCACCTGCATCTTGGTCCCCTTCCCATGTGAGGAAGGCCTGTCTCCCTGCTTCCTGGTACCCAGCTTTCATTTTTCTAAGTGTTTATACTCTAGGTTTCTCGTGTAAGAGCCCATGCAGCATTTAAGCTGGTGCGTCTCATTTATTTCACTTACGTTATGGTCTTGGGATGCGTCCGTTTTCCTACAGATGCCTCGGGTTTATCTTTCCTAGGGGCAGAACTTATTCTTCTTTACAATTTTATCTCACTATTTTCTTTTAATGCACTTAATTCTTTTCTTACACGTGTTAGTGCTCTTAAATCAGATTGTTTTTGTGAATGTAAATATTTTCCTTCCAAACTGAGTATTACAAAGTGTGATTGTGAGTGGGGTTTTTAAAAAAAAATGTTCATTAACTTACTTTACAGATAAATCTGAAAGAAAAGTTCCAAAAGTATGCTAAGCAAAAGCTTCATTGTTAATGATTTCCTTGGGGATTTTGAAGAGGAATGCTCCTTCTTTGTTACAAAATCAGCCTTACTACACTCTTACTGTAAATTATATCCTTTAAAAATATATTCAGTAGTCTGGATTGAATGCTTTTCAAAGTCAGAGCCTAATTCTTACTTGGGTTGATTCTGTCCCGTATTGGCTTTTGCTGGATTTTAATTCTATAAACTACACACTATGGGGAAGTGATAACTCCCATAATTATTTGTGAGGACTATCATATAGTGCTTGCTTTTATTTTTCTCAAATTTATTGAAACTAGCTATCCTTCTTCTGGAGTTTCAGAATGAATCTCCTGTGGAAGGCTTTTCATTTTATTCATTTGTTTCTGTGGCTAGCGGGCTCTCTTTTTCTGTTTTTAAGAAACATTTTTTTTTGTACTCTCAAATACTTTTATGTATAGAAGAGGACAGAAATTCAGATTAACATTTCATTACTAAGTATCCTAATATTACTGTGCAATATGCAGTGGGAAGAAATTAACCATGGAGGATACAATTAGTTTTCCATGGTAAAGTGTCATAAAAATGAAAGAATTTTATCACTGTCTTACCACATACAAGCGTGTAAGCCATGACTTTGTCTTCATGTGATTAGAGAATAATGGAGATTTGATTTTCCAATTGGACTGTGTTATGTGATTTCCTACAGAATAGATTTTAGCCTCCGAATGTAGTTGGGGTGAGGGTTGTTATGCATCTGACAGCAGTTTGCTTTGTTTGTATGTTCTTCTCAGTACAAGGCCATTGCTTTAATGGCATGGGATGGCTGTGCAGTTACACTGCCAGGGCAACTGAGAGTCAAGAACCTCTAGTGCTGTACAGCTGAGATCTTTGAGATTTAAATGGTCATTTACTTTACACATTCTTAAGCAACCTTTTTCTTTTAACTCTGAACACAGAGAATGTGCTTAATATACCGAACGTATTACAACCCAGCAATTAACAGAGTATACGTGATTCTGTCTCATTGTGCTTCTTCCTCGATAGGCAGTGTCACAAATTAATAGAGTTTATTGATTTTGTTCCTTGTATGTACCTTGACATTTCTTTGGTGTATGATTGTGCATGAGCTTTATGCTTAAGGAGTTTATATTTTGTGTCCATTTAAGTATTAGAGGAGTAATTTAAGTTGATAAGTAGTTTTTGAGAATTTTCCCTCTGCGAGGAGTGTGGGCATGTAATGGCTATAGCTTATTGAGAATGTGAGTGTATGCGCCTTGACTGTCATTCTCTTGCTACCCCTCGCTCCCCACCGTCTCATGCAGTGACAAGGATAACTCGCTGCTGCTCCAGGCCAGCTACAGTATTATGGTTTCAGTGTCAGTCGTGCAGAGCCAGGCAGATTCCAATTTGGGATTATGGTCGGTTGTCCTACTGTAAAGTGACACGCTCCAGCGTGGTGATGCGGTAGCACCCAGGAACAGTGACACTGCAGGTTATGTGAAGATTCCATCCTCATGAAGCTCTCTTGGATACATGAGAATCTGTGGATTAAAATATATGAACTTCATGTGTGGTAGATTTTTTTTAAGTGTTACAAAAGATGTTTATAAGCATATCCAAATGTTTTATAGGGCAAGTCATTTTAATAGTAGGTATATGAGAAATGATCACTTTTCTGCAGGACAGAATTATCTCATGTAAGTTACTCAGCAATCTGAGTTGTCAAAAGAGTAATAAAGCCCTGATATGTTTCTTTTAATGCAAACAATTGTGATATTCATCACCATCAGAAAGAAAGGAGTCAGATATAGCAAATTTAGAAACATCAGTTTATATGTTTAATAACAACAGATTGATGATGAGCAAAGTCCAAAACCCAAACACGAGCTTTATTGTTGAATGGAATTAAGGCGTAGCAAGTGAACAGTTGGTGACCTCTGCCAAGAGGCCATAGTCATGGGGCTGCAGTGGGTGTCTGGCGCCCCGCCCCGCCCCCGGGTTCCAGGCGGGGACCTTCTTAGTTGTATCTTACCCTTCGGATCGCTGGGGTTTCTAGCTTCTTTTCCATGTGAGTCCTGAAATAAAATCTGAGTAGTTTCATGATACCAATTCACTCTCACTGACAGTGACCTGGCTTAGCTCCCAGTACTAAGGGCCAAAATTACCAGTTTGCTAACAACTGCTGGTGGTAGAAGAGGTAGTAGTGGTAAATGTGGTAATAAGTATTTATACTGTTTGCCTTTTATATATTCTTAGAAAATTATATTTTTAAAATTTATTTTACTTTACTAGTTTAGTTTACCTTGCCGCACTGAATCAGGTCCAAGCCATGCTAAGCAAGAACTGTACTACTGAGTCTCATCCACGGACCTTATAATTATGAAGTCTAGTTTTAGTCAATCAAAACGCACCTCTCCCACCATCGGTACGGTCGGCCTGCCGTTCCCTCGGTGAGGGACCACACACAGCTGGGCATCCGACCCGGGAGCGCTTTCCCGTTTCTCACTCGTCCTGCAGGCTTCCTGGTACGGATAGCACAGTATGTTAGGGTTCATCTCTTGTTTGTTTTTGTTTGAGGAAGTGATTCAGAGCTCTAGAATGCTTCTCCTTGCTTATTTAAGATTCTAAATACCATAATTGTCCACTTACGATGTCATTTTGGGGCATGCAGCAATGCTACTGAACACTTACAGTTATACATTGTCTTGGATAGTTCATTTCTTTTCTGGGTTTTAGAGATAGGCTGAAACAGTAACTCATATGCCTGTCTTTGGAAACACAGTCTTTTCTGCAGTTAATTCTGCAACAGAATGAGTAGTTGTACTGGGAAATATCTGCACAACGGTGAGGGAAACTAGAGTGGGCCAGAGTGGAAGCTGGGCTAATCTAGTGCATAGTTTTGTGGGTAAAGATAGCATAGAATAAAGTGGATCTTGACATTTGGGGAGAAAATCATTTTTCATAAGGATGTTTCCTTCAAGGTTATGCTGCAGACCTTTGGGTCGGATCCAGCCTAGAGACGTGTTTCACTTGGCTTTCACATTATTTTTAAGAAAGAGAATGAGTTTGACCCCTTGAGTCAGAGACTGAGTTTGATCGTTTGTCACTGTTTCAGGTATTCCCACTGCCCGGCCCTGGCGCACTTGTTCTGGGACCCGTGCTGAGTGAAGGTTTCTGCCTGTAGAGTCCAGTTTGCACGCTGCGTCCTTTAAATTGTGTCG